>CAOKZL010002280.1:0-341286 GCA_948472985.1 Iguana delicatissima | reverse complement strand
AAAAGCTGGGTGCCAATGCAGAATGTGAAATCATAATGCATAACGTGCAACTACAATGTACAGTGTGCAACTGCAATGGGAAGCATTGTTGTATGCAATTCTGCTGCTGCTGTCAGCAAAATATGTCTGTTGCTCTTTGGTGAATAATTGACCATGCATGTGAAGGATGATTTTCACATGTTTGTGCCACTGGCAGGATGCCAATTATTCTGTGTGAGAAAAAAAAGAGTTTTTATATGTGTGTGTGTGTGTGTGTGTGTGTGTGTGTGTGTATAAATAAAAAAACAGAAATAAGCTACAGACATCTCAACATTGTTACACTATTTACATTATCTACATCAATAAATTCTTCACACAAGCAAAAAAAGATTTATCCTTGTCTCATTATCGCTTTCACTTCCTGCTTTCTTTAACTTGGTTCTTTAATTTCCTCTAACATCCTTCCCCTCCATGTTTATTTTCACAGTTACCTGTCCTTTAAATGTAACTTTAGTTTTCTTGTCTCGTCCTGCTTGTACCATAATATAGTCCTTGCATTACCCATTACAGATCTTTTCCCAATTTTCCTCAATATATTTCTTAATTTCCATCAGTTCGATCTTTTTATCTCCTCTTTTTCTCCTTTCATTACTCTCGATAGACTATCTAAAGTTGCATATTCTTGAACTTTAATAAGCCACTCTTCCGTTTCTGGAGCTCTATTCCTTTCCCAATATTTAGCATATGTTACTCTAGCTGCTGTTGTCATATACAGTATACTATTCTTATATTTATTTTGTTCTTTTGTTAATTGATGTAACATATTCAACAAAAATATCTCCAGTGTCAACGGTATTTCTGTGTTCAATATTTCTGTGATTGCCTTATGTATCTTTTTCCAGTAATTCTTCGCTTCATCACAAAGCCACCACATATGGTAAAAAGATCCACTTTCTCCCTCACATTTCCAACACTTCTTCTCTTTCATTTTATATATTTTACTCAGTTTCTCTGGATCTAAGTACCAGCGATATAACATTTTCATATAATTCTCCTTCAGATTTTGCACCAATGTAAATTTCTGTGTGTCCTCCCAACTTTTCGTCCAATGTTCTAATTTAATTTCGTGACCAATGTCGTGTGCCCATAAAATCATTGAATCTTTTATGATTTCAGATTCCAATTCTCTGGCTAACATAAAATTGTACATCTGCAATGTTATATGATCTTTCCTCTCAAATATTATCTTTTCAAATTCATTTATTAAGGTTGTGGTTTCTAGTCCTTCCAGTTTTTGGTCCATTTTGTATCTTTCCTTAAGTTGGAGGTACAGAAACCACTGGCAATTCCAACCTTCATTATTTAATTCCTCTCTCGTCTTAATTCTTTGTGTTTCTTTTCCAACGTCAATTATTATGTCTCTATATATCCATCTTCCCGGGGGTCCTTTCTGGTTACTAAATAAAGCTTCATGGGGGCACACCCAAAGTGGTATTCTACAATATATTTTCATTTTCCAGATTTCTAAAAGCGATCTTCTTATATAATGATTAGAGAAATCTTTGTCAACTCGTGCTTTATTATACCATATGTAGGCGTGCCACCCAAACCTGAGGTCCGGGCCTTCAAGAATCAGTGTCCTTTCATCTTTGAGAGTAATCCAATCTTTTATCCAAAGCATTCCATTTGCGTAGTAATACAATTTCAAGTCTGGGAGGCCACTTCCACCTCTTTCTTTTCTGTCTGTTAATATTTTCCACTTTCTTCTCGGTTTCTTCTTGTTCCAAATAAATTCTGTAAGGTCTTTTTTCCATTCCTGAAAACATTTCTTATTAATGATTGTTGGTCAATTTTGAAATAAATAGTTCATTTTCGGCAAAATCATCATCTTAATCGCTACCATACGCCCTAATAGTGACAAATTCTGTCTCGGCCAATTCTGTAAATCTCTTTTAATTTCTTTCCATTTTACCCCATAATTATTTTTGAATAGTCCATTGTTTATGTTTATTCCCAGATATTTAATTTTCTTCTCTTCTTTAAATCCTGTTTTTTGGACCACTTCTTCTATTTCTTCCTTACTCATGTTCTTGGTCAAGAACTTCATTTTTTCCCTGTTTATTTTGAAACCTGCTAAGTCCCCGTATTCTTTATATATTTCAATTACCTTCTCAATGCTTGTTTTCGGCTATTCCAAAAAAAGAACCAAATCATTGGCATAGGCTTTCATCTTGTATTCTTGTAGCTTTATTTTAACTCCTCTTATGGCCTCTTCCGCTCTTATCTTCCTCAACAGCACTTCCAACATTATTATAAAAAGAAGAGAGGAAAGTGGACATCCTTGTCGCGTGCCTTTTCTTATTTCTATGGATTCTGATTTCTCCCAGTTTACCATTAAATTTGCCTTGTTATTCTTATATCTCTCTCTAATCCAGGCTACAAATTTATCTCCACATCTCATACAATCTAATAGTTCAATCATGAATTCATGATTTATATTGTCGAATGCTTTTTCTGCGTCTACGAAGATCATTAATCCTTTCTGTTCATTGTGCTTCTCATAATATTCCAATGCATTTAATACTGTGTGTACGTTATCTCTAATATATCTCTTAGGGAGGAAGCCACTCTGGTCTGGATGTATAATTTCTTGTGCGATTTTCTTCAATCTCTCTGCTATTATGCTTGTAAAAATCTTATAGTCTTCTGGGTTGCATGGCAGACCGAGGGGTTGTGTAGAGGCTAGTCTCGCCAAAAACACAACCGCTCGTCGTGGATTTAACTGGAGAAAAAGAGAATCAGAGCCGGCCCAGTACCCCCCCCGGTAAACGGAGTCCTGAGGGTCTCGAAGGGGGCTTGAAAAAATCTGCCAAAGGAAAGGCACGGCAAGATATTTGAGATCGCCAAGCTGAAAGTATGGAGGCAAGGAACAGCCGTAGGAGATACCACAACCACACTGGGCAGCCTCTCATAGAGAGGCACAGGGACGCCTAAAACCTTTTTAAAGAATCGACATTTAAAAGGATAAAAAGAACTGTGTTGGCTTTCTTTTATGAGGGGAGAGAAAGTCTCCTTCATTTGAGAACTGATCCTGACGGGGAGAGAAGAAAAGTGAGTAGAAGCTTTGGAGAGATGCAGAGAGGTACGGGAAGCGGGAGCGGATTTGGTGGATAAAGATCTTTTTCTCTATCTTGATTGAGACTGACTGAACCAAAGTGAGGAATTAATGATTGAGCTTTAATGGGATTCACTTTTCTCCTTTGCTAAAGCGTATTGGCTGCAACTAATATTTAATAATTGGATGACCTAGATGCAACAAACTGTATGGGAGTAGATGGAAAGAACAGACATCTTGAGTTAAGTGGAGAGGTGTTGATTTACCTGGAAATGAGGATTTATTGAGTGACTATCATAACGAACGAGAGAGACGAGGGACGGAAGACTGGGAGAAGAGAGTGGCCGAAGGACGAGTGATGTTAGGCGGAGAGACGAATGACGAAAGACTGGCAGAGGAGGGACATGAGGGACAGAAGATTGGGAGAAGAGAGAGGCCAAAAGACAAGTGAAGGAAGGCAGAGAGATGAACGACAAAAGGCTGGCAGAGGAGGGAGACGTGGGACGGAAGACTGGGAGAAGAGAGAGGCTGGGGGACAATTGATGGAAAGTAGAGAAACGAATGACAAAAGGCTGGCAGACAAGAGAGACGAGGGACGGAAGACTGGAAGAAGAGAGAGGCCGAAAGACGAGTGAAGTAAGGTGGAGAAAAGTCAACAGAGAGACACTGGGAGACGAAAAGAATTTTAAAAAATAACAATTGTTGCAATCAAATTTATATAGCTGATGAAATCTAATGTAAACCTATTGTATAAAATAGTTTAATATAGAATTTACAATTGTAGGATTACAGTTGAAGAAGAGGTGGGAAGCTCTGGGAAGGTAAACAGTAATTGTTAATTGCTAACAGCTGGAAGAAGAAAGGGAGGAGGAGAGGCTGGAAAGAGGGAGATCTAAAGTATAAAGGAAAGTAAATGGACCTTGGGTGTCTTCAAATATATATACAATATTTAGAACTTTTAAAAGTGGGAGGAGAGCTCCATCTGGTGGATAAGAAGGAAATTGCAACTAGAATTAATATTGGAAGGGTATATTAGATGTGGTATTAAGACATTAAGAAATATAAATCCACTGAGTGTGTATTCATCAAGATAAGAATTGTGGTGTGGGAAGTGACAGAGGTGGAGGGTATCAAAGTGACAGAGAAGTAATATAAGATATAATATAAGAGAAGCAAATATAAGACAAAATATAAGACAAAAAGGCTATTTATTTTGAAGTTGTGGAGTTTGTGAAATATCTTATTTTTTTTTTAGTAACTGTTGTGTAATAATCTGTAATAATCTGATCTATTGCTAGTATATCTGTTTATAATGGCCACAAGAAAAAAAACAGCTATACTCTCACAGTCTCAAATTGTCTTGGAGAGAAGACCATCGTTGGAACAACCTCAACAAATGCCGGATATTGGCACCAAAATATTAGAGGAACTAAGAAACTTTAAACAAGAAATAAGACAAGAACTAAAGGAGACAAGAAATGAGATCAAAACAGACATAAAAAAAGAAATGTTCAATAAGAGAATGGAAAAAATGAGTAGAGAGATTAGAACAGTTCAAATTGAAATGAAGGAGATGGAGAAAAGAGTAATGCAATCAGAGAAGGAATGGAAAGATATGAAAGACACTCAAAAAAGACAAGAAGTGGAATTGGCTGTTACGAAATGAGATATCGAGATAGATGTGTGAAAATTTGTGGAGTCGAAGAACAGGCGAGGGAAGACATCTACGCGAGACCGATACAATCTTAGAGGCATATTTAGACTTATTGGAAAAAGACTTAGATAGAGAAATTGACAGGATCTTTCGCATAAATTCAAGACTGGCGAAAGAAAAAAATTGGCCAAGGGACATTATTATTAGTTTTACAAGAATAAGAATGAAAGAAAAAATAGTACTAAGAAGTTATGAGGAAAGATTGATGATTGACGAGAAGGAAGCTAAAATCATTAAAGACGTCCCGTTTCAGAAGCTAAAGAGAAGACAAGATTACAAACGCTTGACAAGTCTTTTACAGAGGTATAATATTAGATACAAGTGGGAGAGACCAGAGGGAATTTCTTTCACTGTTAATGCAAGAAGGTATAGGTGTCTGTCGCCCTCACAAGCAGGAGAAACTACTGAGAGGATAAAGGACATATTTGAGAACAAAAAGAGAGAGTTGGAGAAACAAAAAGGAGAAACAGAAAAAGATACGGAACGAGACATGGAAGAAAAACGAGAGGAACAAGAAGAGGAAGAAGAGGAACTAGAAGGAGATGAAGAGTCGGAGAGAGGACTAGAAGAAGATCAAAGTAGGGAACCCACAGAGGAATATATAGGGGAAGAGGAAGACGGAGAAGAAGAGGAGGTTGAAGATTAATATAGAAGATGGAATTAAAGTGCATATCGTGGAATATCAAAGGACTGAACTCAAATTATAAATCTAGACAAGTTTTCAACTATTTAGAAGAATCCAAAGAGGAAATAATTTGCCTTCAAGAGACAAAAATTAGGGACAGCAATGTGAGATACTTGAAGAATCCAAAGTTGGGAAAATGTTATATCTTGGCCTTTGAAAAGAAAAAGAGAGTGGTAGTGATATATGTTAACTCTAAGTATCCCTCAGAAGAGATGTTCAAAGACAAAAACGGATACTATGTGGGAGTACAAGTACAACTGTTAAATGTAACATTATTGATATTGGGGATTTATGCACCTTTAGAGAACAAGGCTAAATTTTATGAAAAGACTGAAGAAGAACTACAAAGACATATAAAAAAGAACGGTTAAGATCAGATTTTGGTGATGGGTGATATGAATGGGGTTTTGTCCCCAGAAAATGACAGGTCAAGTAATAAAAAACGGAACGCAAAACATGAGAAACTACCAAAAACCTTTTTTAGAATGATGGAAGGTATGTCTCTAATAGACATATGGAAACATAAAAAAGGAGAAGAAAAAGGGTTTACATTTTATTTGGACTCCCACCAAACGATGTCAAGAATAGATTTGTGCTTGATTTCAAAAGCGTTACATAATACAATAAAAGATGTCGAGATCCTCCCTAGGATACTCTCTGACCACAGTCCAATACAAGTTAAAATATCTATGAGGAGACAGAATAAATACCGGACTTAGAGAATAAATGAGATACTATTGAGAAAGGAAGAATACGTTAAGAAGATAAAACAAGAGTTAAGGAATTACTTTCAAGAAAATGACAAAGATGGAATATCTGCTAAAACGGTCTGGGATGCGGGGAAAGCTGTAATGAGAGGGATGTTAATAAAGTGGTCTACGGAGTGGAAGAAGAAGAGAGAAGAAAAGATGATAAAATTGGAAACAGAGATTAAACAGAGAAAGGAAGAACTTAGAATGGATCCGATGAATAAAAAAATAAGGAGAGAAATAAGAAGACTACAGGAAGAGATACGGGAGGAAAACACGATTGAAATGGAAAAGAAACTAAGGATACTTTGTTTAAAACATTTTCAAAGTGCTGATAAACCGGGAAGATGGTTGACGTTTAGATTAAGAAAAAGGAAAGAGAGAAATTTGATACTTAGAGCGAGGAAGGAGGGTAAAACATTCACAGACCAGAAGAAAATAATGGAGACATTCCGACAGTATTATAAGATATTGTACAACAAAGAAACTGATAAAGTTATTAAGGGAAGAATTGATAAATATTTAGATCAGAATATAATGAAATTAACGGATGATCAAGAAAAGAGGCTGAATACAAACATAACAATGATGGTAGAAGCGTTAAAATGGTTGAAGACAAGCAAATCACCAGGACCAGATGGGTTCTCGATGCTATATTACAAAGAATGTCAGGATGAACTCGCTTTACCAATGTTGAAAATGTTCAATGAGATTGTAACTAAAGGTAAACCGGATTCGTGGAAAGAGTCGAATATAACATTGATATTGAAAGAAGATAAAGATCCAGAAGAACCAAAAAATTACAGACCTATATTGTTATTAAAAAAAACATGAGTTTTTAACTGCACAAAATTCCAGTCTTTTTTAAAAATTAAAATACAATACCACTAAAACAATACTAAACAATACACAATAAGGAAAGAAAAGAAGAAAAAATTAAACTAAACAATATTCATTATCAAGAAGAAGACAGAATAACAAATACAGACAAAACTACAAGAAAGAACAAAAAAGTACAAAGCAACAAAACAATCGCAATTAACTAAAAATTGGTTCCTGCCTTTGTTGCAAACAGCTCCTAGTAAATATTTGGACTTAACTATTAAATCACTACTTGAAATCTAAGTTGATTTTGCTGCTAATAGTAGTTATTGTCTTATCCCTATATTCAAAAGATAGCTTAATTAGTTAATAAAAAGTAATAATTATAAATAATATGCAATTACTACCATAGTTCTATTATTCTGAGTTAACTTGCTTCAAAAAATAAACTAAATATTAACATCTTATCTATAATGTATAAGAATTAACCATTATTATTTTTACTATTGGTAATCAATGGTACTTTTAGTTTAAATATTAACATCTTAATATTTAAACCAAAAGTACCACTGATTACCAATAGTAAAAATAATAATGGTTAATTCTCAGAAATTTTATAATAAATTTTAAATGCTATTACTAAAACCATACATTGTAAATATTAAAAAATATCCTAAAATAGCAACAAACTAAAAAACAAACCAACAAACTGGAAAAAAAAACTGTCTTCAGTGCAGAAAATGGGTTTCTTGGACAAGAAGCCTGTTTTCAGCATAGAAAACAAGTTCTTTGACCAAAAAAACCATGTGTTTTTCTCCACAGGATAATTGTAATACTTTCAGACATTCAAATATGGTGAGAATATCTGTGAAGGAATGTTCATCCTCTCCCACAACTGTAATTATTCATCTTCGCATGCCAGGCTGAAATAATCCAGGCTTTATATCCCTAATGCAGGGCAGATGTGTGAAACAAAAGCAAATAGACCCTTCTCCTTTTCAAAGCACATAGAGAAGGAAATGCTTTAAATATAGGAAAAAGCAAAATCAATTTAAAAATCAATTTTCCTCCTGCAGTCCATCTCCCTACTTGTTTTTAATGCTTTAAGACTAGTCCAGACCCATCTCTGAAGGTCAGAAACAAGGCCAGAGACTAAGGTCATTTCCATACTACACTGTTATAGCGATATTATTCCACTTTCAACATCCTGTGGAATTCTGGGATTTGTAGTTTACTGAGGCCGAGGAGCTCTCTGGTTGAGAATTCTAAATGCCCCTCCCTAAACTGCAAATTCCACGATTCCATAGGATGTTGAAGATGGAATTACAGGACTGTAATAGTGTAGTGCGGAAATGGCCTTATTTTGAAGTTGGTGCAAGTACTAAAGTGACATGGCAGTCAATCAATGATGTGATACAATGATTAGAATGTCACACTCATACTGAAAGGAGCCAGGTTCAAATCTCAACTCCACCATGAAGTCCACTGGGTGAACTTGAGGCCAGTCCCTGATTCAGCCTCCCCCACCTCATCACTGTGATGATTGGAAAGAAAAAAGAGGTTGAAGAGAATTGTGTCCACTGTCTTGAGTCCCTTGGCAGAAAAGTGGGGTTTAAATATAATAAAGATATGCATTTTGCTCCCCAGATTACTTCTTTTTGCTAGCAGATGGAAATCCCCTTCCTCCAATTCCAAAGCTTTTCTATGCCCTGACTTGGGGCTTTCCAAAGGTTGATGCTGGCTTGGTTTTTCCAGTCAACACATCCTCTCAAGAGAGGAAGAACAAGTCAAGCATTATCATTCTCCAAAATGTATGAAGTCAGGTTGTTCTCTATAACAGGCAGACTCTTCTCACTTTGCGGCTTCAGGAGATATGGGGCATTCATCCATGTTCATCTGGCTTGTTTCCACATTCTTCCAGCAAGATTCTGCCTGCACTGGACTGCAGGTTTCTACATTTGCTGATGCTGCTTTCTGTTTGCTATTGTTGTTTTGCCAAATAGTTTTAGTTTATTTACCTATTAAAATATTTGTATCCCACCCTCAGTCTAAAGGTATTAGGGTGGTATATGATCAAATTAATTTGACCAACTATGAACTATAAAGTGATTTTAAAAGGCTGCAAACATATTACATTAAAAGAAGACAGATTGAAACCAGGTAAAATCATTTAAAATTATTTAAAACCATGCACAAGTGTGGATTTGTATCCAGTAAACAATGATGGCTGGGATCCTACAACATCTCCTTGCCCAAACCATGAAACCTACCTTAATAGTGCACAGATCTCTATTGCTTAGGATGGCTGTCTGGCTTTTAAAAGGTGGGCTTCAGGAGCGGGATGGGGAGATAAAGCATAGCCAGAACATTGTGGCTACATGCATGATGCAGGATCTCAGCCTCGATTTATAACCTGCTTTAGGCCAGCGATGGGCTTTCAGGATCTTCCTTGTTCTAGAACCCTGAAACAGTGGTGGCCAGTGGCTCCCATGTCAGGTGAATCAACTCTAGGTTTGGGATAACTTTGGAGGAGATATCCAAGGTGCTGAACCTATTTTGGGGAATATGGTTCAGCACCTTGGATAACTCTTTTGAGGTCTGAACTAAAACTTGGACTGAATTTTCTACCCACTCACATGGAGGCCACCAAACACCATGCCCTATTCTTGCTATTAGACGTATGGGGGTTAGAAACTTTTCCCAATCTATGGCAAATCTGCTTTTTCCTCACTCAAATCTGTGGATAGGGTTCCACAACGGTTTTGGATTGCAAATTCCATCATCCCCAACCACTGGTTGGAGTGGTGGGGTTGCAGTCCAAACATCTGGAGGGTGCTACATTGATGGAGGCTTGATTTTTAAAGACAACTGCCATCATTTTTGACCATTGACCATTGGGTACCAGAGGTTGGTGGAAGTTGTAGTTCAAACCAATTGTAGGGCACCACTGCGGGAAAGGCTGCTCCATGCATTCAGCTGTGTTGAGTAACTTCTCATAAAATTGTAACATCCCAATGGCAAATCAAAAAGACTGTCCTGTCTTCAAATTTGAAATCAGATTTTCACTGTCTTTAGACAAACTGACTGATGTTTTCAATACAGAACACACTTACTTCAGCAAATATTTCCCATTCATTGGCTTGATATTCTTCCCACACACTGCAAAAGACACATTATTACATATGTCTCCATCAGCTTACTTGATCTGACTTTTCCCCACTGCAAGCTAACATTAGACACGTCTCTTCCGAGCAGTAATAATTTCATTTACCATAAATTATTTTATTTCCTGTACCTTGGAGACATCTTAATGCCTTTATGTCATGAAAAGCCACTTCTTCTTGAAGACTTGAAAACCCATCTTCAATTGGTTGTACTTTTTTAAAAATGCAAAGGCTGCTGAACAAGAGAATTGGGCTTTGAAAGAACAAGCAGAAAGAGTGTAATCGCAATATACGTGAGCAGAGAAAGGCAAAACTACTGTTCTTATTTTGTGTTTTCGTTCTGTGCCATCTTGGGAACAATTAGAAAGGCAATTCATAAATGTTTCTGAAAATTAAGCTGCCTGTTATCAAAGCTACACGTGGAATTAAATTAGGTGCAGGGTCAGGCCAGACATGCAGCTGGCTCACATGGCAAAAGAGAGTATGAATGGATAGATGATGGTAAGAATTCACTGTTGAATGGGATAAGGGTACAAGTGTTGGCCCTTGCAGTGCAGGAGACTCATCTAAAAGGATTTTGTGGCTAATAAAATAACCATCCTTCCACCATCCTGAAACACATCTTTTGTTTCTCTTATACATTTCATTAGATTTTCACCAGTTTTGTTCTTTTTGTTTTCCTTACAGTACAGAGCACTATTTGACCTCTGCTTCATATCTTCAGCTGGCACTTCTATTTTTAGACATTATGTGATGAACTCAGAGAGGCCTGCCTAGCATGTTCTTTATGTTATTTTCAGTACCAGGCAATGAACTTTTAATTCTCCCAGGCTGGGGCAATGGGGAAATCAGTCACCATGGCAGCAGCAAACCTCCTTGTGGTTTTACAGCCACTACTCCTGCAGATGCTTCCAGTTGCAAAAGAGGTTTGCCTGTATGAAACTACTACTAGGCATAGGGTCCACCACCTAGATGGTTCCCATACAACCTGAGGTATCCATATATAGGTTTCCAGGTGGTATTCTGTCTAGATCAGGCATGGGCAGCCCTCGGGGGGGGGGGCCACAGGAAACATTGGAGGGTTCCATGCTATGCTATGGCCCTCACAAAAAATTAAAACATTCCCCCACCAAATGCCCCTCATGTCTGTCACCACATTCGAGGCTCCTTTGGCCCATTGTAGATCCCAAACTGGAAATTACCTCCAAGCCACCTCCTTTTCATTTCTTGTTTTATTAAAAAAGGAGAGGCAAACATTTTGTGACCCTTGAGAGCTCCCAGAAGCTACAGAAATGGTCCTTGGGGACACATTTTGTCCATTCCTGATCTAGATTCAGAACTGTTAGGCTTCTGAATATTTGGTACATCATGTGCCCTAAGGCCAGGAGTGAGCCATGTGTGACCCCTTATACGTCACTGGATTAGAGCTTCCTTCACCCTTAGCCAGCACAGTCAATAGATAGGGATGATGGAGGTTGTAGCTCAACAGTGCCTGGAGGCCTACACAATGTCTGTTTCTACTTTAGAAGGGGCAAATGTAGCTCTCAAAGAAGACCACTGAAATATATACATAGGCCAAAATGCTTTCAGCTTGCTCTAAAATAAAAAAAAATAAAAAACATCCACTGAGTACTGTACTTGGAGACATCTCTCTTCTTTTTCCCTCTGTTTCTGTTTTAGGCCACTCCCCGGTAAACATAAGCATGGTAGAAGAGCATACCATTTTTATTTTTATTTTAGATATAGGAGGGTTCTGGGGAGGAGCGTCACTTATGCTACACACCTTATTAGAACTATCACTTAAGCAGTAGGTTTGACCAAAGATGATATGGTTGCAAAAACCATGCTGCTTGCAGTATAGATAAGGAGCATATATTACAGTTCTTATAGCAACTTTGTCTGGCTTCCTGTTTAGTATTTCCAATGTCATAAGCTGGATGTACTATCTCATAAATTTTAGTCCTCACATTTACAATCATGACTCCATTGTCATGATTGCAAATGTCTCCTAAAATCCACTCAAAAGCCAGACAGTCACACCAACAGAGTTCTGTACTGCTGACAAAAGGGCTGCTAAAGGATGATGTATGTAGTTGCCTCCTGCCAGAAGGCAGTGGTGGGAATGAGCAGTTGTGACAGGATCCTGCTGGAGTCCCTGCAGTTGCTCATTGCACCATGACTTGTTAGTGGATGGAGCTGGACAAATCATCCCTCAGCACCTGACTCACTAGCGCTGCAGAATTTCTTTGGTTGTTGTGGTTGCCTGGTTTTTAAAGTAAGATTTAGGGGATTGGATTGGGTGGATTGTAGCTACATCATCATAGCTATGTCTCTCATGCAGGATGTCAGCTGTACTTTTTTGTACTACATGTATTGATCTAATCCAGGAAGGAGTATTACATGCTCAGGTGTAATCCTAAAACACACGGGGCTTTGATGTCTACCTACAATGCCAGTGTCTCCTTAGAATTTGGAGAATTATGGCTCAAAGGATGCCTGAAAGAGGAGGGTAACAGCAGGATCTTTTCACCTGTGTATACCAGTACTAACTGTAAAGATGAGCCCAATTAAAAGTTAAAGTATTTTATTTGTAATTAACAAACACACAGGAAGTCGGGGTGGGGATTTCCTGCAGACCTTTGTGGGCTAGATGGGAAACTTCTGCAAGCCAGAGGTTCTTTTCCTTGCTACAGTCTTCTTGATTCTTCCCCTTGTAAAATTCATGCCTCCTCCTTCCAGCACAGATCATGTAGAAGGGGGCGGGGGGGGTTAAGACTAGTGTGGGGGAATGATCACTCCCCGATCTGGCAAAATTGGGCCACCAAGAATCCTAGGTAGTTGAGCCTTCTTAAGCACTTTTGTCAATCAAAAGTGTGCTACATATTTAAGAAATATTAAGAGGGCAATTGTTGTTGGGCCTTCCTTTGAATTATAAAGGCTACCTGCAATCTGTCCTGAACACTGAATATGTGGAGAATGCTTCTGGTTACACACTCTGCTTGTAAGAATTGTCAGCTGGAATTCACAACTGTAGTCGTGAATGGGTAACCTAGAGTTATGCAATCATAACTGATTCGTATATATGATCTCGACATCGCCTATATAAAAGTCAAAGTTTGTGAGTGAGCTTGTCTGTTTGTCTGTGTCAGGCAGGCGCAGACCTCATATAATTGGCTGTGTCAGGTGAGAAGACCTCAGATGATTGGCTGGCTGTGAAGATTCTATGGAATCCTGGGGTTGGCAGTTCGGGGGGGGGGGGGCCCTTTAGAATTCTCAGCCAGAGAGCTCAGGCCAGTTGCTATGGAGACAAGGCCTAGCAGCAGAAGGCGGGCAGTGTATTCCCTCAGGAACCCAAACTCTGTATGTGAATAACTCTGAATACAGATTGGATTGGGGGACATGGGGAAAAGTTACACATACTGAACAAGACAGATTGGGGAATTAGAGACACAAGAGCTCAAATCTGTGTATTTCAACCACATCTAATTCCTAAGGTAAGGTAATTCCTAAAGTATTTCTAACAGGAATTACCTATGAGAAAATTACCTCATATGATAGGTTGTGTGAGGCAAGAAGACCTCATATGATTGGTTGGCTGTGAAGATTCTGTGGAATCCTGGGGCTGGCAGTTTGGGGAGGGAGCTTTACAATTCTCAGCTAGAGAGCTCCTGGGCCTCAGGCTGGTTGCTGTGAAGATGAGACCTAGCAGCAAGGAGAAGGCCACGGCACTCCTTCGGAAACCAATCCTCTGTAGGTTAACAACTCTGAATACAGACTGGATTGGGGACTATGGGGAAAAGTTACAGATACTGGACAAGGCAGTCTGGGGAATTACAGACACAGGATCTCAAATTTGTGTATTTCAACTGTATCTAATTCCTTAGATAAGGTAAGGTAATTTCTAAGGTATTTCTAACAAGCGTTATCTATGAGAAAATAAAATCCTGGGAAATGCTGGGCAAATATGCTAGTATTCAATAATGCAGGGAATATGTAAGGACTGTAAAGGTCCCACAGTCCTTATTTACCAGGCAGCAGCCACTGTGAGCAGCAGGGATCTGTTCTATTGATCAAGATGCCCCAGACTGACATTTCCATCCCTTCCCACAAGTGATCTCCTATGCAAGGAGGAATTGTGACAGGTATCCTGCTTCCAACTGTCACATCAGAGATTGCTCATGGGAGGGAGTGGAAACCCAATTTGCTGCATCCTGACCACCAAGAGATCCCCATCGCTCACAGAAGTTGCTGCTTGGTACATCAGGATTGGGAAGGGGGGGGCGGTCATGCCAGGAGATGCTACTCAGTGACACAGCTAGGATAGTTATATAACTAAGTAGCACATGTGGAATTTATATTTGAGGAGGTTTCAATGATACCACATAGGAAAAGTAATTTGCCCTCTTCCTACAAATGCCTGCAAGTTAACAAAATTAATAGCAAGCTGCCTTCCATTGTTGAGCCTTAAAACCAGTTCTGAGGGTCTGTGGGTGTCCCTGGGTGTCTATGACTATGTGGAGGATAGGGGCTCTCAATCTGCAATGATAACCAGAACCCCAGGATGGGGGAATGGAAGCAGCCCAAAGTTTCAAGGAGAAAACGGAGAGCAGAGTAAACCTTAAACCATATGTAAATGAGATACTAGCCTGAAGACATAAATAAAAAGTTTTATTCCTCAATTTAAGAATAATCTCCCTTTTTAAACATCCTGAGACTTAATATCTCTATTACATCTGATTTAGTGGATGTTTCCAGTTCTTTCTCCTTCTGAAACACTAAGCAGCAACAAAGAGAATGACAGACTGGAAACCACTGAATACACCAGAATTTTGATGAAATCCTAAGAATTGGATTGTTTCTTTCAAGAGACTTTTAGACAAGATCACATTAGGCCATCGTGTCCTGAATCCCTGATCAACAGAAAGGTCATGCTGATTTTCCAGTAACAACAATCCTCCTCTTTCCAGATGTTGTGTTTCAGACTGAGCCAGCTTATTATCTGTCATGGGAGGTCACAGCTTGAATGACCTCTGGTTCTTTGGAGAAGGAAAGGCAATTAAGGAGAATGCGGTCAAAGCCAATGAAACAGAATCTCATTTCTATTTTCTCTCTTTCAGAAAATCACATTTCTTCCTGTCTGCAACTACAACAGTATGGCTACTATAATTACTCTTGCTGCTGCTACTCTTCCTTCTACTCCTTCAGCTTCATCACCATCACTATCACTGTCATCATCATCATGACCATCATCATGGCAATGTTATTAATAAAATATATTCTTAATGATGACAAAACAATGCTGCTGCTGCTGCTGCTGCTGTTGTTGTGTGCCTTCAAGTTGCTTCTGACCTATAGTGATCCTATCACATGGTTTTCCTGGCAAGATTTGTTTACAGAGGGTTTGCTTTTGCCTTCCTCCATGGCTGAGAGACTGTGACTTGCTCAAGGTCATAGAGTGATAGAGAACACAAGGGCCATTGAGTCCAGTTGCCTGCCAGTGGGTATCTGTAGCTGAGTGGAGACGTGAGTTATTTCCAAGAAAATCAAAATTCAAAGCCTTTCCTATGAAGGCCAAAATCCCCTCCTCATTTTCAGTCTCTTAGCCCCATCCCTCCTACTAATTACCTCTCTGGATGGGCTAATATTGGCAATGGCTAGATGGCCACGGGAAAGAAGACTCTTCCCTTCCTCCTCACTTTAGCTTTGAAAACAGCAATTGTGATTGAATTCTGGCCACATGGAAAGAACAGGAGCGACATTTAAAGCAAAAAGAGAAACAGTTGGCTTGCTAAGAAAGCCAGTGAGAGGTAGGCAAGCCTTACAATCATCTCTTCCTTGGATTTTAATCCATACAGGAGGAACTAGTATTTACCAATTTGTTCGTCATCCAGTTGAGGATTCCAGCAGCCCTGCATACAGCCAGACCCCAGGAAGCCCGGGAAGGGACCTAATACTAACATGTATTTTATATTACTCTTATTATTCTCTATGTATATGATATTTGTAATCAATGCTAAAGGGGTTGAAGAGATAGCATCCCCACGTTTGGCTGATAACTATTGGTTACACCTAGCTAATATAGCCGGGGTAGATCATTTCTGTTTGCCACAGGGAGTTCCTGCCAATAGACTCATTAATTCATGTCTGATACCGGTGTGTAGGTAGCTAAGCCAAATCCAGGATAGTACCCACTACCAGAGTTCGATTTTTAGCCACTTAGATATGTCGTATGCTCACAGCACAGATTGGGGGGTCACTTCAAATTCTCTACCCCTAACTGAGTTCACTTTACGAACTCCTATAGTAGCAGGAGCCAATGCTACCTGCGCGCACATGATACATTGTCGGAGTAAGAATAGCCAATGCAAGGTTGCTCCAGGACCTCCGATTCCTTGCAAGGAGATCCAAAATATATCTTATTACCAAGGTCATGTTCTTTTACCTCATGGCTGGTTCTGGACCTGTGGGTCTCGAACCTGGTCATACATACCAGCCTATCTGTCTGACACTCAACCTTGCTCCCTTAGCCGTCTGGTAACAGTCCTCCCTCCATGGCCTCAGAAGCGAGACCGTAGAGCTAGAGCCGCCCCTCTAGATGAAAACTGTGACGGCCAATCACACTTATGGTCGGACCAGGAGAAAATAGCGTTAGCATTCTCCCTGGTTGGAATAACAGGATTGGCTCTGGAGGACGGACTAGAAATAAATAGATTAGCCTGTACGTTAGTCAAAAGTATAAACGCTACTTCCAAAGCATTATCCTTGCTTAACAAAGAACAGCGGGAACTAAGGAATGCTGTATTGGAAAATCGGGCAGGCGTTGACTATCTCTTCCTTCTCCATCATGTAGGATGTGAAAAGCATCAGAAATTGTGCTGTTTCAACTTGTCTGATAACAGCAATGCGATAGAAGCACAAATTAACAAACTGCACGAAGTAGTAAAAGATATAAATGAAGGGGATGATAGCTGGTGGAAGTGGCTCACATCTTGGTTACCAAACCTGAATTGGCTAAAAGCATTGTTTGTAATTTTGTTGCCAGTAGTGCTAATATTCCTGTTTCTGTGTATATGCTTTCCTTGTTTTATGCAACGTATAAGTAATATGCTTCAAATTACTTCTAGTAAGACAGCAGCTCTGTACGCTTTGATGGCTCAGCCTGACGCTGTTTTATGATATAACGTCACGAAATGCTATAATTGTTTAGAAATTATGCATTTAAGGGGGGAAATGATATAGGTATGAATTAGAAATAATAAAGTAGAAATAAAGTAGAAGCTGGGGGCTTAGGTCAGAAGAACGGAGAAAGATTTAAGAAGGGTAAAAAAGTCACGAGAGCCAATGTATCACGTAGCTAGGATGTTGATCACGTAGCCAGGGTGTTGTTTATTTCTGGGGTCTGAGCTAGTAACAGCATGTGGTATTTGTGACCCCGGAGGGGCGGACCGAGACGTGCCTGCGATCTTTGCCTGTGATCTTTGTGTATGCTGTGAACTTTGTCTATAAAAGAGCTGTGAAACTTGAATTCGGGGCTTTTGGTCTTTTGGAGAAATCCAGCCATTAGCCCGCGCGTAATAAATTACTCTTTTTCTTGCTCTGTGGTCTCTGTGTTCTCTGGGCTCCTGCAACACAATTATTTAAAATACAGCAGAGCACCAAGTACTGGCCAGTTTGGTGAGCAGTGAATGTTCTGAGTTCAAATTCTGAATCAAGTTATGGGTGATTTTGAACAAAATATTATTTGCTAGATGATAGTGTAATACGAGCCATATCTATCTGTCTGTCTGTCTGTCTGTCCGTCCGTCCGTCCGTCCGTCCGTCCGTCCGTCCGTCCATCCATCCATCCATCCATCCAATCTTTGGCCTGTCATAGGATAGGCTAAATTACTTTCCCCAATCCCATGCTATCCAGATGACTTACTTTCACCAGAACCATTGGCCATATTGGCTGTAGTGGTGACATCCATGCCAGCCAGCCAGAGAGAGTCCATGGCATATGTTAACAGGGACTTTAAAGATCTATCCAAGGTGCTGAATCCTATCCCCAAAACAGGCTGATCACATTGGATATCTTCATTAATATTTTGACTAAAAACTGCAGCAGAGTCATTGCCCCAGTGTTATAAGTGCTGCCAATCATTACTGGCTGGCTGGGGCTGATGGAGGTTGCCATTCCAAGCATCTGGAGGGCATCCAATTGGGGGAGATTGGTCTCAACAGTAAAATTAATAAAATACTTCAACAGAACAATAATGTGGCAAATGATAAAATAAATTAGCTCGCTGGTCAGTTAGGTAGTGGGTGCGATGCAAGTGGAGGTAAAGGAGATTGCAGGCTATGGAGAATCTGAAAATTTCCCCATGACTCAGAGAGTCTTCTGGTGTCTCCCTTGTTGCTCTGTGGATAGTACCTTCTTGTGTAATTTCTTCCTCTCATTGTTCCATAGATCTAATTTTGATGCAGAGGATATAAGAGAAGGATGATGTGAATCTCAAGGGGCATGTACGGAGGGTGTGTAGCAGTGTTCAGAATTGTTCCTTGCCCATCAGCATGGCAAACAAAGGTGGAACGTAAGGAAAATTGTTTAACTTCATGCTGACCTAAAACTCACATTTCTTGCCATTAGGGCTGCAACTTTTAATGAATTAATCAATTACACCAATCAAATAAAAATGTTTATTGTGCAGTCCTACAGATGCCTGCTTAGGAGAAAATCCCAACAAGTTCAATGGACATTAGGCCCAGGACAATGGGTATCATTTTTTTGTATATTTATTTATCAGTTTTTACACAAAATTACCTAAGATAAAATTACATAAGCATAAACATTTCTAACTTATATCTAGGTTAATAATATGTTTTATGTTTTAATAATAATGTGTTAATATGTTTTATGTGTTTTATGTTTTAATAATAATGTGTTAATATGTTTTATGTGTTTTATGTTTTAATATGTTTTAATATGTTTAATATGTTTTAATATGTTGTATGTTTTTTGTTATGTAATATGCTTTATGTTTTATGTTTAACAACTTAGAACTGGTAATATTTACTCAAAATATTCATTTAATAGGATTAAATATATTTCTGGTACAGTTATAATTTCAAAGCAAAAAGCATGATGATGGAAGATAGATGTGGGAAGGGAGGAAGATAATGGGAGAGAAAAGGGAGGGGAATTTTCAAACGTATTTATTTCTGATTTATGTTAAAAAAAAAGGAAATGTTGGCTATGTGTGAATGTATATTTGGTCTTTTTTCTTATAATAAAAATAATTTTAAAAAAATTCTAACTTAAACCTAAACTAATGTTAACACACTAAATAAAATGGAATACTAAACAACAAACTAAAAAATAAATTCTTAAAACACTGAGTGACTAACTAATCTAGACAACTAAACAACTGCACAGTAAAATACTAATACACTAATACACAAAAGGGTTCTGCCCCACCCCGTCAAAGTGTAATGAAAAATAAAAAGAAAGCAAGAAAATATTATTTTACTATAAAAGATCCAGCAAAGCAAAAGGTACTAATAGTCATGCCCACAAATTATTGCATCGTTTGGCTTCTTATTTCTCAAAAAGTCCAGAAGCAGTTTCTAATCTTTCAAGAAATCTTCAACTGGTTTGTCTTTTAAAATCCACATTAATTTAGCCATTTGGAATAGTTCAGCATCCTTAAAAATCCAATCCTCTACTACCAGTTCTTCAGCCCATTTCCAGGTTTGTGCAAGCAATACCCTTGCAGCTGTTGTCATATAATGAAGGAGTCCATATTTACAATCCAAATACTTATCCATGATATACACTGGGTATACTTCAGAGATCCAGCATGGTGTAGTGATCCAAGTGTTTGATTCTGACTCTGGAGACCAGAGTTTGAATCCCCACTCAGCCATGGAAACCCATTTGGTGACTTTGGGTGCATCACACACTCTCAGCTCCCAGAAACGTCTTAGGGTTACCATTAAATCAGAAGTGACTTGAAGGCACACAACAATAACAATACTTCATTAACTAAACAGCTACTCTCAGTCAAAGACATAGGTAAAGATAGTGCAGATGCTTACAAAAAAGATCTTGCTATGGTGTTACAGTATATTAGACAATGGCCAACATCCTGTTACTGTCTTGCCTGTGTTTAGGTTCCACTATGGAAGTGGCTGGACACTTTTCTTCAGTGCAGAATGTCAGCACTCAGTTCAGAGCTGCAGAAGAGGAGCTGCACATGTGGTGCCATTGTGCATTCAGAGGCACATGCTTAGGTGCCTGAGATGTGACAGCATATGGGACACAGATGGAAATGTGCACACAGATGCACATGTACGGTGCATGCACATGAAATTCACATAAGATGTTGATTCAGCAATTCATTCAGTTGCACAATGTTGCAAAAATAGCCCAAGCAATTCTGCATAACTCCCCGTACAGAGATTTATGCTACCCCAATGTAGGATCTCAACATTTAAACTTTCAGTATGGTTTTTTGTGCTACCACCATCAGAAATTTCCCAGTCTACCAAATATTACTGACTTGGAAGCCTGGACCATCAGTGATTTGGAGGAGAAGAACAAGAATGATGAGGATGAAGATGAGGATAAGTCCATCCTCCTACAAGCCACAACAGAGAGAAAGGATCCTTATTGGACAATCTAGTTGTGATCAGCATTGGTAGAGGGGACTAATTGTTTTGATAACATCATAGAACATAAAGGCATTATTTATTTATCTGCAACATTTAAAGCAACAGTGGGAATCATGCAGCCTTCCAAAAAGTGCTGGACTGCAACTCCATCAGCCTCAGCCATCATACTCAATAGTGAGGAATGTTGGGAGTTGCAATACAACACCATCTGGAAGGCCACATGATACCTGTCTCTCATATACTGACTTTATTCTGGAATATCTTTGGGCAGTTCTGCTTGCCCAAAATAAAAACTTTGTTAGGATAATCTGGGCTAACACAGAGCTAGAAACATGCTTCTTGCAAGCTAGGATGTATTCAGTGGAAGTCTTGGTTTAATTTGTAAGCTATCACATTCCTCTGCTTGTCCAGTAGTTAAAAAGAGTTAGCTGGAAGACAGCCATTTCTCTGTATGTTACTTGTCCCTAGGGCCAATTCACACTACAGTCCTCCCTTGACATTCACAGGTTTGACCTTCACGCCTGGAAGGCCGCATGTCTGAACAAAACACAAGTGAATGGGGAGGGGACATGTGTATATGCCTTCTTTGAGTATGCAACTGCCCCTCCTGTTCACTTGCCTGGAAGGCAGTGCGCCCAGGTGAAACAGGAGCGTTTGCGGGGAAGCCCCAGAAGGGAATGGGAGGGGGACCATTCACATGGGCAGGGGGGAAGTTATTCACCTTTTTTTAACTTTTGCAAGGATTCTGCCCCCTGAACTCTTGCAAAAGTCGAGGGACCACTGTACACAGTTAGAGCACTATTCCACTCTCACAGCCACAGGTTGTAGTTTGGTGAGGCACCAGAGCCCTCTGGCCGAGAATTCCAGATGTGTGTGTATGTGTCTTAAAGTTGCCTGTTGACTTATGGCAACTTCATAAATTTCATATGGTTTTCTCAGGCAAGGGATACTCAGAGGTAGTTTTGCCTGTTCCTTCTTCTGAAATACAGCCTACAGCATTACTGGTCTCCCATCTAAGTCCTAACCAGAGCTGCTTAGCTTCCAAGATCAGCTGGGATCTGGTGCCTTTCGGTTTTTGGGCCCTAAAATTTTGTTGTTTTGTACCTTCGAGTCATTCCAACTTATGGCAACCCTAAAGTGAACCTATTATCGGGTTTTCTTGGCAAGATTTATTCAAAGGGAGTTTGCCTTTGCCTTCTTCTTAGGCTGAGAGGGTATGACTTGCCTTTGGTCACCTGTGAGGTTTCCATGACAGAGTGGGGATTTCAACCCTGGTCTCCAGAGTCCTTCTGCAACACTCAACTCATTATACAACACTTTTAACTCAGTCTCAGGATTCCTTAGGACGGCACTGTGGCAGTTAATGTAGAATCATAGCCAATCATAATGCAGTGTGAACTGGTCTCTAATCAGTTTCTCCACTCCCTTTTCACAAAATGTGAACACTTCAACTATCTCATTCTTTATCAAGGACTATTAGTCATGGAGTTTATTGGTTTAATGTGTTTTGGTGTGTCAAAGTTGTGACAGCTGTCTTCCTTGCCACATTCATCAGCACACTGGCACTGTAAAGAAAACAAAGGATAAGTCATTCTGCCATAGCAGAGACATAAACAAATAGTCAGGCTGTCTGGTAAACCTCATGCACTCCCTTTACTGGAAGAAAAGAAGCCAACCTCTCAGGTCCAGTTGCAGACATGAGTCTTGGTTGGTCACCAAACATGGGTAATATTGTGGCATGTAAAAAGAACTTGATGACGTCCTGTAAGGATGATTTCCACAAGCTGGGAAGGTAGCAGATCTGGGACCTTTATATCAAAGCTTAGAAATGTGAGTATGAAGATAAAATTGGAAAGAAAAATAAAATTTTGTTACGTTTATATGATTACAGCGGCAAGAATAACTTTTGCAAAATACTAAAAGCAGAGGCAAATTCCAAGGGTAGAAGAACACGTAGAGAAAGTAATGGAATTAGCTAGAGTGGATAAATTAGCAAACTGGTTAAATGGTAATTCAACATAAACTGACCTTCAAATCTGGCAACCTTTTATTTTATCTGTAAAAGCAAGATTCTGCAATGAAGCAAAGATGGGCATTGATATCTAGTTTATACTTTTCTCTGACTGTCAGAAAAGAGTGAATATACATGACAGAGGAGAAATTAATTAAATATACAAATAAAAATATTTGTACTTGTTAAACAAATACAGTCATGAAGTGCAGGAAGTTGTGGGGAGGTGTAGGATGGGATAAGGATAAAAGCAAAGTTTGAGAGTGTTTCTGGCTAATGTGTTTTGTTTTGTACTTTTCTCTGTTAGCTTCTTTTAGCGTCTTTCAGTTTCTTTTTTTCCTTAAAAGAAAAAGAAAAAGAAATGTGATTTGCTTTCAGTATAGCTCCAAGAATTTCCCAAAAACTTCCCACTCAGCATTCTCATCACCAAAAAAAGTAACTGTCAAGCTCTGTTTTATTTCATATAGTAAAACTGAGTTGGTCTAGAGACCAGCTAGTGGTGAATCTTTTAAGACTTGATTCTTTTTCAACCATCTGGCTTACCTCTGTCTGGCCTCAGACAGGGATGCTATGGCCATTTCTGCACTAGACTGTTATAGCGCTATTATTCCACTTTCAACATCCTATGGAATCCTGGGGTTTGCAGTTTAGGAAGGGGCCGGTAAGTGTGGAAATGACCAATATCTCACTTTGTTTTCCCAGCCAGAGGACTCAAGGAAAAATACAAAAAAATTAAAACAGACACTATAGACTATTATGGTACAGTCTTCTTTGGGTTTTATGAATGGGGATAAATTTAGCTTTGGATAAAATAGATTATTTTGCTGCTAATTTGTTGCCAGAATATGTGTGTGCTGTTACCTTGTCATTCCCTTTTTCCTAGTGTAATAGCACCTTGGGTTTTAGGCTATGTTTCAGGGTACAGCATTATGGATAGCTTCTTTAACATTTGGACAAAAGTCTAGGGTGGATTCATTGTCCCACTGACATGGGAGCACCCGTCACTGCCTTGGTGTGAATTACTGGTGGATTGCTTAATCTTAACCTGTAGGGCCAATATCCTGCATAGGAGATATAGATATGTTGACATAGTTGTGATCCATCTTCTGATCTGATCTCCTAAAACCCATCTTAAAAGCTAAGCAGGTTTACCAACTGAAGGATTTCTGCAGTGCTGGTGAGTGGGGTACTGCAGAATGATGCATTCAGCAGCCTCCTTCCAGAGAGGTTTAGTGTGATGAGCAATGGTACAAACCCCTGCTGGATCAGGATGCCAGCCTATATTTTTCATATGAATTTTTTAATCTATTTGTATTAGTGTTGAATTGTTCAAATACTCTTTAAATACTTTAACTATTTAACTATTTAAACAGGTAACAGCTTAACAATTTTTGAAATATCGAGAAAATAGCCGTGTTTGACTATGAAATCTGTGTCTCTCCTTCCTCTTCCTCCCTTGCTCTCAGGAAGCTGCTCTGAGCATGGTTTCCCCATTTCCACTGGCCACATTGGCTGGGGGATTCTAGGAGCTATAGTCTCTGAAAGCAATACTTCAGATCACTTTTCTAAAGTCTTTAAATAGCAATATTACTTTTCATCTATTCAGCCTGGAGACAAATTGAGAACCATTTAGTTGGGCAACTGGAGAATAAATTATTTCAGCCTGTAAACTGCACAAAACAAAAGTGTGCTTTCGGCCATGTGTACCTGAGCACAGGTGAGACCAGTGGCTCTTCTCTGCCATGCAAACAGACAGAAACAAAGGCTGTTTCCACACAACATCGCTGTCCTTCGATGGGGATGCATTGCTGCCGGTCTGCAATCATGCTTTCACACAACATCATCATAGTCCGGTTGCCAATGCATCCATTCCATTAAGAGAAAAAAATCCTCCAATGGCCCATGATCGCATGATGTTCCTGTCACTGATGGCCATGCAGAACAGGAGGAAGTGCAATCTAGGCACTTCCTTCCCCAGTGCAGCATGGGAAGAGGACAGCTGCACTGCAGAAGGAAGGTGCATGTTGTTCACATTCCCATCCACAGGCAGCCGGCCGGGTGCAGAGGGGAGCACTGGGGGCACATTCTCATCCCCGCAAAGGCTTTGCCGGGATAACGCCGGGACAACAATGGAAAAGGGTAAGTTAAGGAAATAGCCAGCGTCCTCATTTGCAGCACTCCTGAGTTAAGAGTCCTTTCTATAACAAGAGCCACCCAGGACAATCCTACTAGTAAGTATGGACTAGCAGCAAACAACTGGAGAGGAGATACCCACCTTTCAATTGCATAGTTTGCAAGGATCAGTGCATTGAACAAAATGCCTTCCCAGCTGACAGTAGAATTGCTTGATCTATAAAGTGAGACTAGCCCAAATTCAAGGTCAGTCCAAAAATAAAATGGGTACATGACAGAGAGTGTATGTCATTTGCCATGGCTAATCTTTATGAATCCTTTCTAGGTCAGTAGTCCAGTTTGTGCCAGGAGAAGCTACTGCTGGGAAGATACTCCTAGGTCTCAGGCTCCAGGACAGAGACAGCAGCTTTATTATTCATTGATCTGCCCAGCCTTATGTAGCAGTTTCAGCATTCGACCATGACCCTGGAGTCACTTGGTCAAGGAAACCCATTGGTTGACCTTGGGCATATCACACACTCTCAGTCCCAGAAAACCCTGTGATAAGATTCACCTTAGAGTTACATTAATTGGAAAAGACTTGAAGGCACACAGCAAAAGAACAATTAAAATTTAGTTATCTCCTGCCATTCTCCCCAATGTGGGACCCAAAGTGACCTGCAGTGTACATTTAAAAAGTAGCTGAAATAATTTTTTTAAAAAAAGATTAAGCAAGCAAACTAAAATATTAATTTTAAAACCATTAAAAACAATTTAAAATATAATAAAAAAGATAAAACCGCAGCACTACCACCTCTATTAAAAGACTCTTCAGACACAAGAAGAGTGAAAGGCCAGCATAAATGAAAAGATTTTTACCTGCTAGTAGAAAAGGAGCAGAGAAGGGGGACCCAAAGCCTAGGAGTAGACACCAAGAAGACCCCCTACAATGCTCTCACTAGATGAATCTGTGAGCATTATAAGACCAAGAGGTACTTCATTGGTCTCATGAGTCCACCACTTTGTCATCTGCACAATGGTGGTGTTAGTGAGGGATGAATTTGTCACTTTCGCTTTTCTGCCACATTCAGTCTTGCATTATTTCTGTGGAATTTTATGAGTAAATTTGTGGGTGGAGGAATGGTTAAATTCTAATTAAAAATGAGTGCAAACAGAATACAAACTTCACAACTACAGTGGCCAGATTCAACAAGTAGAGACATTTACAGGATGTTGTACCTACCTGCCCTGTAACTGTCTAAAGATGAACTGCCTATGGGATGAAAAAACATCTCAATTCAGTACTGTGAGTACAAAGTAATTCAAAAACAGACTTCCCAAAGCCAAGTGCTCACCTAGATGGACTAATATGGAAGTTTAACTTCCACTCACATTTAGAGATATGAAGGCTTTAACACACACCCCGGACATATAATTTTAAAAAAAAATTAAGAAGGGAACTCAATGTGTTACTATTATCTGGCTCAACTGTGGTAAACATGATAACTCTAAGCAGAACTGTATAGTTGTATCATATTACATATATAACACATTTGATGTTCCTAGCATAACAAAGTTTTTTTCAATCTAGAAAGAACACTAATATTACTTCTTTCAATGTTTCCAAAAATTTCAAACAGTTTTACCTCACTGGGGAAAACAAGATTTGCCCGCCATGGCTTGAAACTTTTCAGAAATTTTACACCTCTATTCACTTGCATTTTTTAAAAAAAAATTATTCCATTTTCTTGAATTTATTAAGAAATTTGTCAATTTGGATTTTTTTATTGCTTTGGACTATAGGTCCCAGAATCCTCCAGCCAGCATCTCTGTGCTGGGTGGGAGATTCTGGAAGTTGTAGGTGTAAAAAAAACACAACAAAAAACAACTTTTCCCAATCTCTGGTTACGGAAGCACATTAAAGATCAGACCAGTAGCTTCCACTCCAACGGTAAGTTATCACAAATGCTGGGCTGGCTTTACTGTTAGGCAGATTGAAGCAGTGTCCCTTGGCAGCAGATTGGAGTGCTATTATAGGGCAACAAATTATTATTAGATTTATTGCTACACCTGTATTTTTACTGCAAGGCAAAATGCTGTGAGATTTTCCATCTCAGATGCCAAAATATGTTCACCAGCCTAGAGTGCTGTGTGCCACGACTTTGAGATGATCAGCTTCAGAGAGCAAAATGTCATGGGGCAGACTTGCCACACTGACAGACTCTCTGACTGAAGGCCGTCAGCAGTGATGTGACTAGATGTAAATTGTCACTGAGTTCTGTAAAACCTTGAGAAGAACAAAACAAAGCAAACCCCACTGAGTCTTCCACTAAATTAAATTGCCTCCATTGTTCCATGTCACAGTTTTGCCAGACTGTAGCCACCTCTGATAACATCTCCAAGTGTGTTAATCTCCTTAAATCCTATTGTTTTCCAGAAAGAGAAGCATAGAGCTAAACAACGTGGAGGGATTGTTGCATAGCTGGTTTTCAGTGACTCTGTTTTGGAGAAGAACATTTGGATTGCACCCCAGTGAACTATCCTCTGTATATACGAGGGGCAAAGGACTTAGAAATATCTTCTCCTTTAGGACTTGGCTGATCAAGCAAAAACAGATGAATTTCAAGGTTGCTGTGAATGTCAGTAAAGCCTGTGCAAAGAATGTTGGCCGGTCAGGCATTCCAAAGAAATTTTGAGAAGTTGTTATCTCTCGATGATGCAGAATGGAGTTTGCAAACAAGAAGCTCCCACCCCCAACAGGCAGGCTGGGTGGTTGCTGAAAAGCGCATGAGAAAGCTGGAAATCACTGAGGAAAAAAAAATTGTAAAGAACTGGTGTGAAATAATATAGTGGATGGAAGAATTTTAGCTGGGAAACCATCAATTAAAACATGACTTTACTATGTGATAAGCAGTTACATAAATTTGGCTGCTTCTTAACTAACAAACTGTGACTAAGAACACTGGTCTATTTTGCAAAGTTGGTACAAAGATGACAGAACTAATGATGGATGAATCACTTTGATGACTCTGGATGCTCTTACTTCTCTGAGCCAGCCTAGGACAATTTGCTGAAGTGAAGGACAAGATGGTATGTTTTTTTTCACATCCTACGTACAAGAATTTGATATTGGCAGTGGAATAGCACCTACCATCCAACACAGGAGTAGTAGGCCAGTTTAAAGAAATAGGACAGACCCTACAGAACACATACGCCCTCTCTGCACCATACCTGGATCCCAGCAACATCCTGGCATCATCCCGTCAGGGCCTTTGCAAGGATGGAAACATGTCCTCAACACTCCCCTCTGCACCCTGCTGGCTGTCGGTGGATGGTAGTGCTCAGGACATGCTCCTTCCTTCCAAGTGGTAGAGCTTGGAGTGGGGGGTGGGTAGGAAGGGGGCAGGGCTATGGCACGAGAGGTGTGGCCACTGTGCACGGGGACGTGGCTGCGGTGTGTGTGGGTGTGGCCAGGGGGTGTGGGGGCATGGCTACAGGCTGGGATACCCCAAAAACATTGCTGCCAGGGGCAAATCGCCCCACCCCCTCATCGCTACAAGACTGTTCCTTCTGCAGTGCAGCCAGCCTTTTCCTGTACTGCACTGAAGAAGGAAGCACCTAGATAGCACTTCTTTCCTTTCTGCATGGTCCCAGCCAATGTGATTGTCATGCAAAAGGGGCCTATTACCAGATTTTTTTTCCTGTAATAGTATACTGCATGATCATGATGACTGGGGACACAACGGGAGCAGGACTGTGACGACATCATGCAGCAGCACATGTCGCCGCCTGGCTTCAATGAGTCCCTATTCTGGGACAGAGCCGTAGTGCAGAAAGGACCATAGTTTTGACCCCCCTCCCACACACAATAGAAGGGAAAGTCAAGAAGGAACAGCCAAGGGACTACAACTGTTGCTCCTAGGCCTCTGACACCTAAGGCAGTTACTTCACTCTGCTTTATGGTAGGACCAGCCCTTTCACTTCTTCCTGCTAGACCATCTAGACAAACCCAAATGACCAGAAAACCAGATCCACACTGGCACACATCTGGCCCACTAATGCTGTCTATACATTTAATGTGTATAGAGAGGAGGAAAGAAATCGCTCTTCATCCCTATCGACAGAATAGAAGCCCAGTCAACAGGCAAGTAGGGAAACAAAAGTAAAGAGTTCTCCTCTGGAGACGTTAACTGCAGAAGAATGCAAGTTTCTAATGTCTCTGGCTCTGGAACCTCTTCTTGGTGGAAAAGGGATTTTTGGAACTACAACTTCCAGACCCCATACCACCTGGGATTTCTGGGAATTGTCATCCAAAAAGTAACTTTTCCAATATCTGGGCAACAGCATTTGCTGCTTTGAGCTCCTTGAAGCCTAATGAGCATAATGAAGATTTAAAAAAAAAAAAAAAAAAAAGCATGCACAGGAGGAAATCCAATGTAAAAATTTGGTAACTCTCCATTCACAACTAAATAAAATAAAACACAACATAGTGAATATGAACAAAAGTCATAGTGAAGGTGAACAAAATGCACACTTTTAAACAAATCCATTACATTCTCTCTCTCTCTTCTCTCTCTCTGTATTTGTGTGTATCAAAGTGACTCTGAAATAATGCCCCTCTTAGTGGAAGAACTCTTTGTTCCACGAGACAACCGAGAGTCATACTGGCATATTGATAAGTGGAGACTGCCCTTCAAAAATGAGGTCAGGAAAGAGTTTTTCTCCATTTATTTCTGGCACAGTATAATCAGAAACATATACTTGGTGGGAGGCAGGGTGAGGAGGGGAAACTGGCCACAATCCAGGAGGAATCAAGCATGTTTGAACCTGCTCAAATCCAAGGGATTAGGTGTGCCTAATTCACTCTGTGTTGGACTATGACCAGAGTGAAAGAAATGATTGAATTAAGTTTTAGGGTCAGGGCCAGAAGCCACTTTTCCCATTATACAACTGATTTACCCCCTAGGAAAAAGGAAAAAAATCATTGTAATGAACAAAAGTGCTTTTTTTCCCCTGGCATAACCAAGCTCTGCACTGTTTGCCATGTATTCAATAGCAAACAATTACTAAGACAACAAAATAGTTTTAAAATTTCTATCTATCATCAGCTGAATTGAAGTGTCATAAAGTTATAATTCAGCTATTAAGGAAACTGAGTTCACTGGAGGTTGATTAGATAGTTTTAGGCAAGCACATCCAAGCTGGCCCAGGCTGAGCTTCTGTAAATATAAAACCAGTGTTTACTTGGGTGTATATGCAGAGTTGATACTTGTTCCCACCCCTCAGCTGGAGAAAGGTTCTGTCCTTTTAACATGGAGACCTTCTGTTTGAAAACAAGCTTAAAACAAAAAACCACAGAGCAATCCAATTGGGGAGGAGAAGGGAGGCCCACAGTGGAGGACCTATAGTCAGTCCTCCACATTTGTGGGTTTCACTGTTGCGGATTTGATTATTCATGGATTATTTGCTGTCACCTCTTCTGCCTCCCTACGCCATTTTTAACAGGGACTGCAAGCCTTGTGAGACTGAGGCTGTTTCCATACTACACTGTTACAGTGCTATTATTCCACTTTCAACCTCCTATGGATTCCTGGGATTTGCAGTTTAGGGAGGGGCATTTAGAATTCTCAGCCAGAGAGCTCTTTGTCCTTCATAAACTACAAATCCCAGAATTCCACAGGAGGTTGAAAGTGGGATAATAGCACTATAACAGTTTATGGCCTGAGAAACTGTGAACCAGGCTTGTAAGCCTCTATTAGAAATGGTGTGGGGCAGCAGTGGAGGTGGTAGTAAACCCCACCAGCCACCTACTTCTGCCTTGCAAAGGAACCCTGATGCCTCAAAGGAATCCATGATGGGTTGAATATGGTGATCATACTTTTCGTGTGTTAAATATGGTTTGGGAGGGCCTAGAGTTATTCACAGGTTTTCCACTTTCATGGGGGTCCTGTGCCCCTAACCCTGGCAAATGTGGAGGGATGACTGTACTATCAAAGAACACAGGAAACTTTACCTCATTCCAGATACGACCACTGGTCCATCTAGCACAAGGCTGCTTGCACTGCTGTCCAGTTTTTAAGACAGGATCCCTACCTGGATGCAGGGTAAACTGTTGGCTTGTACTGGTGATCATTTTCTTCCTGCTACCCATTCCTTCTAGTGGAAAAGATTCTACTATTCCATCTCTGGCAGGCTGGGAGATTTTGAGATTTGTAGTCTTAGACCAAATTCCTGGGTAACTCCTGGCAGAAAGGAAATCCTTGCCTCGGTACTTCTGCTGGACCTCTATTGCTGCTGATTGGACAAACTTAGCTTGAAGGTGTGGGCTTTCCCATGGTCCCCATCACTGATTGGCTATGGCTATGCCCCCCACTGAGGTTGCTTGCAGGGGGTCATTGTTCAAAGATATACTCAATACTGTCTTCTGAATGACCAAAAAATACATACACCAGCATAACCAAGCTCTGCACTGTTTGCCATGTATTCAATAGCAAACAATTACTAAGACAACAAAATAGTTTTAAAATTTCTATCTATCATCAGCTGAATTGAAGTGTCATAAAGTTATAATTCAGCTATTAAGGAAACTGAGTTCACTGGAGGTTGATTAGATAGTTTTAGGCAAGCACATCCAAGCTGGCCCAGGCTGAGCTTCTGTAAATATAAAACCAGTGTTTACTTGGGCAACATATGTCACTAATCAAATTCTGGCCAGGAGAAGTAAATTTTTCAAGTTGAGTTTTCCACTACCATTTTGGGTGTTGTGTTGAGCCTAATTATTATTTATTTTAATAGTCTAGCACTCTTCTGCCAGATAGCTTCTAATTCTTGCTGTTTTGGGGTGACTTACAGCAACTCCAATTTATGGCAGCCCTCTCATAGAGTGTTCCTGGCACATTTTCTTCAGAGAGGGTTTACCATTGCCTTCCTCTGAGGCTGGGAGAATGTGGCTTCTCCAAGCTCACTTGGAGGGCTTCTGTAGCTGAGCAACGATTCAAACACTGATCTCTCAGACTCCTAGTCCAACACTCAAACCACTTCAGGATGCTGGCACTGGCTCTCGATCCTAGAGCAATTTGCAGTCAAGATGAAAAATGCAATGATGTATTTAAGTCTTTTACTCCATGTCTCAAGTTCAGTCTCAAGTCTCTAACTTTAAATCTCAAGTCAAGCCCCAAGTCCTTGCAAGATACCTTCAAGCCAAGTCTCAAGTCTTGGAGCCAACTTTATACCCCAACCCATATTCCAGAATTTCTGGACAGAGTTGAATAAAGTCAGTTTTAACAATTTAAGTAGAGTCCACCCTTCATATTTGTGATACAGTAGAGTCCCGGTTATCCGACCTGAGGTTATCCGACCCTCCGGATTAACCGACGTCGCGGCTGCCTGGGGGCATGGCTGTAGGCATTTCCGCACCCCCCAGACACACCCTGACGCGCCCCCCCAGGCCCGCTCCGACACGCCCCTCAACACGGCCCCCAAATGGCGGCCCCCACGGGTGTCCAGATCATCTGTCATTTCAGTTATCCGACCGTCCGCGCGCCCGTTTAGGTCGGATAACCGCGACTCTACTGTATTGCCATCTGCAGCTTCAGAAGTGGGGAATAGATCTGTTACCACCGTGAACTGGCCTGGCCTTTGGTAACCTTTAGATATCATTTTTGATATCACAATTCAGCCCTGTTTTGCCACCAGCCAAGTGTTTGCGAGGCCACTGAACAAGCACGAAGCTAGGCATGGCTATTATATGCTGACTCATACTTGTTTACACCAAGACAAGCCAGAAACTGCCAGATTTGCTTTAGGAGACCTCCTGAAACAAACACCTTCATTACAGATGCGTGTCATAACAAAGAGACTCCTGCCCCGAGCGGGCACCCTGGCGAGCTGTGTGCTCAACTGCCAAGCTAGCTGCATCTGCATGCCGGCCAAATTATTGTCAAATCGGACTATAACTCAATCATGCAAATTCTGACCTTTCGGAGACATTGGCCATTTCTGCACTACACTGTTATAGTGCTATTATTCCACTTTCAACATCCTGTGGAATCCTGGGGTTTGTAGTTTAGGGAGAGACATTTAGAATTCTCAGCCAGAGAGTTCTTTGGCCTCAGTAAACTACAAACCCCAGAATTCCACAGGATGTTGAAAGTGGAATAACAGCACTATAACAGGCTAGTGTGGAAATGGCCATTGTCTCAAGCCCAAAACTCATTGTTCTCGCCCAAGACCAGACTAGCCCACGGTCATTCTTTCTCTCATAAAACCCCCCAGTTCTGAGAGCTCCTTGGATCTCTCGCTGGATTGCCCGTTTGGACTACCTTGCTGCCGCTTCATTCTGCGAGCTCCCCTCGGCTGCCACACCAAGTTTCCTTCTCTTCACTTGGACCTCTTCAGGACTACGAGAAAGGTGTCGTATCACCCATTTTCCCCAAAACTCTCATTTCCTATTTCTAGTTAGCTGTGTGATTGTGTTTTCTTAATAATTTGTCTGCTTGCTAATAAATATCATTGTTGCTATTTTAACTGTCTGACTGCTCACTGACCTGAACCTGTATACAGAGGGTAAAAGATTCCTGCTAAGTTACCCTGCCTCTTGCTAGCTTAAGAGAGTGTTCGAGTTAATTTCCCCATTTTTGCTTGGTTTGGTTTGGTTATTTGGGTGCCCCTCCCGGGACCCCCAATCTACAGAGTAACAGATCCTTCTTATTCCCCATTACTGAAACTTCAAGAGCTTTAGAAGGAAGGATCCTTCCTTCTCAAGCCCATTCTTGATACGTTTTCTTTTCCCCTCTGATATACGCACCCTGAACTCTGGGGACAAGTCTTGCCTTCTGCTCTTAGTAAAAGTTTTAGAAAGCTCTTCCTATATGTAGCGGGCACAGGCTGCTGAGCAGACCTCAACCCCACCTCAAGCCTGTTGCCTAACCCATTTTCTGTTCCCCTCTGAGAAAAGTGTCTATACTTTGGGCTTGAGATAAATCATCATGTGACCAGTAAGCTGTATGGTTTCTGGATGAATGTGTTATGTTTTATGTTACTGAACCAAGGGCAGCAAGGTAGTCATGGAAAATATGCAAGTCTCAAGTCGAGTCACATCAGTGTGTCTTTTATTGCTAAGTCAAGTGGCAAGTCAAGCGACTTAAGTCTGGCTTGTATCCAAGTCAATTGACTCAAGTCTACACCACTGGAAAAATGTACATTAATGCACCATGCGCAATGATGCGTGAAGTACATGTGTGTTATCAGCAACTGTGCATGGTGCTCGTGCATTTCCTATATGCAACACACAGTGTCAGAGGGAGCACCAAGTTAGCCTCCTCTGCCATCCTAGTTAGCTGCTAAGTTGCCATAATGTTCTGATCACTTTGCTGGGTGGCTACTGGGAGGAGTGAGCTGGCCATAGCCTGGGAACCAAGGTCATTTTAGAGTGGGGTGTGCTCGGAAAGAATGTGAACATAGGAGAGGGAGCAGGGAGTTCTTAAAACCAAAACCTGTGCTGTATGTTCAGTTCTGGGAAAAACAGTGCCCTGTGCTACCTCTAATCTTTAATAAAACCTTTCTGGGGTCATCCATGAAGCCTGGTTATTGAGTTAGGTTGAGACAGAACATTACACACAATCTTGTGAAATGGCGCCAAATGGGCAACTCTATTTCTGCAGTCTTGAAGTGAATATGGCCATTCTGCATTGGAGAGAAAAAAATGTCCTGCCACTCTCATAGGGAAGTTATTCATGTGGAAGACCCACACAGGATTCTGAACAGTCATTGCGTTACAAAGTACTGCAGTATACTGAAAAGTAAAGCATCCAGAAGAAGATAAGCTGCAGAAATGGGAAAAGCAACATGAGCTAAAAGGTTGCCTCTCACTCAGATATTCTTATCGTATATAGAGGACAATTCCCAGTTCTGGTAATAGTTAACCCCAAAGTTGAAAAAAAGTTCATTTGTATGTGTGTGGGGGGAACAGACTAATTAAAAATTAACAGCTAGACATAACATGGCCCTTTCATAGTTTCTTATTAACTTTTCACTCTCAAGAAGACGTGTTAAATGTTCTCTGCTGATGCAAAGTCCTTTCAAGTGCGTTATTTACATAATTACACTATTCCAACAACCATTGTTTCTAGGGTTTGCTTTAATAGCTGTCTGAGATGGATGGTTAGCCCCTGTCATTTGGTTTATTTTAAAAAAGATGCTTTTCAAACAAAAGCCTTCCAAGCTCTGGCTCATGTCAGAAAAATAATAGAGAAATCATAAAAAATCAATAAAATCCTAATCCAAATATGAAAAAGATAGCAATAATTAAAACATTATGACAAAAACTGCAGCACTTTAAAAAGTGCCAGGTATCATGTTTAAAAAAGCAGTTTCAAATATCCTAGTTTTCAGGATCTGTTAAAGAGCCAATACAACAGGAAAAATAGAAACTACAAAAACTGGAGAGCACACAATTGAATTCACACAATTAGTTTTTTTAGTTGCTAGAAAGTTGCATTTAGAACTATCTGAAGATCTTTTGCTTTGAGTAAATATATGCTGGCTATATTGCACTGTACAGTTGTTTGAGTAAAAATATGCTGTAAGTTGTTGACATATCTGTATTTATGGCTGGCATCCTGTTCACTAGTTACAAGATTGTAAGCTGGACTTATGATCTTGTAACCTTTGGGATTCAGGCTTAGGTTTACACACAACTGAATGAACCCCCCCTCGACCTGCCTTTTCACTCCAGCTAAAGGGTTTCCAAGCTCCAGCAGCCCAGGCCTCTGGAAAGACATATTTAGCACTCTTCTGGTCATGAGGCACACTGAGAGAAGCAGTTGAAATATGACCATGAAGGGTCTCTCCAGCTGCCTGTTCTCAATGTGACCTGTGACTGGGAGCGTTGTAGATGTCATCTCCCAGTGCCTTGGTCTGAAGCACTTTGGAAAGTCTCTGCCTAGGACACTGGCTGGCCAGAAATATAAGGGTTTTTTTGGGGGTGGCATTGTCAGACGTAGCTGTGGACCTTTCTGCCCTACACTTATAGTGCTATTATTCCACTTTCAACATCCTGTGGAATTCTGGTGTTTGCAGTTTACTGAGGCCAAAGAGCTCTCTGGCTGAGAATTCTAAATGCCCCTCCTTAAACTGGAAACCCCAGGATTCCATAGGACGTTTAAAATGGAATAATAGCACTATAACAGCGTAGGGTGGAAAGGCCCTATGTCAACAGAGCTCTCATGAAAGGCCCTTCCTCCATGCCAACTGCCATTGGTATGACCTGTGAGGGAAAGAACAGCAGCCAGGCCCAGCACCATTGTGCCTTGATTCTGGTGGCTGATGAAAGGCCCTCTCTCCATGCCAATAGCCTTTACTTAGGCCTGTGAAAGAAGGAACAGGAGCCAGAGTTGCTGAACATGATCCACTCCTCCACTGCCACCCCCTTTTCCTTGTGTTTTGTGTCTTTTTAGATTATAAACCTGAGAGTAGGGAGTCGTCAGATTAACCATTCATAAACTGCTCTGGGAGCCTTTTGTGCTGAACGGCAGGGTTTAAATGGTCAAAATAAAATAAAATAAAATAAAAATAAAATGCACTCACATCTGACAACACAAAGTCTTGGACTATGCAACTTAAAAAAAATGTTTTACAGCCCTCCAAAGAAGACCTCAAAATATTAACAGGCTGAAACACATAATCCATTATCATAATAAAACTTCACAGAACCTGGAGACATCCTCCCAGTTAGGGAGTTCCACAAATATAGTGCCAGCACCAAAAAAGGCCCTGTGTCTCATACCAAAGTACTTAAATGATGTAACGTTTTGCTTGCTAAACTTCTGCATGTCTGGTTGTTTCCCAAGGCACAGAAGCACAGCTAGTAAAAAAGCCCACAGGGCATTGTGATCCTAGTCATGTTTAAATATTTGAAGAGTTTTCATATGGAGGATGGAGCAAGCCTGTTTTATACTGTTCCAGAGACTAGGGCGCTTACCACACCATACCTCAATACAGCATTGTTCTGTTACAATCCCAGCATTGCCATTTCTGTGATGGTATCGGATTCTGAACACTCTTTACCATACCCTTTCAACTTAAGCAGATGAGTAGTGTTATTGCCACCAGTGTTCCCACCGCTTTATAGCATCATTGGTGAGTTCTTTTCCCTGCCTTTTTTTTTGTCCCATAGCTTGCAATATTGGGTGGCTTTTTTGAAAGCTGTACTAGTGCAGCAATGTTGTAACACACTGGTACGCTATTGCGTTTTTGCATTATAATGCTAAAAAAATGTATTAAAATTTTTTAAAACATTAACTCAAAGGAGAAATTTAAAATAAACACAGAGGGGTAATAGATTTCGATGAGCTGAGGGAGGAACAACCTGGGAACACCCACAAAACAACCCATCTTAGATTGGCTATGTCAGGAAGTACTATCAAGTGCTAATGAGAAATTGTATTCACACAGCTGACAGGATTGTAGGGAGATAGAGGGTCATTACAAGATCTTTTCTAGAATGGAAAAAGGGCAGATTTCCAATGGATGGCAATGTGATAGTGTTGCAGGATCTGGGCTCCTGCAACAATAGCATGGATCCTAGACCAAGAACAATGCATTGTTCTGGTAGTATGACAACTTCATGTGGTAAGGATCTAGGACATGGAGCAATGTTTAAAACCCAAGGAAAAGAGATTCCATCTATAAGAGATTCCATCTAAACATTAAGAAGAACTTCCTGATGGTAAGAGCAGTTTGAGAGTGGAATGTGCTGTCTCAAAGTGTGGTGGAGTCTCCTTCCTTGGAAGTTTTTAAACAAAGGTTGAAAGGGCATGCTTTGTCAGGAATATTTTGATGATATATTCCTGCATGGCAGCGGGTTGGACTCAATGGCCCTTGTAGTCTCTTCCAACCATTCAATTCTATAATTCTCAGGAGCAAGTCTAGTGAATTTAATGGAGCAAAGTGTGTTTATGGAATTGCAGATCTACTGTTATATTGTTCTACTTCTCAAAAAACGCAATCCTTAGCTTCTTGATAGAATCAAGAGGTTTTTCAAAAGTAGAACTGGAACAGCAGTCCTGGAACAACTCCCTACCAAGAACTGGAAGGGAGCCACTTTCAGACCAAGTGCAGAACTCAGCTTCAGAGAGGCCACATGTCAGTGGCAAAGCATGAGACCCAGAATGCCTGCCTGTTGTAGTTTAAAGCTCTTACTTCTTGTAACTAATCCTTTGGAGAGATAATTCAGCTTTTTAGTTTTGGAAAACACCTGTAGAAAATCTGGGAAACCACCAATTGGTGATGGGAAGAGGATGTGGGCATCTGGAAGGCTAGAAACCAAAATTCCCCATCCCTGACATATATGGTCCCAACCCTTCCCCTTTCAGGTAGGTTATAACAAAGCAGAGTTATTGGCCACAAATCAGTGACTGAATGGCTGAGTAGAGATCTGAACACAAGAGTTTTCAGTTCTAGAGTTACATTCTAACCCTGGTTTGGGAAGGTGTTTTCTGGCTGATGTTTTCATTATATCAGTGGAAATCTGTCAGGTCCCACCCTCTGTTGGTGAGCAAGACCAGAGCCTAAAGCAGGTGGAGTTAGAAATATTTATCCTACCTGGATCAGCTGAGTATACTATAGAGCAAGGGTGGCCAATTGTAGAAAAGATGGGGGCTATTCCCCTCCCAAGCCCTCCTGACAGACCACACCGTTGTATTTTGTTGCACTGGATGCACTTCTGGCTTCCATTATTGGCTGTTCTTTTCAGGAGGTTGGGGAGGTGTTTGAGAGAAGTAAGCTGCCACCTTTGTGTCTGGTTTTGGGGTTTTTTGGGGGGTGGGCAATTTTCACGTGAAAAAAAATCACCCAAAAATCATCTGAAAATCAGCCCCCCTCTTTTTTTAAAGGAGTATAAGAGCTCTGGGGCTTCAAGAGCTACATACAATCTGCAAGCCACTTTGCCCACCCCTGCTATAGAGTAAGGGAAAAACTTACCTTGAATCCAGATATTCTCCTGTCCAAGCTCGTACAAAGTCTTCTCCATCAGTGGACAGAGTGAGTTCCACTGATCCCATAGGTCTGCTCTAAATTCTAACTACATCTGATGCTAACTCACTATGGACCACACTGCAACCTTTACACTGTTACACTTGCTGCCTTTACGCAATTATGCTTTCTCACTTTTGTTTAGCTAATTCTCACTGGGCAACAAAGCTTAAAGGGACTGGAGGGAAAGAGTTTGGAAGCTAGAATGTAGGTACGGGGCTAGAGGTTCACGTTTTGTAACCAGTTACCAAGAAGACGACCTGGGAGGATCACAAAGGCATGCTGCTGGCTTTCAGCACAGGGGTCAGAGAATTCATGCTGTCTTAAAGACTAGTACTTTATTCTTGGGTTCTTGTGCATTACCCTGATGCTGATTTATAAAAAATACACCATACTTATGTCACCTCTTCATCCCCTTTGTCTGAGCTTCCTGCTAATCAGGGAAGGGGAATACGAAGCAATGTTAATAAAGTCAGTCCTGGAAATTCCTTTGCTGGGAAAATTTAACACTTTCCTTCCATTGTCTTGTTGAATAATTGAACATGGAAAAAAAAAAGATCTCTGGCATATGTATGTGTACACGTGCTAAATATTATCTTAAAATTAAGTATTAGCACCTAGGGAGGACCAAGAGGTGAGGATGAGAAATAGATTAACATCCCAAACAGTTTCATGTAACTGAGGCCATTTCCACACGGGGTGAGGGAATCACCCCGTGCCGCTACTTACCGGACTTCTTGGCTCCCCGGTCTGGTCCGTGCTGCTCTGGAGCAGTGCGTGCTCATTACTCCGCACTGCTCTGGGGATGAAAATGGCAGCTTCCAGTTGGTCAAGAGTCTCGACCAACCGCTGAAGCTCACCAGCCTAAAGCCTGCCCCTGGCAGATCTCAGGCTTGCACTGGTGTGAGCCTGCAAATCTGCACCCGAGAACAGTAACAGAATGGCGTGCTCTGTGCTTTTGAAAGACCTGTTTTAACTGGTCTTTCAAAAGCATGCTTGACAACCACTTGGGGTTGTTCCGAAGTGAGCTGGGGTGCAGATCTACGTTAAGTAGGTCCGACCCAGTTCGCTCCCAGGTGCAAACGTCCTCCCTGGAAGGACGCTCTGCACTGTTTCTATTAGCCCGTGTGGAAATGGCCTGAGATTCATTTAATTTAAAAAAAACAACAACAGCAACAATCAAGGACCTGTATGATCCCAAAGTAAAAACAAAATTAGAAATGGGTAATGCCTTGCATTAGAACTACTAAAATGCTGTTACTCTTTAGTGGGTTTGACAAAAAATATTACCCAATTCTGTTTTTTTATTTTATGCTAATAGCTTTTGATACACAAGGCTGGACATTTTGCTGGCTGAAGTTATGGATGTCATTTATATCAGGCATAGCTTTAGGGTTCTATGTCATTGGGTTTGTGAATTTACTCAGGCTTTGGTCCAGATTTTAAAGACTCTGTCCAAGCTATTGAACTTGTTTGGGGTAAATGTCATGCCTCCCTCCAAGATATTGGTAGTGCAAGTTTACTTGTGAGGTGGGGGTTAGCACAACTCGCACTCAGCTGGACCTGCTCTATCTGTTCTCACTGAACAATCATCCTTTCTAAATAAGGCAGGCAGCAAATACTCTTCAGAAACTGAGAACAACATCTATTACTCGCTCCACATCAGAGACACCCAAGCCAGCTTGGAGACTCTGCTTTGGTTTTTGGAAACTTGGAAGGAGACCTTGACTTCTTTTCTCCATGTCTGGGTTTCCCCAGCTACAAATTAATTCCTCAGCTCCTTGACCTCTAGATTGCTAATTACCCACAAAGCTTCCCTCTCCTTACAACATCACCTTGGATAGCTCCTCTAAAATTCAGAGTAGATCCCAGAGTAGATTTGCTGCTCCACTGCCATGGAATCTACCAGCTGCTCTTACTTACAAATACAGATCCACACACTTTCATGTATGGAAATAAATCAGGTTAGCACCCAAATTTTGCACGAATGCTGGCAGCAGGACAGCATTCTCTACTGCACTTGAGAGTGACCCCTAATGACCTCATATATCTTGGTCACCCTGCAAGTTCCTGCCCACCACATCTTAAGTGAACACTTTCAGTGAAGCTGCTACATTAGGGCTCCTGATCACACAAAGGGCTCTACTGTCTTTCAGGGAATTGTACAAACAAGCTCCTTTTAGACATCCCCCTCCAGCCAGACCTACCATCAGTCAGAGAGAGTTGGCTATCTTAGGCATAATATTTTGGATATTGTGAAACAGCAGCAAAGTGTTAATTATTTACTTTGTTGTATTACATTTTACAGCCTGGGAGCAGAAGAGATGCTTGTGGGATTTTCTACCTCTTGTGCCAAAACAACTTGGTTAACTTTAGGTGTTATGTACTTTGGGTGGAGTATAAGTTGCTTTCTGCTGCTCTGACTCAGGCAGAAAAAGTCTTGTCCTAGCTATGTCCACAACATAAGCTGAAGGCTTAGGGCAGGGGTGGACAACTGCTGGGGGCCACTTTTATTCCCTGGGACCCTCCAGGGGCTTCTTTGACCTATGGGAAGGTAAAATAAAACACACAAAGAGGCCAAAAGTCCACTTCTGGTTCTCAAAAACAGATATTTTGGCAATGTTAAGCAGTTCATGGAAGACTTCCATCCTACTTGAAAGGTACATTGTAAGTAGCAATTCACGTTAATTTGGAGGCCAGAATTCTGAGATTCTGAAGGTGATGAGAACCACAAAAATGTTCTAGGAGAGGCCATACATAGCTCCAGGACTGCCCACTTCTGTCCTAGAAGATCAGAACAAAGGAGTTGGGGCCAAAGGTAGGGATGCTGGCTTTGAGACAAGTGTGAACAGACCTGGAGCTCTTACATGGATCGCTGTAACCTCTTTGAGAGTAATTCCCCAGTAGAGGCTTATTTATGAATAAGCCTGTTTAGGCTTAAGAACCCACATTTTATGCCCACGCTTGCAACTATTAACTGGAATATGCTTGGAAGAAGGGGAATTTTTTTTTTTTTTAAAAAAGGAGTGAAACATTGTGGGAAATAAATGCAACATTTGGAAGAAAGTTAGTAGGATCCACGAGAGTATAATTCTGTCCCATGAACGAATTATTAACTGCAGGCAGTGGAATGTAGCACTTCTGTGGAACTGTATAATGGAAAGTCTCTTGAATACAAATGAACAAAGAGGCATCAATCTTAAGATGTTGTTGGCTCAACTCCCATTCCCACTGCAAGGGATAAGAAATTCACCAGTGACTTAAGAAACATTGGGAGGCTGAGTTAACACAAAAGCTAATGACATTTCTGTAGCTGTAAGTACGTAGTCATCCACTGCAGTAGAAAAGGTGGGTGGTGTAGGCAGTAGCATGACAATCCTATCTTATGGATCAGCAAGAATTTGTGGAGCATAAATATTAGTCACTAGTACAACTACAGCTGAGTTGCTCTGGATGGTGAATCAGAGTTGGCTGTTCTTTGCCATTTCTCACAATAGCCTTGGACTGATGTAAAAAAAATTTTGTTATTATTTATTAAAATTTTTATACCCCACTGTTACCCTAAAATGTGGTCCACCTGCAAAGCCAATGTCTCATTAGAATTTGGGGAAATTATACCTCAAAGAAGGCTTATGAGCGGAGCAAGATCTTTTCACCTATGTACACCAGTACTAGCTGCAGAGAGGCTCAGTTACAGATAAAGTGTTTTATTTCTAATTCACAAACAAACAAAAGATCAGACACTTTAAGAACCATACAAGGCTTCCAGAAAATAAAGCATGAAAGGTTAGATAAAGAGAGAAATTGGGGGAAGAGGGTGATAGTTACCAATCTGAGAGAAGAAGGACATGGCAGAGAGGCTCAGCGGGCATCTGAGAGTATAGATGAACAGCAGTCTGGATGTCATGTATTACACCCAAAATGCTACAAGTTGCCAAGGCCAAAACTAGGGTTTATATACCCTTTTTCCTATCCTGAAGGGATGTTCTGGCAAAGACTGCTAGCTTTCTCACAGGACTGATAAAGTGTCCCAGAACAAATGATTGCTTTGACATCAGAGTGACAGAATTTATGGGAATCACTTGAAGTCTGGACCAGTAGGAGGTAAAGGAAAAGGTCTTCATAGTGTGAGATCAAAAGGCATGATCTCCAATACTCTTACCTGGGCCAATTCAGAAATGCAAAGATCTGGGGTCAGTGAAGAAATGAGCTTGAACCCATTTTATGCCAGTGTTTTCTGCCTAATCCCTGTCTAAACTCATAGCCTGTCCATGTCTTAGGTCATCTTGACTCTTCCACTCAGCCTAAGACCAGTACTTTAACACAATTCTGGCTCTTACCTATCTTCTGGAATATTGTTTATCCCAGGGAACATAGGAGGTATAATTTCCTCTGTTTCCCAGTTCAGTTTGGGAGACAAGGAAAGTAAATATCCCATGTGCAGAGCAAAATACATATGAATCCACCACAGCTTCCCACTGTGCCATATCTGTCCCCTCTCTGAGCTCTCTAAAATGCGTAGATGTATTTGGAGGACACTGTTGCATTGCCTGCAGTGAGGTGAGATTGAACTGCCCATCCAGCCAGCATCTGCACATGTCATGGTACCACCTTATCCTTTGCCTCAGGTGGCAAACATCTAGGACTGCCCAGCTGGCTACCCTGCTTTGTTTCCTCCTAAGCCATATCATTATATCAACATCAGAAAGGTGTTTGGAGCTGTTAACGTGTGTAAGGTTGCCAGATCGCATGATGATGCATACATGTGACAAAGCATGTAGATTTAACAGCACAGTAGATCAAACAGGTCAAGCATGGCCTGAAACAAACTGATTTTCATTTTACATGTTAAGCCAGACATTGAGGTCATTTCCGCATGAGACTGCTATAGCACTATGATTCCACTTTCAACATCCTATGGAATCCTGGGGTTTGCAGTTTAGAGAGGGGCCACCCGGCCCCTCTCTAAACTGCAAACCCTAGGATTCCATAGGATGTTGAAAGTGGAATCATAGTGCTATAACAGTCTCATGCAGAAATGGTCTGAGAGTTCAGAAATGTGAATGGGATGCATGCGCTGGTCAACTAGACACCAAGAGCCAATGGGGAAACTGATTCCATGAAGAAGAATAGGGTTCAGATTGTCAATGCATGTCTGTATGTAAGAAAGGAGGAAATTTAGAACTGGGAGAAATTCTGAATGCTTCACTGCATTGCAACCCAGAGCCAGAACTCTTACTCAGGTAACTCTTAATCAAGTAACTCCTTCTCTCTCTCTTCAGTCATGCACATATTCTCATGCATGGGGCAAATAAACATGAAGGTGAAATTGCTGGCTAGATAAGGAAAAAGACCTGCTTGGAGGACATAAAAGAGGACCCTCCGCAGGCCCTTTGGATTAATAAAAATACAAAAAAGAACAACCCAACCACACCCAAATAAAATGAAAGCCAAGACAAAACCAGAACTGGCCAGAAGTCTACTTCTACAGTTTAAAAAAAAAAAATTGGGGAATTTAGTAATGTTAAACAGCACAGGGAAAGGGACTACAGCGTATTTAAAAGTAAATTGGTGTTCCTGACTGCTTCCTGGAAGAGGTAATGACAGAAAATGATAGTCTGAAGAGTGTGGCGATGTCAAAGGCCACAAAAAACAGCTGCGGGGGGGGGACATGCAGATGCACTTTGCCCATACCTGAGCACTGGAATCCAGGAGTAAAAGCCAGAAGCCTACGGTTGTTTCCCTGCAACATATGCCACCATAAGCAATCATCACCTCACACTGTCTAATGGTAGAATCGGCCTGGGGGCTGACCCAAATGTCAAGATACGCATGTTCATTGCATTGTCTGAATAGTCGCTCTGCTCATACAAGCCTGCATACGAGCAGGCTGTAGAGACTCTGTGCAAGTAGGATGTGCAAGGCAAAAAATTACTGTCCACACATTCCAATAGGAGCAGGATTCCACCCCTCAGTCATGTGCCCTGCCGCAGATGTGCACACTGGCTTTGCTTCTTGCAAGCCAGGCATTTAGCATGCATGAAGGACTCCAGGCAAGATGAAGGTCTCCTGGGCTAATCTTTTCAGGACCTTCATATTTCCCCACCCCCTTGCCCTCTGTGCAACTTCTACAACAGACCCACTTTCAAGTAAACAAGAACTTGGCCTCTGTGTTTAAATGAAAACATTTATTATTCTTCATTTAGCTCTCCAAACATTTCCTGTTTGTCCAGCATGACACTTCTTGTAGGGAAACTGCCAGCTCCCATTTGGCACGTATTATACACAAACAAATTTAGAGGGGGAAAAATTGTCACTTGCATTTGTTTTCAAGAAGTAAAAAATGGAAGGGACTTCGCTAGAGCGACTCAGCTTTAAATGCTGTTCCACACTGACCACCCAAAACTGACTGTCAGCAACAGATGAAATGGTTTCAGTTGTTCTCAACTGGCTGAGTTACAGCGTGACTTCTGAATGCCAAGTTTCATATTGCAAACAAGGTTGGCTTGCTCTAAGGCTGTGTTGCTTTCAGTGTCATAAAATGGAGGAAAGAGCTAGAGGGAACAGAAAGAGTCCTCACAGTAAAGTTTTAAAAAAGTAAAAGCAGCAGAGGCACCCCCCGAAATGACAAATAAAATCAAATAAATAGAAAAGTTATAATATTTCCAATTTCTGTGTATGGTTGTGAAAGCTAGACAGTGAATATAGGAGCTGATAAGAAGAGAATAAAGTCATTTGAAATATGGTGCTGGAAGAAAGTTCTGCAGATACCCTAGACTGCCAAAACGGCAAATAAATGGTTCCTAGAGCAAATCAAGCCTGAACTCTCTGAGTTCAGGTACATGAGAGGACATGACTTGCTCGGAAAGACAATAATGACTGGTCAGATGAAACGTAGTAGGAAAAGAGAAAAACCATATAACAGATAGATAGACTCAAGCAAGGAATTAATGACATTAAATTTTAAGGATCTGAGCAGGGCTATCCGTAGTCAGTAACTTGTAGATCTCTCATTCATTGCTATTGTTGTTGTGGGCCTTTAAGTCATTTCTGACTTATGCTGACCTTAAGCCAGCCCTATCATGGAATTTCTGACTTATGCTTCCCCTAAACCCTCTGTTGGAAAAATTCCAGCATTCTCTCTCCCCCGATCTTGTTCTTAGAGCAAGTGGGCATAGCTAGCATAGAGCTTCCTCTCTCTTTGCATGCCAAAGCTCCACCATTTGCCTTTCTGTCATCTAATTGCATGATCATAAATACCTTTGGTATTCAGGTGATCAGATCACGTGACCCAGGACAGTTGCTTGGGTCATCAGTCTTATAAAAGAAAGAGACCCCTTCTCAGATCTCTCTTCTCCTCCATTTTCCCTTCTTCTTCCTCTTCTCCAACCATAGTTCGCATCTCCATCAAGAGATAGTGAGTTAAGAACAAAGCTACTACTATTCATCAGCTAGTTAGGATGTAGGCTCCCCAATACATAGGTAAATGTAGAAGCCATTCGTAAACTTTTCTAAGTTTGTAACCTGAAGCTGTCTGTCTGCATTTGTTTTGTTTCTTCAGTCAGTTTGAGATCAGAAAAGCCATACATGAATTTAGACATGCTTTGTCTGCTAAAAGGAGGCTGAATCCTCAAAGTTTTAACTTCCATAGAATTTCTAACACCCTGGGAAATTCTAATTTCCAATACTCTCCCTATCATAGAGTTTTCTGGGTTTGAGAGTGTGTGATGCAGCCAAGGTCACCTAGTAGGTTTCCATGGCCAAGTGGATTTCCATGATCTACAGGGTCATAGACCAATGATCTAAATACTACATCATGCTGGGTCTCTTCATAGGGTGACCATAAGCTGAAGTTGACTTGATGGCAATTAACAACAGGTAGCAGCTGTCCGTGCCAGGCAACAGAGTATAGGGTCAGCAAAAGGCCATTCACAGTCAACAGAGACACTAACAGTACAGTACAGAAACCTCACAGACAACATGGTCAGACAGTCCAGGATCAGAAAATCTAGGCAGACAATGAGCAGGGAGTCCAGAGAACACACACACACACACACACACACACACACACACACACAAAAGAGAGAGAGAGAGAGAGAGAGAGAGAGAGAGAGAGAGAGAGAGAGAGAGAGCCAGTAACCCACAAGTTGTTTCTGGTGTTGAGCTACTGCCCTGTGCCTTCCTTAAGAAGGCTGGAGCCAGCTGGCTCTCATCCCAGCCTCCTTAGCTCCTGGTGTGCCTGCTTCAGTGTGTCCTCCATCAGGCTGCTGTTCACCTGGAGAAGTCAAGTTCTGGCTCATGACAATAGTATATTAGAAATAGAGTTGCAAGAGCAAACTCAAACGCAGTACATTGGGGCACTTCAAAATCACAGCAGTTACAATGGGCCAACATCTACATGATATTAAGAAGGAGAAGAATATATCTAATTTTCCAGGTGATTCTCCTAGTGGAATTAGCTAAAGATCTGGTTGAAAAGATTGAAATAAAAGCATGGAAATATACAATATTAAAACAATAAAAAGAACAGCTTAGATGGTCCTTCCTCAGCAACCAGTCAGTGGCTAAAAGCTTGCTGAAGAAAAACACTTTTGTCTGCTGATAGATGGACAATAGGGAGGTGGCCAACCTTTCCTCTCTTAGAAGGAAATGCTTGTTGTTTGTAGTTTTGTTATTTCCTTGCCCTTCCTCCAAGATCTGAATGGTGACATTATTACTAGATATTGTTATTGGATCGCTTTTACCAATATTGGCTAGCATTCTATATCAGATACGGTGGGCCCCCTGTATCTGTGAGGGGTATCCAGAAAGGACTGGTTCCAGGACCCCTCATGGATATAAAAAGATTGTGAATGCTCAAATTAATCTTGTGAGGCTTGCAGCAAAACTGCAAAGCCTTGCAAGGTGAGCCTTATACAATAATCCTGCATTTATAATGGCATAGGTCAGCCTTGGAGGTACTGGCAAGCCTCAACTGCCAGGCATACCACATTCATTGGGCTTCCTTACCTCCAGGGAGCCCAGCTGGCATGCTTCCTTGGAGGCAAGGGAACCCAGAGAATGGGGTGCACCTGGCAGCTGGGGCTTGCTGCCACTGCTGCCCTTACACCATTTTTAATACAGTACAAGCTTCCTCTATAAACCCCATGAAGCAAGGCTTATACATTAAGCCCCTACAGTATTAAAAATGAGACCAGCTGCCCATTTCTGCTTTGCGAGGGAACCTCAAAGGAAGAAGCAGGCAGCTAGTCTTCTCCTGTTGCAGATTCAAATGTACAGTATTGTTTACATTTGAATTCGTGGTGGATTAAAATTGTGGGCCCCAGGCTTGTAGATACAGCAGGCCCACTGTACTTAGTTAAGTATACTATGCAGAACAGTTACCTGGATTTAGTCATCTAGAACTATCCCATATTCATGATTTGTAGTCAGAATTGTGACACTATTCCCATGATCATACCACTGCAACCTACTTTACTGAGCATCAGCTGAAAGGGAGGAAGGAAGTCCATTTTGTGAGTGATCAGAGCAAGAGTGAATGATGTTTCCATCAGGTGGGGGATGGGGTGGGCCAAGAGAAGCTACTTGATCCAGTATACGTAAATAAGCTACTTAATCAGCTACTTGTGATAGATGATGATGCTGTGATTGAGGAGCAACTGATTGTGCAAGGGGCTGAGCCAGTGCCTGAGCAAGTCAACCTGCAAACATCCCCTGCACTGGAAGGTCAAACAGAGACTGAGTTGCCCCAGCCAGCTCATGACGGAGAGGGACCCAGCAGTGACGCAGAGCAGTTGCAGCCAGCTGTGCCCACCAGCCGTCGGTCACGCAGAAGGCTGAAACGGGTTGCGGAGAGGGAGGCTGCCTGTGCTAGGCTGAGGAAACAATAACAAGCAGCACCTGCTCACAGGGGCTATTTGAGTCTGCCAGCATGGCTGCTCCTTGCTTGCAGGAAATTATTAGCAAGCCTGCACAACCTTTGTGTCTCCTGCTCCCTGAAACCCTCGGGATGGATCTCTGCCTCCTAAACCTCTGGACTGGACTTGACCTGGCTCAGCTTGTGTTTTCCTGGTGTTTGGTATATTTGGACTCCCCAAGTGTTCCTGGCCTCTCTCCTCCCTTGTTGGCTATGGCCCGGCAGGGAGAAATTCCTGACACTACTTAGTTAAATATACCTTACCAGGAGCCTTAGGCCATTTCTGCCCCACATTGTTATAGTGCTATTATTCCACTTTCAACCTCCTGTGGAATCCTGGGGTTTGCAGTTTAGGGAGGGGCATTTAGAATTCTCAGCCAGAGAGCTCTTTGGCCTCAGTAAACTACAACCCCTAGTATGCCACAGGATGTTGAAAGTGGAATAATAGCACTGTAACAGTGTAGTGCAGAAATGGCCTTGGTTAAGTATACTTAATGAAGTAGCTGATACAGAATACTGGCCCTCATAAATAAACAGTTAACTAAGGGGTAAAGAGTGTAGTGGTGTTGTGGTTTGAGCATTGGACTATGACCCCAGAGACCAGGTTCAATTCCATGCTCAGCCATGGAGACCCACTGACTGACCTTGGGAATGTCACACATTCTTAGCCCCAGAGAATCCCATGATAGAGTTGCCTTCGGGTTACCATAAGTCCAAAATGACTTGAAGGCACACAACAATAAGGAGCCCCTGGTGCTCTAGATGGCATGGGACTAGAACTGCTTCCATATCTAGCCATTGGCCTTAATGGCTGGAATTGATGGAAGCTGCAGCCCAATAACATCTGCCAGGTCAAAGGTTCCTCATCTCAGAACTGGTTTGTTCACTTCATGAATTTTTGGTGGGACAGTACAGTACAGACAAAAAGTATGCAGTACCCATACAGTGTTACTCTAAGTGGCTGCTGGCAGTCTGTAAGCCATTGGCTACCAGTCCACAACAAGTTTCAGAGAAAGAAACACTCAGAATCAATGACACAAATATATTACTTGGGCACATAGCTTGAGGACAATGGGAAAAAAAATTGCTGGTCTACATAGCTTGAGGAGCATTTGATAGTTGTGTGGATGCTGCCTTGTGGTTTTAGCTGAATATGAAACAGAAATTTGACCCTATGACAATCAATATAAGACTTCCATATTATTCACTTTTACCTATCTTATTTTCATTGTTCCCTATCAACGCATATTCCCCACTCTTTTATTCTATGAGGCCTCCTCAGCAAACATTTTATGGCTTTCTCACTACAGCAACAGCCTCTTCTGTTCTTTGTCAGCTCTTCGAGATAAGTCTTTATATAGAATCATGAAAGCACAATGTATGTTTTCCTGTTTAAATCCACTGCCTTTTCACTGCTTTTTCTTGTGACAACTGGTTGATAAAAGGGAGATCAAGCGATCCTTGCCATGGAGGTTTAATTGCTGATCATTGCCTATTATACTGCTGTCCAGTAGCAGCCTGGCCCATTTAGTGTGGCTCCTCAGTGAAAGCCTGTCTGACATGGGAGACCCTCCTAGCAGCGCTGCTATTATCAGCACAAACCTTTTGCCTTGTAGGAGCAAGCAATCCCACAGCCGTGAAAAGGTAGTGCCATGGTGGGACTAAGCATATTATTTTTGTATTTTAAAACAGCCTGTTCTTCTCTCCCACTCCCTTTTCGAGCCTCAACCGACAAACAGTTATAATAAAGGGCTCATTTGGTAGACTGGATACATGCATCTATTTTCCCATATGCCACTGCTACTCATAAATTCAACCCCCTCCCCTCAGCATTACTTTGTGGACAGTCAGGCCAAGTTCACACAAAGAGCAGTAGCGTAAGTAAAATTGTTGTTCGATTCCTCCTTTTCAGAATGCAGGGTAAAGGAAAATCACATGGTTGGGTACTTTCCCATGTACAGAATTATTGGAACATACAAAATGAAGATATATTACAAAACCTAGGTCAAAGTTGTTCTATTTTCAGCTAATTTTCTATGCACAGGGAATATTTATATAAAAGCTAAATCCAATGTTAGTCCTCCCTCAGGCAGACTTGTTGAAAACAATGTATCTCTTGTTAAATGCGATTAACACGCCTGATTTGTTTCAATGGGTCTGCTCTAAGGATGGCTAATGTGTTTAGATTATGTATATGTAGATGTGTGTTTATGCTTATCCATGTCTTTGTTGATGTATATCATGGACACATAGGCCAAGTCCGCACTGCACCGTTATAGTGCTATTATTCCACTTTAAACATCCTGTGGAATTTTGGAGTTTCTGAGGTCAAAGAGCTCTCTGGCTGAGACTTCTAAATGCCCCTCCCTAAACTGCAAACCCCAGGATTCCATAGGATGTTGAAAGTGGAATGAAAACACTACAACAGTCTGGAGCAGAAATGGCCATAGAAGAAGGACATACCATAAAAGCAGGTCAGAGTTGTCATGTCTTCAATTGGTCAGTCATACCTGAAGTATAAACTTGCACAAAATATCTACAGATCTGCCATCTTGTCTAGCAAAGTGTAACATTTGAACATGGTCTTGATGGTTTCTAGCAGAGATGGAACTCATGCAGCCCTCCAGATGTTAGACTGCCATTTCCAGCATTCCTTGCTATAGGTTATGCTAACCAGGTCTCCTGGGAGTCACAGTCCACATACTCTCCAACATTTTATAGATGAAAACTGGGACAGGTGTCGCCAAGCAACATCAGAGTGTGGTCAAGATGGCAAAAGTTATTAACAAGAAAGAATAGATAAGCTAGGAGAGGCTATAGCAGTTTGCATTTGCCTGAGGTTACTGAAGGGACAAGATTGTGTCCCCTCTTGTTTTCTCCCTCTGGTGAGTTAATGGATTACTAAACACTTTTGCACTGTGAACTCAATATGCAGCAGTTGAAATAAGCTGAGAACAATGTGGGAAAGCAGGAGGAAGAAAGATAAATTGAGATATTTTAAAAATAGATGAAAAAGTGGAATGACAGAGGATTACTCAGGACTATCCCTGCCAAACTGGAACAGTTGGAGGGCATTGATGTTTCACAGTTCCCACCTTTGATCTCTCCCGGACAGGCAAGTAGAACTCCACTACCACTCCCTCTAGCACTCTTAGTTTTGCTTCAATAGCCTCTCTGATTGGGCATCCTATGGTTGATGTAGAGTGGGAGGGGGTCAGAGAAGCATCAGGCTATGTCCCATAACCATACACATCCCAATAACATCTTCTGCAAAGATCTGCTCAGTTCTCAGTGGACAGTATCTTAAGTCTGCCTCTGGCTTAGATTGATGTTTCCTCGACCCTTCCCCACTCCACTTGGCTGATCGGGGGAGTGATTACAGAAAACTATGAGTCCTAGGGTCATTTTGTTGCAGAGAGTAGAAGAGAATGCCAGCCTCTGAAACAAGCAAAAAAAGACATGCTCCGGCATAAGGTGAATTTATGCCTGTATATGTCAGTAACAAGATGCTGGCCTAAGTGTTGTTTCCATTTTAAAATCTGACATAATATGTGGACCAATGCTAAAGATGATTAGCTCTACATATGGTAGTATACATATACTCCATCATGTGTTTGAAATTAGCTGTACAGTTTGCTTATTGGTTGGTTGTTTTACTAAAATATTTATATCCTGCCCTACATCCAAAGATACCAGGGCAGTGTAGAGCACAATCCATTTAAAAATTTTAAATACTGGGACAGTAAACAATAATTTACTGTCCAAAAGCATACAGAACATGTGTTCCAAAAATGAAAGCAATGTTCCTTTCAATCCATGGAGATCTCCCTTAATTCAGTTGCAGAACCGTTAATATACATAAAGAGGAAATATTCGCAGCCCATAGTTTTTGTCCTACATTTGCCCTTTCCTGTCTCCAGATTTATGCTTCTCACTGTCACTCCAAAATCCACCCTCTCAGAATCACATTTGCTCCAAAATGTGTGAAAGGCAATCCACTTCCACCCACTTCGTTATGCTGTGTGTGTAGCTCCACTTGCTTTCTGATGATAGATCTGGAGTTGACAAGACCAAGGGCCTTTTTTCACACTGTGCAGTTATAGCACTATGATTCCACTTCAACTGCCATGCTGAAAACCTATGAAACCCTGGAATTTGCAGTTGAGGGAAGTATGAGGTATTTAGATTTCTCTGCCACATAGCTTTAATTCCTCACCAAACTATAAAACCAAGGATTCCACGGGATGCAGCCATGGCATTTAAAGTGGAATTATAGTGCCATCATTGTGTAGTGTGAAAGCTCCTCAGGAAGAAAACCACAGCTCTGTCAGATTCTCTCCCTTTTCTTTACTGCTGAGACAGTTGCCAGAACTTTAGAAGCAAAGTCCACAATTTTGGGCCAATGAGCAGCTTTCCTTTTGTTTTGTTCTTTGTTCTAGCGAGGCTGGAATATTTGACTTACTGTCTGTTGTAGCTACAGCTGCAGAAACCATGTATTTACTTAGTGTAGATCAGAAATGGGAATTGTACAACCTACCAGATGTTATTGGACTACAACTCTGATCACCCCTAGGCAACATAGCCAATGGTGAGAAATTTTGGAAGCTTCAGTTCAGCAACATCTGGAAAGCCACATCATTCTCACCCTCAATTACATGCAAAACCACATTAAAAAGCAAGATTACTGAGTTCAGACTTCATTTAGTTCTAAGGTCCCAGCAGGTTCCTGAAGATGTTAAGCAATGGGACTTAGTTGTGCCCATTCCCTGTTCTAACAATGAGATGCATGCATTTGTAATACATTAATTTTCATGGAGGTGTGTGTCCTTTCATTTCCTTTTGTACACAAGAGAAAAAATATATCTGCAGTTGCTTCATGACATAAAATCATTCAGGGGCTATTGTGGGCCAAATTAAGTGCTACCAAACTGCTTTGGCTATAGACCTCTGAGTGAGATAAAGTGACATTAATAAAAAAAAAATCACACAAGGCAACGTCCTCTGCTTTTTCATTGTAAATACTGGCAACCTCTCCCCATTTCATTTAAAGCCAAAAATATGGCAGTGTTTTCAGGCATTCATAATAAGTCTTTTATTTCTTTCCTATCCTAGGATGCTAACTTATTGTTGGGAAAATATCTTAATATTTTTGGTATGATCCTGGGGCCCTTCATACTGCATCGTTACAGCACTATGATTCCAGTTTAACCGCCATGGCCGCAACCTGTGAAATCTTAGGATTTCTAGTTTGATGTGGCAGTAAATCCCAAGATCCCACAGGATGCTGCCTCAGCACTGAAAGTGAAATCATAGCACTATAACTATAGTTTGAAAGGGCCGCTGAGAAATATAATAATGATCAAATGGGATCATTATGGGATTTGGCAGGTTTTCTGAAAGTCTTTCCTTCTGTTTTCAGAGTTCAAGCTGTGAGTGCTATTGCTTATGAAAGAAAGAAAGAAAGAAAGAAAGAAAGAAAGAAAGAAAGAAAGAAAGAAAGAAAGAAAGAAAGAAAGAAACTTAAAACAAAATACCCAGCACCACCCATTCACAAGATAGAGATGGGGGTTTTAGAGAGGAACCAAAAGTTTACAGAAATGCAACAATTGTTCATGGGAGAATCCCAAGACAGCTCAGTGAAGACTGAAACAGATCAGTGTCCTTGACTGCTGGGAGAAGGAAAATGGAAAACCAAACAGGAAAAAGAATCAGATAAAATCATACCAAGGAAGGCATGACTGGTTGAGTGATTTACTGAAACAATGAAAAATAGCACCTCCATACAATAACATTTTGTTGCAGTTCCTCTGTATTTGTGCAGGCTACCCAACTTGTGAACTCTGTTTTGAGACTACCATCCGCCCATCCATCTGGTTTGTCTTATAACCTGCGTGTGTATCGGACCCTTCCAGTTGGCCTTGTTTCTCACAAATCTGAAAAAAACAGCCATTGGGAAATACTAAACAAACAAAGAATCTGGATGTGCTCAGCCCTCACAGAAGGAAAATGAATGGAAAAGGCAAGAAGCAGAAAAGAGTTCTCTGGAGAAAAGACAGCGGTGCCTTTCAGCACCGATGAAAAACAGCAAACCAAAAGGAACAACACAGCCTTATAAACTGTCAGCACTGTTGTGATTAGGAGGGGCCCACAGTGGCTCAGTAGTTCAGCCACTCAAGGCATACCAAAAATGGGCTTTTTCAGATTGGTTTGAAGAAGGCCATTATGACAGTTTCATGTTGTGATAATAACAGCTTTTACCAAACTCATGCACTCGTATAACCCTTTACTGGAATGTTTCTTCTTCGTAATGCCAGTAACTCATTTTTCCCCCCTGGCTTGTGGTATCTCTGAAAAATGAGGGCACAGGATACGAAAAGCAGGAGGAAGAAGTGAGAAAATACGGCTACCTGCAGAATTTGTAATTTTTCCCCTCTGTGTATAATGCTTTGGTTCTGAATACGGTATGGTCTCTGTGGCATTGAAGGGTGCAGACAGCCACACCAGTCATGGCTGTTTCCAATATAATGAAGAATTCATGTGATATTTTGTTTCCAGTTTAAACCCATTAGAACCACTTGTGCGTGTTTCTCTTTCTTACAACCACAACAAAGAAAGATTTGATACAGGCAGGAAACACATTCCCAAGGTTACTTTTTAAAATGTAGCTGCTGCCACTGGCATGATGGGAAAATTGGAGGTCACCACGACAGTGATCACACCTAGGTGCAAAATTTTAATCTAGTTAATCTCAGAACTGTACAGAAGAAAATATAAAGAAGCCACAGAATACCCTCCAGCTATTCTACTTTCACAGAGACAGTATGCATTAATCTCCTGTCATTCCCTCTTTTCAGCTGCTTTTAAAATGAACCCGTTTCCCTCTCTGCCTCCCAGTTTCCCCCTTTGACTTCATTTTACTTCCGCTGCAAACCAAATTAAAAGTGCAGAAGTAGTTGGTACTGAATTAACTCAGCAAGGGAGAGATGAGCGGAAGAGGTAGAACTCTTCCCAGTCGACTCAGACAAATGCAAACTGCTGCAGCCTCTCCTAGGTTACGGGTTCTTTCTTGTTAATAATTTTTGCCATCTTAACCATATTCTGATATTGCTTGGCTACACGCGTCCTATTTTCGTCCGTGAAAGGTTGAAGAGTGGGAGGTTCACTGCCTCATTTTGACCTGAACCTGCCTAGCTGTCAGTGCAAAGTATATCTTCTGTGACAGAACTATGGTCCTTCCTCTTGAAGATTTGACCACAAAGAAAGACAAGTTCAGTTTCTAGCCATGTGTCTCAGACATTGGTCTGTGCTGGGTCCATCTCATAAGTGCACAAGGAAAACCATTCTGGATCAGACTTAACGTAGTCTACCATTCTGTTCACACAATGCCAACCAGTGGCCCATGGGAAGCCCACATTCATTTATTTATCCACTCATGTATTCATTCAATAAATTAGTTTAAATAATTACTTTAAACTAATATTGATCTAGAATTACATGACAGGTGATTATAATTGATTTTATTAATTGTAACTTAAGAATGATTTATGTTACTTTAAACTAATATAAAACATAGAACTACTTGATAAGTGGTTCTAATTCTTTTTTAGGCTTGGTGATAATTAATTTATCTTGTAAGTACAGATCTATGATGACATGAGTGAATAGCAACAAGTATAAATTTCTAGTATTGATTTAGGACTAGTAGGTATAATTACTTGATTTGAATGAGCTGTTTGCAACAAGAGCAGTAACCAACTTTTAGTTATCTGTAGTTTTTTAATTGTTAGAGTTTTGTTTGGTGCTTGTAGTTGTGTTATGTATTCTTTGTCTTTTTGTTTGCACAGTATTATTATGTATTGTTATGTTTTTGTATTTTTATGCATTGGTATGTAGTGTTGTTTGGTTCTTTGCCTTTTTTCTGTTTAAATAAATGGTTTTTTTTAAAAAAATTAATTTATATCCCACCTTTCTCCCACCAAGAGACCCAAAGTAGCTTACAAAATTTAAAATAGAAGTTGGCTAAAATGTACCTTGGAAAAGGTGAAAAAAACAAAACAACAATTAACAATACTGTTTAAAACAGATAGTTTAAAATACATCTAAAAGAAGGACATGAGTGCAACAGAAGAGTGCGGTTCATTCACATTCTGACTTTGGGCTTCCCATGAGCAAGTGATTGACCACTCTGTGGAAAAACATTGGACTCGATAAGCGCTGGGTTTGGTTTGATGCTGCTGTTTTTATGTTCTTCTTTTGACATGGGCAAAAAGGTTCCAATAATTTTGCCTTACTGGGAAAAAAAATCACTGGTTGTTTCTAAGGAACACAACAGATTCATAGACTGATTATATGTGACCTGATTTTCCAGCTAGCATGAAGATCTCTCGGCTAGATTGGTATTTTTTTTTCTATGCTGGATTATAACAAACCCATAATAGTGAACTACTAATTTTGTCCACGAAAAAAGCCTGGTTTAAAAAAAGAACAAAAACAATGCAGGAATTTAACAGCCCATTTGACAGTATAAATGCTTAACTGCCAATGAAAAAGACCACAACAGATTGTCTTGATGGTGCCACTGTGTCTGTGAACTAAATAGGAAGCCAGTATAATAAGGCAGAGGATGGTTGCAGAGAGTAGGGGAAGACTGCATCCTTGGGTGACAGAACTATGGCTTATAATTTCTATTCTGGGCAGGAAGGCTTGGAAAAAATGGGGCTTTTTTAAAAGGAAAAAGTCATTATAGGACAAACTGAGTTCCCAGAGCACTGTTCACTTATGGATTGCTGCAGAGTATCGTTATATTCCTTCTTCTTAAAATGAGCTTCCCAAGCTCTGTATGTCACATAGAGTGCAGAGCAAGCAGCTTCTTTGTGATTATAGATTAAAATTTTCCTTAAGGTTCTTCCTTAAGGAAGGTCTGAAGAAGCGTAAGTTTTTGCATTACAGTTCCTGGGGTTCTGCCAGGCATTGTTGATTGTTCTTGCCTCTGTATCCATTCAGTCCATTATTTGATGGGGCTATTTGTAGTGACTTTTGTGGGGAGCTGTGTCTTAGGGCCAAAGACTTTTTAAAAAATGGGGTGCAATTTGTTGAGGTGATCCAAGGGACTGAAGAGTGCTTTCTCTCCTGTTTGAATTTTTAAAAAAATTCTTTTTAGAGTCATAGGCCATTGGAGGTCTTCTTCACCAGGGGGTGCGCTAGAGCAATTTAAAAAAGTGAGGTTCTAGATCTCAAACTGCTCTAGCACAGCCGCGGGGGTGGCGCTGTGAGTTTTATAAAAACCACCTTCGCAAGTGGTTTTTATAAACTCACCCGCGCTGCCCCGTAGCAGCCCCCGGTGAAGAACTGCAGAGACGCGGTAGCGCGTCCCTGCAGATCTGCCCAGGGGCGGGCTTCCGGCTGGTGCACTGTCCTGATTGGCGGAGCGCCGCCGGAAGCCGCCAGCCGCCATTTTGGGCGCCGCCGAGCGCCCCCAAAATTCGGCGGCATTTAGAACGGCGGATCTGCGCTCTCTGCAGGGACGGAGCAACCTGCTCACAGGTGAGCTCTGCCCCTGCGTGCGCGGCCCCGTCTCGGCCCCCCCCCGTGAGGAAAGGGCCATAGTGTTACAATGTAAAAGTGATGCACTACAGCACTGTAACTCTAAAAAGAAGGAGGAGGAGGAGGAGGAGACAGACAGAAAGTAAAATTACAATGTCTATTTATCTCTCCTCCTCCCGCTTTATCCCTTTGTCCTTAGCTTACCTCATTTGCTACAAACTGAGTTCAAAGTGTGCTCAGTTAACTCAACAGCGGTGAGGGAAAAGGAGGGAATAGCATCTTGCCCTTCCCAGTAGGCTCAGGAAAAAGCCAATTGTTGCAATCTCGCCTATCTTTTGTATTCTTCTTCATTCATAACTTGTGCCATTTTAGCCACATGTTGATGTTAATTAGCCACAGTGTCCTGGTGTTCATCTGTGAAATGCTGCAAAGTATGAAAGTATAAATGGAGCTGAGTCCATGGAGTTTGTTTCTCGTCACATTTCCTGGCCACCCACCCACCCAAATCCAAACTTCTCCCACTTCCAAACAATTGGAAAAAGAGAGTTTGAGCTAGATGTTTGGAGATGTGCATCTAAATTAGAGGTGGGAAGTACATGGCCCTCCAGGTTCACAGCATTGCCTACTATTGGATAGGGTGGCTAGGGCTTCTGGAAATTCTATTTCAACAATATCTGGAAGGTCACACAATTCTCAGCTGTGATCTTAATCTATTGCAGCTGTTGCCAGGTTCTGGTAGGCATAGCCAAAGTCATAGTCATAGTCAAGAGGGCTCAGGATCCGGTGGAATGAAGTCCTCTCTCTATATGGCTACACACCATATTCCAATTCCATTCTCTCTGAGGTCAATCAACATCAATCCAGTAGGAAAGGGCCATGGCAGAAACCCCTGCAGTGTTTGGGAGAGGTCAAAAAAGGATCTGATGTTGGATCTTGAATCCACACCAGTTGTTTGCTTTTCCCCAAACATATTTGCAGATTAAGCCACAATAGCAACATTGAAACCAAGCTCCACTTTATAATACATGTGAAAGTTGACGTAAAGGACAAGTTAGAGCTGAAACTCCACCATAACATTTATTCTTATATTCAATGTGCATATTGGAAAGAGTCAGAAGTTCATGTCTCAGAAACAAAGCCCTCCCAGAATTTCCACTAATGTCCTACAATGTGTCATCTGGGTGCAATTTTAGACTGTGAGCTCCTTGGGGGTGTAGGAATACTAACAGTCATGTAGGAACAGGGGGTACAATGGGGGCAGTTCGCCTCAGGCGGCAATGTTTTTGGGCATCCTAACCCCTGGCCACGCCCCACACATTGCAGCCATGCTCCCATGCACAGTGGCCCCGCCCCATGCTGTAGCTCCGAATCCCTCCTGCACCCCCCCACACACTCCAAGCTCTGCTACTGAATGCTAAGCTGAGTGCAGCAGGGCTAGTACAACATAAGCTTGTGGTATAAACCAGAAAAATGACTCTGGATGCTCCTATAAGGTTAAAAAACTAAATGAAAACCTTACATATATTGTTCCATGAAAACCATCTGAGGATAGGAAAGGAGATAGGCGAAATAAATTGACCTAAACTTGATTATATGAGTCCCTAAAAGCTGGCTGTCATGTGTGGGTATAAGTTAGCATCCATTGTTGGGGCTGGAGTCTGTGGATGCTCCCTCTTAGACAAACACAGACTAACTTCTTGAGAGAACTGAGGTCTGCAGGTAGGAATGCATGAGTACATAGACCCCAAGGAAGTCTCAGAGAGACGAAACAAAATGGCAGGCATTATCAAGAATCCCCTGTCTCACAAATAATTTTATACAAATGTTGATACCTCTTTGCTTCCAACATGGGGCTGAGATTTGTGCTTCTGTATTCTTAAAGTATCAAACAAACTGATGGGGTTGAACTCATCTTCGTATGTGGCCAATATTTGGTGATATGGAAAGGGGCTGAAGGACAGAAAAGGGCAAATGACAGCCCCATCCACTCTCCTGTTGAGGTGCTGAAGGGAAAGATACAAGCAGTGAATGCAAGACAAAGAACACCAAACCACCACATCTGAGAATCAAAAAGAAGCTTTTGTTTTGTTTTAAAAAAAGTAACAGGAGATCTAAAATTCTTGCTCAGTCCTACAACCTTGGAACTCCCTCCCTGAGAGCAGAGATGACCATTTTGACATTCTTGCAAAGAAACTAGTAAAATGTGGGCTGGGCAGGGCTACTGTTAGATGGATTTGTAATTGGTTGACCAACCGAACCCAAAGAGTGATCACGAATGGCTGCTTCTCATCCTGGAGAGAAGTGACTAGTGGGGTGCCACAGGGTTCTGTCCTGGGCCCAGTGCTATTCAATATTTTTATCAATGACTTGGATGAAGGAATAGAGGGCATGCTCATCAAATTTGCAGATGACACCAAATTGGGAGGGGTTGCTAATATGCCAGAGGACAGGATCAAAATTCAAAATGACCTGGATAGATCAGAGAGCTGGGCCAAGGCTAACAAAATGAAATTCAACAGAAAGAAGTGTAAGGTCCTACACTTAGGTAGAAAAAATGGAATACAGAAATATAGGATGGGGGACACGTGGCTGGATAGCAGTACGTGTGAAAGGGATCTAGGAGTCTTCATAGACCACAAGCTGAACATGAGTCAGCAGTGTGATGCGGCAGCCAAGAAAGCCAATGCAATTCTCGGCTGCATCAATAGGAGTATGGTGCCTAGATCAAGGGAGGTACTGGTACCACTCTACTCTGCTTTGGTTAGACCTCATCTTGAATACTGCGTCCAGTTCTGGGCACCCCAATTCAGGAAGGACATGGTCAAGCTGGAGCAAGTCCAGAGGAGAGGCCTGGAAGACATGCCCTATGAGGATAGACTTAGAGAGCTGGGTATGTTTAATCTGCAGAAGAGAAGGTCAAGAGGGGACATGATAGCCATGTTTAAATATTTGAAGGGATGCTATGTAGAAGAAGGAGAAGGCTTGTTTTCTGCTGCTCCGGAGACCAGGACAAGGAGCAACGGATTCAAGCTACAGGAAAGGAGATTCCACCTGAACCTCAGGAAGAACTTCCTGACAGTCAGGGCTGTCCGGCAGTGGAATCTGCTGCCTGGGAGTGTAGTGGAGTCTCCTTCCTTGGAGGTTTTTAAGCAGAGGCTAGATGGCCATCTGTCAGGAATGCTTTGAGGGTGTTCTTGCATGGCAGGGGGTTGGACTGGATGGCCCGTGTGGTCTCTTCCAACTCTACATTTCTATGATTCTATGATTCTAAGTCCAACCCCTGCTGTGCAGGAACACATATTCAAAGCACACCCAGGAAATGGCTATCCAGCCTCTGTTTAAAAACCTCCAAAGAAGGTGACTCCGTTAGACAAGGCAGCATATTCCTTTGTCAAACGGCTCTTACTGTCAGGAAGTTCCTCCTGATGTTTAGGTGGAATCTCTTTTCCTGTAGTTTAAATCCATTGCTCTGTGTCCTAGTCTCTGGAGCAGCAGGAAACAAACTTGCTCCATCTTCAGCATGATACCCCTTCAAATATTTAAACACAGCTACAATGTTACCTCTTTTTTTCCAATTAATTTTTATTGAAATTTTAATAAAAAATAAAAAATCCCCCCTCTCTGCTTCCAAGCATCTTTTTTCCAGTTGAATCTGAGTTTACGTTCCATACATACATTGTTTCTATTTAACAAAGAATCCTACACTATTACTTTTAAATTGTTACATTACAGCTTATGCTTTATCTTTTACAACATCAGTTTACCTTATCTGCCTTTTCAACAATCTTTCATTATTTCTTCTCTTTCTTATTCTTTAATCCAGTTCAACATTTCTTGCTATTCTCTTTCAAAGCTCTGGATTGGCTTGTTTTTAAGTGAAAAAGTTAACTTTTCTGTCGCTGCCATATCCGGGACTTTTAATTTCCATTCTTTTATATCAATATAATTTCTTTCTTTCCAATATTGAGCATATGTCAATCTTGCAGCAGTTATTACATGTAACAACGTCTTTTGATGAGATCTTATTTCTCTTTGTTGCCCTAACATATTCAACAAATAAAATTCTGGCTTCATTTCAAAATTTAATCCATACATTCTTTGAATTTCATCACGCATTTCTTTCCAAAACTTTTTTGCTACCTTACAGGTCCACCACATATGAAAAAAGGACTCCTCCTTTTCATCACATTTCCATCAATCTCCATTCCCATTTTTTAATTTTTTTTTTCAATCTTTCAGATGTCATGTACCACCTGTGTAACATTTTATAAAAATTTTCCCTTAGATTTAAACTTGGTGTAAATTTTACCTCTGTCCCATGTACCCAACTCAATTGGGTGCCCAATATTTTGGGCCCATCTAACCATATTGTCTTTAACAATCTCTGATTCCATTTCTCTTTGCAACAATATTTTATGAAATCTAGAAATTCTCTTTTTCTGGTCCCCTTTTATCAGTACATCTAATTCATTTCATTTCTTTCAAACCCATATAATTTTTGATCCATCTTAAATCTCTCTTTTAATTGTCTTTATGGGAACCAGTTAAATTCGTGACCCAGCTCTTTTAATTCCTCTTCTGTACGCATTCTTAACTTATCTCCATCCCATTTCAACAACTCTTGATATGTCATAAGTTCCCTTGTTTTGTTGGAGCGATTTTAAATGCTTCTTGGGGTGAGGTCCATAATGGAAGTCTTCTGTAGAATTTATGCTTTATTTGTATCCACACTTTCAATAAAGTCTTTTAGATACAATGATTGTTAAAGTCATTATTTACAATTGCTTTATCATAACATGAGTATCTGTGCCAACCAAATCTGTTGTTTATTCCTTCAACTTCTTTTATTGTTGTATTCTCCACTTGAATGCAATCTTTTATTGTTTCTAAACAGCATACTTGGTAATAGATTTTCAATGATGGCACATCAAAGCCTCCTCTCTCCTTTGCATCTTGTAACGTTTTGAATCTTATTCTTGGTTTCTTACCCTGCCAAATAAACTTCCATAACTCTTTCTTCCGTTCTTTAAAAATCTTTTCCCTTCCTATTATCGGTAAATTTTGGAAGAGAAACATTAACTTAGGCAATAAGGACTATCATGTCACCTCTTAACCTTCTTTTTGTCAGGCTGAACGTACCTAGCTCCCTAAGCCACTCCTCATAGGGCATGGTTTCCAGACCCTTCAACATTTTGGTCACCCTTCTCTGGACACGTTCCAGCTTGTTGATATCCTTCCTGAACTGTGGTGCCCAGGACTAGATGCAGTATTCCAGCTGAGGTCTAACCAAAGCAGAATAGAGTGGTATTATTACTTCCCTTGAAGTTATTACTTCCCATTTCAACACTGTAGTCTTATTGATGCAGTCCAGAATTGCACTGGCTTTTTTAGCTGCCCCATCACACTGCTGACTTGTGGTTGACTAAGGGCCTTCTTGCACTACACTGTTAATAGTGCTATTATTCCACTTTCAACATCCTTTGGAATTCTGGGGTTTGCAGTTTAGCCAGAGAGCTCTTTGTCACCAGTAAACTACAAACCCAGAATTCCACAGGATGTTGAAACTGGAATAATAGCACTATCACAGTATGGAATGGAAAGGCCCAAAGACTCGTACATCCCTTTCACATGTACTGTTTTCAAGCCAGGTATTACCCATTGTGCATTTCATTTTTTCTTCTTAGGTGAATACCCTACATTTCTCCCTATTAAAATTCATTTTGTTAATTTTGGCCCAGCTTTCATGGTCATTTTGAATTCTGATCCTGTCCTCTGGGGTATTAGCTATCCCTCCTAATTTGGTGTCATCTGCAAATTTTATGAACATATCCTCTATTCCATCATTCAGGTCATTGATAAAGGTGTTGGTATAGTGGCCTCAGGCTCTGGTCCCTTATTTTTTGAGCTTTTTGATAAACTTTTTTTTTATTTGAAATATCCCGTGGACTGACTTGGAAGGATGGTGGGGAGAGAAGAATTTCATCCTACTTTAGATCTACGGGTTGCTTTCTTTAAAAGCTGTGAGTGACTTCCTATTAAAAAGATAAATATTCAAAGAATTAAGTGGTGTCACGGAACTTTGAAGTCCAGTGGGTTCTACGTATGGCCCCCAGGGTCTCATAAAATTGCTTATCCTTACATTAAAACAAAGCACTTGCGAAGTATACACCTTTTCTGCCCAATCAGAATGGCATTTCAGGAAGACTTGCCATCATTTTGCTTGAAAAAAAATGCATGCTGCCCAGGCACCTTGTTTCAAAGGTGAATCACAGCCCTTTCCATTATTGTTGCACCATCAGGTTTTAACAGCATGGTAGTAAATGTGTTGGCAGGGATCACAAAAATGGACATCGGATAAAATATTTTACCCACACCTGTGTAAAAAAAACCCCACCCAAAGTCAAGGCATCTTGAAAGAGTTGTGAGATCTTTCCGCTTTCCTGTCTTAGGCCATTTCCTCACCAGGCAAGGGAATCGCTCCGTGCCGTTACTCACTGGATCTTCTGGCTCCTTAGTCCGGTCCAGGATGAACTGGAGCAGTGCGAGGTCTTAGATCTGCACTGCTCCGGCTTCCAAAATGGCGGCTTCCGCTTGGTCATGTGTCCCGACCAACTGCTGAAGCTCGCCACGTCTAAAGCCCACCCTCCGCATTGGTGCGAGCCTGCGAATCTGCACAAGGGAGCAGGTACGCAATGGCGTGCTTTGGAAAAATGAGAAACCTCTTTTTTCCGGTCTTTAAAAAGCGTGCTGGAGGACCAGTTGGGGGCGTTTCGGAGCTGACTGAGGTGCGGATCTCCGGTAAGTAGTCTGAACCTAGTCCGCTCCAAGGTGCAGACAACCTCCGTAGAAGATGCACTATGCCGTTTTAATTCCCCTGTGTGGAAAAGACCTTAGATGAAGTTACTGGTGGATGCATTAATGTGATGTATGTTATTACATGGTTTCAGCATGTTGGCTCCCCACCCCCACAATCTTTAATTGCAGTGTAACTGAATTTTTCTCCATTAAATAAAAACTTGGAAGGACCAAATACCTTAAAGACACCATATCCCATCTGATCGTGGAAGCTAAGCAGAGTCAACCCTGGTTAGTACTTGGATGGGAGACTACCAACAAATACCAGGTGACGTAGGCTACATTTCAGAGAAAAGAACTGTAAAAACCACATCTGAATATTGCTTGCCTAAGAAAACCCTATGAAGTTCATGTGGTCACCATAAACTGACAGGCAACTGGAAGGAACATACACACAAATATAAAAACTATGTCACAGGTGAGAGCAAGGTTGTTTAGCCTCTTTTCCAAGTCACATAATCTTGATCTCAGTTATATAATCTTTATGTGATGATATCATCTTTGCATTGGCTTAGGGCAGACGGTGTAGTCAGGTGAATTGGAACTACTGAAGAGAGCTGCTATGTCATCTGCTGCATTGTGTGCACAGAGTCATAATGTTCACTTTCGTTGGCTGCCTTCCAAGCTCAGGCCTGGGGCTGCCAGCAAGCTAGTTTGAAACCAGCTCAGTCTCTGTTTACTGAGCTACTTCTTGGAAAGGTCATTGGTCCTACAAATTAAGAATACATGGGAGGTGTTACGACCATCTTTCCTGAACTGAGGTCTTCCAGATGTGTTGATTAAAATCCCCATGATATACACAGTTATGTGACTACTTTGCTTCATCTGCAATCTTTCTTTTTCTTTTTGCATCCCTGCTTATTTATTTTTGTACAGGTACACCTCAGTTGGCCTGGTGTAGTGGTTGTAGTGGGTTAAGCACCGAAGTATGGCCCTAGAGAGCAAAGTTCAATTCCCTGCTTGGCCATGGAAACCCACTGGGTGACCTTGGGTTGGTCACACACTCTCATCCCCAAAAAACCCCATGATAGGTTCACCTTAGGATTGCCATAAGCTGGAAATAATTCAAAGGCACAACTCAACAGCATACCTCAGTTAATGAAATAGATATGTCCTTGGGCAGTTGAGTAGCAGAACCAGAAATAACATGGAGGGAATATGGATCTATCTATCTATCTATCTATCTATCTATCTATCTATCTATCTATCTATCTATCTATTATATTTGTATGCTGCCTTTTCTCCCATGGGACCCAAGGTGGCTTCCAAAAATAAGTTAAAAATGTTAAAAACATTTAAAACAATCAAAAATATTAAACATTGAAATACATTAAACATATGAAAATATAAAAATATATATATAAAAAAGCTCCCCAGCTCACATAAAAGCCTGCTTAAAGAGAAATGTTTTTGTCCCCTGGTGAAAGGAGAGCAGAGAGAGGGCCAGCCTAGCCTCCCATGGAAGAGCATTCCCAAGGGTGGGAGCAGCCACTGAGAAGGGTCTCTTGTGTGTCCTCACCAGGCGAGTTTGGGACAGTGGCAAGAGTGAGAGAAAGTCTTTTCCTGCTGATCTTAGGGCTGTAGCAGGTTTCCATAGAGTGATATGGTCTTTCTAATAGCCTGGACCTAAGCTGTATAGGGCTTTATAGGCCATAACCAGCACTTTGAATTGTGCCCAGAAATGAACAGGTAGCCAGCAGAGCTACTTTAACAAAGGAGTTATGTGGTCTCTGTAAATGGCCCCAGTCAGCTTTCTGGCTGCTGCATTTTGAACCCACTGAAGTTTCTGAACAGTTTCCAAAGGCAGCCCCACATAGAGCATGTTACAGTAGGCCAACTGAGATGTAATCAAGATGTATGTCACTGTAACCAGATCTGATGTCTCAAGGAATGAGTACAGCTGACAAACAAATTTTAACTGTCCAAATGCAGTCCTGGCCACTGCTCAAATGTGGGCATCCAAGCTCAGAGTTTCAGAGCACCAAGCCTGTGAACCTGAGATTTCTAGAGGAATGTAACCCCATCTAGCACAAAGAAAGTCCTCATTCCTGGATCTCCCTTTCGACTGACCAGGAGCAGTTCTGTCTTCTCTGGATCAAGCTTCAATTTGTTTGAAGCTTATGTGCCTATACCACAAAAAAAGAAGAGCTGCTCACCATGTTTCTGCAGACTTTCAAACTAACAGTTTCTGCACGTGAAATAAAACATTTAGTTGAGGTATGCCTTGGATAAGTAAACAAAAATATTTTTAACCTTCTAGAGATAACTTGAAAACTTCTTCCAAAATGCATCAAAGGAAGATGTTTTGTTTCACTATTCTCTGCTTCTTCTAGTTTCCATTTTGGTATGAAATTTATAATCTATTTTTTCTTTTTTTTAACAGGCTGAAGGGAACAGGCAAGATAGGCTAACTGCTCTCCCCATTTCTCTCTGGCTTGCTGTTCACACACACTCAGGGCATTTCTGCACTAGACTGTTATAGCGCTATTATTCCACTTTCAACATCCTATGGAATCCTGGGCTTTGCAGTTTTGGGAAGGGCCGGATTCCATAGGATGTTGAAAGTGGAATAATAGCGCTATAGCAGTCTAGTACGGAGATGGTCTCAGTATGGGATTCTGTTGTTTTCCTTGCCTGTTGTGGGCAGGCAGACACAGCTACAATAGGATTGGCTAAAGCAGAACTCTGCACTTTCCCAGATGAAGGCATGTTTATTTCATCATTTATTGCAGACATCCTGCTGCACCCGACACCAGAAGTCTGTGTTTCTCTAGCTCTCCTTCAGCATCCTCCCAGTGTCAAGGCTACTAGAAAGAGTTCTAGGTAGACAGAAGATGAGGAGGAAGAGGGGATCTGGGTGAGTATTAAAAGCCTTTGTAGAAAGGAGGTATGCTTGTTGTTAGTTAGCTAGCTAGTTACATTTATATTCTGCTTTTCCTCCTGTGGGAACAGGGTGATGAATGAGGTTCTCTTCTGCACTTTTATCCCAACAACAACCTGCCAAGGTCAGTTAGGCTGAGAGAATATGGCTAAATCAAGTGAATTTTATAGCTCAGCAGGGATTAGAACTTGAATTTCCCAAGTCCCAGTCCAGCACTCTGACCACTACACAAAATTAATTCAGCCATATAGTTAATAAAGCAACATGGTCATTTGCCATGAACTGAATCTGAAGTTTTGCCAGGGACTATTAGATACATGTTGAGAGATTTGGCTTTGGTGAAGATCCAAATTCTTTAACAACAGCAAAAGAGCAGTGGAATCCAAGGCATTTTACTCAGAAATAAGACCCACTATGGGGATTACTCCCAGCTGAATGCAGGACTGATAGGGTTGGGGAGGAGGGAAGCTGGTCCAAAGTATTGGGGCCTGGAAGTCTTGTGGGGGGCAGGCTTGACTATATTGCATATGTTTTTGTCTTTCTCAAGAGTAGCATATTTGTTTGGTTTTGACAACCATTGTAAAATCAACAAATTTCAAAAAATGAAACACAAAATCTCTATTACGGTATACTAAGGGCTTTAGCCAGTGTCTCCTGGCTCCAAGAAAGAGCAGATTTCCGCACTACACTCTTATAGAGCAATGATTCCACTTTCAACATCCTATGGAATCCTGAGGTTTGCAGTTTGGGGAGGGGCCGGCTGGCACCTCCCGAAACTGCAAACCCCAGGATTTCATAGGATGTTGAAAGTGGAATCATCACACTATAAAAGTGTAGTGCGGAAATGTCTCAAGTGAAGGAAAGGGAGCTGCAGGTGAACAAAGGAACACAGCAGAGTCACAAAGTAAAAGGAAGAGAATGAGAGGAGCAGTTGGATGGATGGGTGGCTTCAGAAGAAGTCGTAGGTAAAACAGGAGACCTCCAGAAAGGCAATGGTGGCTGGAAACAGAGACCCCCAATGCGATCAGCCCACAGTTGCTTCAGCTGCCCAGAAGCGAAGCAGCAGCAACAGTGCCTCCAAATATCATGCATACTCTCTAACTTCCCACAGATGAAAACTGGGACACATGCAGCCAAGTAACATCAGAGTGTGGTGAAAATGGCAAAAATGAGGAAGAACGCACCAGCTATGACAGTCTGCAGCAGTTTGCTTTTGCCTGAGTCTACTGCGAAGGACAAGATCCCCCTTCTTCTCACCCTCCTCCGAGTCGATTGACTATTCTTGTACTTTGAACTCAATTCGCAGTAATTGAAGTAAACTGAAGACAAAGAGGGAAAGTGGGAGAAGGAGCGAGAAACTGGGATACTTTAAAAATAGCTGAAAAAGTGGGACAATGGATAATTAACTGGGACTCTCTCTTTCAAATTGGGACAGTTGGAAAGTATGTGATATGGGAAGGGGGCAATCTTCTTTGTATAGATCAAAGAGTGAAGGTGGCCAGTGACCCATGGTGTATGATGCTGTTTGGGGTGGCAGTGATTGTGTGCCCCCCCCACCGCCACACATACAAATTTCATGAAGAAGCAAGCAAATTTTGGGGCCAGAAATTTGATCAGGGTTCAAACCCATACTAGACAGCTGTGGATGAGTGCACAAAAGATTCCAACCTTAGTGTTATAGCACTGATTGTTTCCTGAAGTACTTTAAGAAATTTGCCTCTTCCACTATAACCAAATGAGATGAAGAACAGAGAGCTTTAATAGGCACTAAGTTGCAGAAGAATATTTCCCCTATTCTCTTTCTTCTCGTTAGCAATCAGAGTGATCAGAAACAGAATGCCCAGCCTCAAATGACAAGCTGTAACAGAAGAAAGTGCTTGGAGATGAAGGCGTACCCTTTGGCGCACTGTAACTGGATCCCTGAAAGCACACAGCCTCAGGCACAAATAAGTACACAGAGCCACATGGGAACTAGTTCTGCAGCTGGCAAAGTGAGCAGCTGGCAGGAACAGAATGGCACAGTGGGTGGAGGCGCCTGCTAGGTTTCAAGATTACACAGAACTCATGATCCTGCCCACTTTGTCTCAGTTGATAGCTTGCTCGATTCTGAACTTTACAGATGTTTGGAAAATCAGCTGTGTATGTTCTCCAACACCCCAGCCTACCCGTAAAATATAACCTAAATTCTGGTCTGTACCAACAAACTCCAGATCCTATGATCTGATTAAGTAATCATTGTTTTGCACGAAGTGCAGTTTTACTTTGAACACTGAACATGGGATCACCCTTTTTGCCATGTAAATTGCAATTGTAGTGGGCCCCCTCCAGGTTGGGAACATGGCAGAGGGGAGGAGGGAGGTTCCAACCTTTTATCTGGATGAGAGTCCCTGTGTTTAGTCTAGACTAGAATAAAACAGAGAAGGTTGTAGTTGCTATAACTACGATTAGTGAAACTGAATCCACTTGTTAGTTCTAGCTAGATTGTATCCATTAAAGCAATGGGAAATTGATAAATCAACACTTGTAGAAGTCCCAATGGTTTAAGTGATCTGGTCTAGTCATGGCTAACAGTTGAACTGGGACCTTAATATTTAGAGTCAATATAAAAACCAAGCAAACTGAGCAGTTGGACAGTGGAATATGCTACCCTCAGAGTGTGGTGGAGTCTCTTTCTTTGGGGATTTTTAAACAGAGGCTGGATATCCTTTGACTGTGTATTCCTACATGGCAGGGGATTGGACTAGATGACCCTTGTGATATCTTCCAGTTATGTGACTCAATGAGATCTACATAGTTTCTCCTATTTTGCATTTGTTCTGCTTTTCTAGTACCTTGCATGTTTTGTTCTGAGTACTAACTAGACAGGGACAGTGGCAAGGAACTATTCAAGGTACTGAAAAATTAAAGGAGTAGAGCTTGTGGTCAGAATCAATGTGTGATAGTTCTCTTTTTAAAAAAAAAAAGAAAAAGAAAAGAAAGAGTGCTTAGATTCTTAGAAAAATTTACAGCTTTTCTACCCTCTGTAGAACTTCAACATTGTCACAACTCTGGACCAGCAATGATTTACAACTGCCATTTATCATTTCTTACTGCAGGATTCTAACTGAAAGCCATTTTTAGCCAGTCTTTTGCTTATTTGTTGTTTTTAGGGTATTATTTTTTATTAACCAGCTCTCAACACCACAGCCAACATACTGTCCTGCTCTGGATAACGCACAATTCACAAACTCCACTCTAAGGTAGACAATAGTGTTTATTTGAAGCAAAGCAAGCAACATAGCACATTTCTTAAAAAGCTGCTGAGACTAAAGCATGCACAGTGTTCCTACATTTTACACCTTTACATACAAATTTAGGTAAACAGAGCTGTGATTGGAAAAGGTCACACATTTAGTGTCATTCCACATCTTTAGACATTTCTCAGATTTGCAGTTGTTTACCCTCCTTTCATCTTTGGGAATGGAACGTATTTCCTGCTCTCTCATCTCAGTCACTTGGAGTTCCCAAAACATCTGTTGGTTCTTTCGTTTTCACCCACTCTGATCTTCTCCCCCCGCACTGGATACATTGTAGCAATGGGCAATAAAGCAATTAACCATTTGATACATTGGAAGCAATTTTCAAACAGATACTCTGTTGCAGTCACAATTACCACTCGATACTTTGTAGAGCTCTAATTTAATTGTAGCGTTACCCCCTCCCCCTGCCTCCCCTACACTGTTTCAATATACATCATATTAGGGCAGATTCCTCTATACTGTGTTCTGCTTTTATAGATTTTTTTCCTCCTTTCAGTTTGATTACATTTGTTTATTATCTCTTGGTTTTTAACCTAAATATATGTTAAATGGTTTTTCTATGCCTGACTAAATACCCTAAAGGCACCAGATCCTGTCTGATCTTGGAAGCTAATCAGGGTCAACCCTGGTTAGTACTTGGATGGGAGACCACCAAAGAATTCCAGGTCCTGTAGGCTTTATTTCAGAGGAACGAATGGGCAAAACCATCTGTGAGTATTCCTTGCTGAAGAAAACTCTGAAATTCGTAGAGTTGCCATAAGTTGACAGGTGACTCGAACGCACACAAAAATATGCACATATCTTGAGGTCTTGAAAAGTAGGGTAAAAATAAAAGAGTGATAAATCTCAATTAAAACCCATTTTTTAAAAAATTAGAAGATAAAAGAAAGCAAACTAAATCAAACTAAAAACAGCAAGAAAAATTACAAGTCATGCCAAAAATATGACAATAAATACAGTGAAATTCCAACTCAGGGCTTAGAAAACAATATAACACATCTTATACTCAACTGCATCTGTATTACTGAGCCCAGGCCTTATGCAGGCCTCTAGAGAAATCTTACTAGGAAGCCAAGGAATCTGAGCATGGGTAAAGGTTTTCCCACACTGGGAATTCTATTCCTGTTTCTAAATCTGGGACAGCAAATATAACTGGAGATGCGTTAGGTGTGTCAAATTCAATCATTTCAGATCGTCAGCGTATGTTAATGCCAGGCAGTGGAGCAATTAGGTGTCTTTAGTATTTAGTTGTATCAAGGGCTCCTCTTTCAGTGATAATGTGCATGTATCACTTCAAAATGAAGCAAACCAGTCCTGCAGTATTTGAGACTTCTTCCTGTTCATTCTCCTGAGCCCTGCCCTGATGACAGCAATGTTGTCAGAAGCCTAATCATGGTCTCTGCAGTTTCCGTCTGTTTTCCTGTTTTACTTTTACACCCAGAAAGAATTGATAATCTCATTATAGCTAATCCTGTTTACTCTAGTTGCATAACCACCTTGCTATGACCCAGTTACTCCCTTTCTTTTTCTTCTCACCATGCTCTTTCTTATCACCTAGGAACTCTGCCGAGGGAGCACTGATTCTGTGCTGCAGCTCTTGCTTTCCTGACTTACCATTCTGTGCTGTAGCTCTTGCTTTTCTGACTTTACCAAATTCTGTCCATCATGCCTTGTTGTGGTTCTTTTCCTTATCTCTCAGTGGCCACCAATTACTACTGTTATTGTCAAAAGAAACAAAAAACAACCCATGAGCCACCTTGTTAAAGTAGGATAACATACTGACCCCCACACTTGAACACCGAAGAAAGATATTAATATTTGTGATGTTTTTGCAGAGCCGTTCCCTCAAGTACTTAAAGATATCTGTTCCTCAAACTGTGTGATTTTCCTCACTGCTTTATCCTGCATTTGTCGTGCTTTGCTTTGTTACTGGTCCCTGGAAGGTAAATATGGGCTTAATTTTCAAGTCTGATTGCTGAGGCATGTATCTCTGAGGAAGACCCATTGTGGGAGAGGAAACTATTAATAATAGAGAACATCATCTCAATATCTGATTCAAACCTCCACTCTCAAAAATCACAAAGTATCTCTTCCCACTTCCTGCAAGGAAAGAAATAGTGCCACAAGATGTTGAAATAAAGTCAAAAAAGGAATAATGAAAGGGAATGGTTTTGAAGAAATATGGAAGATATTTGTAGAAAAAATCCTAATAAAAAAGGGAAGCATCACACTTCCACAAGAAGAATTGCAATTTTGGAAAGTAAAGTAAGCTGAAAGATAATTGGCTCAGGGGAGGTGTTTACACTTAGTGTTAGGACTTACATTTAAGGTTTCATTTGCGGTTATATTTAAGGTTACATTTAAAGTTAGGGTTAGTATTAATATGTTCAGTAATAGGATCATATTTAGTAACAGCAATAGGTTAAATATAGTTGAAAAGGGTAGAGTTAAGAATGTAACAAAAATATATAAGCAATATGATATATAACATGTGGAATAAGTATATGACGATAAAGGATCTGGAAAGAAATAACAATCTAAGCTATTTTGTTGTAATGTTTTCTTTTTCACTTTTATGGTAATAACGTGGTGTTATGTTTTGTTTGTTTTTTCTTTATAATTAATAAAATTTAATTTTTTTAAAAAAAAGATGTAGTGCCACAAAATTGGATGAGGAGGATATTTGGCCATCTCTCATTTTCCCATCACGGTGTTATTCCATCTCTTCCCAGGACATGCAAAACGCAGAGAAAGAGAGAGAGATTATTCAGCCACCCAGAAAATATGATGGAGCTTTTATCCTCCTGTAACTTTCTTTTCCTATGCCTCCCACAACAATAGAAAACTACAGTAAATCAACTTTCAGCAACCTCCAAGTGTGTTAGATTATAATTTCCATCATCCCCAGCTATAATGAACACATACCCTTATCTTTTAGTACATATATGACTAATGAATAAGGTTTGAGTCATTCCAGAAGCAGACAACTTAAGCATCATGTCCAAAACTAGATCCCAGGCATTCCAAATCTGGTTTCAGTATATGTTCAATTTTACATATTTCACATGACCTTCTGGCCAAACTAGATGGGATGCGGCGTTCTGAAACTTTTCCCATGATATGGGCTGTTGTTGCTGCTACTGCTGCAGTTTTAATGCAAAACAGCCTTTGTGAGACTTCAGTAGCGAGTGCGAGCAGGCGTGGAAGGAGCCCGTCGTGTCAGGTGGAGCGAGCAATGAATCCTCTACAGGTGGAGCGTGAGACCTAAAAGAGCTGTCCAAGGTGCTGAATCCAGTTTAGCACACTGGATAGCTCCTATAAAGTTCAGAGCCAAATACCAAATGGATTCATTGTCTTGCTGACACCAAAGTCACCAGCCACCATTGAAATGAGTTGTTTCTCCCCTTACCCTTTAGTCGCTCTTTAGTGCAGCCTGCCCAGCTGGGGGCAAAAGACATGAGCTTTCTGTATCTCTGGACACATGGGGTGAGAAGCAGTGGGTGATGTAAATTGTTCCTGATAAATGCCAAGAAAGGAAAGAATTAACTATATACTCTTTCTCCCATTCCCAACTCTTTTGCCTCCTAAATGTGAACTTGCAATGCTGTTTTTCATTAAAATTCAATAAAGATGCTAAGAAAAAGAGAGACATAGTGTCTCACTGAGTCTGGCTTCTAGCCATTTTCTCATCTACGATCCAAGAAACAACAGGCAAAAGGCTTTCCTTTTTTGGCCATTGCTTCTAGCGTGATCAGCGACTGAGACTGTTAGAGTTTCATCCTTGAACTACCCTTTTCAAGCTATAATAAGCAGGATTCAGGGGGAAACTCCAGAGTGTGTAAGGAAGGAAGTCTTCTTGTCATTCACATGAAGAGAAGTGGAAAGCAACAAAACTTGGAGAAGTTATTTTCTTGATCAGTGGTAATGCAAGTTGGGGGAATTCTGGGAGCTGTATCCCCTCAAAAAAGTAACATTCCCAGGCTCTGAAGACAAATAAGTCTTGAAGTGACAGCAAAATGAGAAAGGTCTACCAGAGCTTCTGATGTTGTTGTCACCATAGAAGGAGAGATCAAGAACCTCTTTCCTAGATTATGTGGGAATTATTCAGTTAGTTTTGCTAGCCCTTAACTTTTTCCTAAGGTGGCCACTTCACTTACCCTAGGGATTGGACAGCAATTCCCATCATCCTTCTCCACTATAGTGGCTAGGGCTGATGTGAGTAGCATTCCAACAGCATCTCGAGGGCTGCACATATTTTTTTTTAATAATTTTATTGAATTTTCACAAATAAAAAAGAGATTCTTTATCCTGTAGTTTTACATGAGTTGTTTCTGATCTTCCACTCTGATCTAGTCTTCATTTCTCGAAATTCACTCCACTTGTTACATTTATGTATCACAATACAATGTTTATCTTAACTGTTTGAACATGCATTTCCCTCTCCCACACAATCATAGTAAAGTCAGCCTCACTTGTCAGTTCCCAGCTGTCACCCATTCTACTTTTCTCTAATCGTCTAATTCCAATATGTTCTCTTCTCTCAACTTATCTCTTTTAAATTTCTACTGTATTCTCATATATTTTTTAAGGCCTCCATCACTTATAACCTAAAATCCAACAATTTCTAGAATATGTCTGTCAGTGTATATCTGGCCGTCTGAGCTATTATTACTGCAACAATCACTCATCTTCTTACCCTGGATTCCATTATATTAATTTGTCTTGTTTCCCACTTCCATGCTTATGTCCTTTTCAGCCTCCTTTAACCCTTCAACAATATCATAATGTTTATATTAATAACAGTATACCGATATATCAATCAAAGTATGTAAGCTTAATTGACATTGCCAAAGTACTGGTGCCGCTATATAATTTAGAACTCTGTGCCTATTCCGCCTCCTGTTCCCCCCTCCCATCTGGCACTTTGCAGCCCGGAAATTCATTTTTGAAGATTCTCTGTATTCTCTCTGTTGCTTAAATTCCAGGCTGCTCCGTCCCTGGGAGTGAGGGTATTTTGTTTGAATGACTTCCATCACAGGCTCACCAATCTCAATATCCCCATCAACCCTTTAACAATATCACAATGTTAATATTAATGAGAATATATCAGTCAAATACGTAAGCTTAATTGACATTGCTAAAGTACATTACTACTTATCAAATTCAGGGCCCTATGCCAGTCCGCCTCCTATTCCCCTCTCCCATCTTGAACTTTACTGCCCGGAGTTCATTTCTGAAGATTATCTGTATTCTCATAATCACTTAAGTTCCAAGCAGTTCCGTCCATGGGAGTAGGGATGTTTTGCTTAAATGACCTTCCATTACCGGGTCTCCGGTCTCAACAATCCAGAATCAAGAAAAAAAAACAGTCAGGAAACATGTCTCACATAACAGGAGCTAAGAAAGAAGAGTACTCTTCAATAACTGTTGCTTCCCAAAGTATTCTAAGATCAGAAATCCAGAGTCAAAAAGCCAAAAACCAATCATCTCAGATCAACTAAAATAGTAAAATGTTGGGATAGAGAGAAAGATCAATGTCCAAATGCAGATTATTAAATCTTGTAGAGTCCAGTCTTGTTCCTTAATCCATTACCAGCCATTTAATTATTTAGTATTTTCAAATGTAAATCCTAATTGCAAATCAGAAATCTATTTGCCATTGATAACTCCAATCGTCAGAGAAAAGCCTCTTAGCCATTTCTTTGAGATCAACCGCCCCTTTAAGAAGAACTCCAAGCCATGATGCACTCACAATTACTCTGGGTCCCTCCATTCCTTCGCTCCTGCGCTCTGTTGCAAGCCGCAAGCCAAACTTCACTGTGATATCCCCGAAATTAAAGTCCAGAATGGGTTACAGATATCTTACTTGTTTTTTGCTTGTTTCTTGATTAAAAGTCAACGGTGGCGCTTGTGCCGCTCTGGTGATGATCCCACTGGCTCCGTCATGGTCCTTTGACCCCCTGGCATTTTTCTGCTCCCCCAGCCGGGTAGAGCCAGATGCCAGTTGTGGGGTGCCCTTCAGACCTCTTCCGCACCCCTTGTACTGGAGGGGTGTTTGGCCGCTTCTAAGGTGCCAAAAGAAGCAACTGGAATCCAGTGGGTGGCTGCTCGGAGCTGTACCATTGCGCAACTTCATTCCGAGCTGCCACTCATGCCTGCCATGCGACCAGAAGGGGAGGGCTGCACATATTCATCACCTATGACTTATATATTGGCAAAGGAAAGATACATTGAACACCAAAACAGGAAAAAAGAGGACACAAATTTGCATGGGCTTAATCTATATTTACCTTTATTTATAAATACACTCCTAGAAAGAATATACTGTGCTGGACTGTCTTGCATTGGAGTTTTAAACAGAAGCTGGATGATGGTCACATCAGGATGGTTTAGTTGTAGATTCCTGCACTGGTAGGAATTGGGCAAAACAGCCACTGTGGTCCCTTCCAACTCTATGGTTGTGTAATTTCCCCATAGTGAGCAAGAGTGTGGCCAGGCGGTCTGTGTACCTGCTTAGTCTACTGTCTGTGTGTTTACTGTTGGCAGATATATTTATTGCCAGAAACCTGGGTAAAAACTGGAAAGAATCTAGATTGTCATATGCCATAAAAGCAGAAGCCCTTGCTTATTGATTAATGGCTTGCTGAAGATTTAGCATATTTTTTTTCTGGAACTCCGGCTAAAAGCTCCTTCATCTATCTTAGAGATGTACCAGAAAATAAAAATGTAGCTGCTGAATACTTTTCTTGCCAAAGCTGAAGCTTCCTGAGATTTCCCTAAAAATCCATCCATCTTTTTGTTAGTTAGGGCTTTAAGAATGTCATGCCCATCTTCCAGCCCCTAAAACTTATATTATCACTAGTGTGTCTACTAAAGGCGCTTTTAGTAGGTGCGGATGATATAAGATAATAAATTAGAAGATGAAGATCGGCAACTTCCAGGCCTGTGCTCTTCCATCTCATAATTTTAGAAAGGATAGTTCTCCAAAATACGGGGCATCCTAAAACAGAGACCTATCTTCTGACACTTTTTCTAACAGAGGATTGTCCTGTGTAAAGCAGGACATAGATCCACTATGCCTTTGGCTCAATTCAAAATATTAACTCTGTTAAAAATGAATTACCAGGGGTAAAAATGCAAATGCTAAATGAACATATTTAGTTATCTAAGGATGCAGAACACATCAGAAGCCTCCAAATCAATGAATTTCTATGCATAAGTTGTATTTTTCCAGCTTGTAGTTTGGGAGGTGTGGGTTTGGTAAATCCATTTAAAAAGAAACTTTATGAATTTAATTTCTCACACATGCTTGTTTTAGAGCTCAGCTGTACAGAGAAAAGCCTATGCTGGAGGATGCACTTAATCTAAGGCCATTTCCTCACTACACTGTTATAGAGCTATTATTCCACTTTCAACATCCTATGGAATCCTGGGGTTTGCAGTTTAGGGAAGGGCATTTAGAATTCTCAGTCAGAGGAACTCTTTGGCCTCAATAAACTACAAACCCCAGAATTCCACAGGATGCTGAAAGTGGAATAATAGCACTATAACAGTGTAGTGTGGAAATGGCCCAAGTTGGGGTGGGAAACTTGCTTCAGTGAAGCTCTTTCCGGATTGCAACTCCCAGCATTCCTTACCACTGGGAATGCTGGCAAGGGCTGGTGGGAGTTGCAATCCAAGAACAGGCGGAGGGCTGCCTGATATCTGCCCTGGTTCTGGGGAATTTTAAAGTGGTTTAACTTTATTTTGCCCTGGGTCTGGGGAATTTTAAAGTGGTTTAAATGTTACATTTACTTTTGCACTATAGTTTGTTTCCTTTTTCAGAAGCATGACAATGGCCAGACAGGAATGTCAGGCGAACTTGAGTTGCCTATATTCTGCAAGATTATTTTATTTTTATTGCACACAAGAGCATTTTGTAAGAACACACTCTGAGTAGGTGTAATTTGTTCAGTAAACAAACATGGAAAACCACAAGGAAAAAGAAGGTCATTAGTTCAAGTTATTGGGTAGACAAGGGGTCTGATTCATCCTGGAGGCATATATTATGTTTTCCCCTCAGTATAAGGCATGTCCTTGCTTTTCCTTAGTCGTATGATTTATTTAACAACAGGCTGGCTTAAACATTTATGAGAGCTAACAGTGGCCTGCTCTTACAATGGAACTTGTTGTATAGGTGCAACTTAAATTCATTTGGCAACATCATGTGTGTGTGTGTGTGTGTGTGTGTGTATGCAAGAGAAAGAGAGAGAGAGAATATTTTTATTATCAATCCATTTATTTATTTCTATTCATGTACCCCAGAATGTATTTTTCACCCATCCACCCAATTTCTAGAGCTCCAAGAGAAAGATTTCTAGTACAGTGATAGGCTAAACTTCAGGATCGTGGTATTTATTTTGTTTTTAAAATAAAATCACAAGGTCTCCCAGCCAAAGCATTGTGCAAAAGATATAAACTAGAATTAAGGAATTCTGCACCCGGGAATTTGTTCAGAATATCAGAACTGAATGAAGCTCACATTCACTCCCAATTATGCTGAGCTTTCTTCATTTCAGCAATACAATTTAGGGCCATGGACTAACAGCATCATTGATGCTGTTCTAAAACAATTGAGAGTTATAAATCGTTGAAAATTGATTTCAGGCCATCCTGAAACCTATCAGGAAGTGCAGACTTACTTTCTGACACACACATATACACACATGCATGCATACATACACACACACATGCCAGGTGGCTTCCTGGGAACATAGGTTGCAGGACTGGGAGAACAGGAAACTTTCCTTTGTAATGTTACATCAGTTAACTTGTCTGGAGCATTCAGTTTACATCTACAACCAGCAAGAGAATTGCTTAGGATGGCAAAGCTAGTCACAGGATACTGTAGGGTTCTATATTTTTGGTCACTTTTTTTAGTCAAAAGCAGTATGATTGAAAGCAGACTTCTCAGCTGCACAGACCCTCTATCAGATACCTCAACTGCTAAAAAAAAAGAAAGAAAGGCTTAACACAAAGTGAGCTTTACTCCTTGCTGAAAGCCTAGATCAGTGTAGTTTCTTCATAGGAGTCAATATTTCTTATCTTCTGCATAGCAATGATTCATTTATGAAGCTGTCTTAACAGTAACAATGTTATTTATTGGATGTTGCCACCTCTTCAAACCTCTCTGCCAAGCTGGTACATGTCAAACAATTTTCCTTTCATTTTTAGGTTCACAGTAGCCTTTGAAGAAATTTCTGCAAGGGCTCATGATATTAGATATGTCCATTCCAAGGCCCTGTTTCCAGTGCGTATGTATAACATATGTCTCATCTCCTCTCAAATTTCCAGCTGCACTTCTGTTATTTTTCTTACTGCACATTTTCCCCAACTGTGCATTTTTTGCCCAACTACACACAGACACACACCTGAAAAATGGCTAAAAAGAAAATGAAAACAAACATTTTTGCTGGTGAATGAGTGGAATCTATTACAGTGATTCAATGTAGGAAGAAAAAAATGGCTACTGGTACCCTTGAAAAATCAAAAAGTTGAAGTGAGAGATAGTCCTTGATATGTCAGGGTGGGATCTTAAATAGCCTTCCTCACATTTTAATTTAGTGACACCAGTATCCAATGGGGTTGGTGGCTCCCATGACAGTGGAACAGTGAATCTCCAGGTTTTAGTTTGAACTTCAAAGCAGCTGTCCAAAGTACTGAACCTGGTCTCCTCAAATAGGTCCAGTGCCTTGGATAGCCCCAGAAATTTCACAGCCTAAATGACATGGGAGTCACTAGCCATGGAAGCCAATATTGCCAAAGGCATGATCCAGCTGGGGGTCACACAGAACAAGCTAAACAGTTTGATTCTGATACATGGTGATATCTGGGAATTCCAGACATAATCATAGAATCATGGAATCTTAAGAGCTGGAAGGGGCTACAAGGGCCATCTAGTCCAATTGCCTGCCATCCAGCAATATACAACTAAAGCAGTCCTGAAAGATGTCCATCTAATCTCTGTTTAAAGACCTCCAAAGAAGTTGACCCCCTTCTGAGACAGTCCATTCTATTACTGCTCTTACAGTAAAGAAGTTCATCCTAATATTTAGGTGGAATCTTTTTTCTTGTAGTTTGACTCCACTGGTTGGTATTCTAGTCTCCGGAGCAACAGAAAACAAGCTTGCTCCATCTTCTGGGCACCACAGTTCAAGAACTGTTATCTGTAAATTTAATAAGCATGCTTTCTATTTCATCATCTAAATCCTTTGTAAAGATGTTAAAACAAGATAAAGTGGGGGCTACAAACAAGTCAAGGTCAATGAAAGAAACATCATGTCTTAGCTGCTTGGCTAGTCAATGGGGAAAAGAAATGTAGAGTTTGTGACCCATTCTGGAAGCTGAGCCAGAAGTACATTGCATGAAGTTAGCTTCCCCAGTGAGGACACAGAGAACCATCTGTTGTTTGTTCCAGGGCTGAGCTGTAACCAAGCCATGTAAACGTTAACCGGCAAGTTAAAAATCACATTTCTGGAATTTAAAAACCTTTTAGAATGAATCACTAGTCCTAAATGTAGGATCAAAGGTGACCACTATGTTTGTGTTGTCTACCCAGCAATCTAAATACTGCTACTCAAACCTTTAATTTGTTCCTGGCTTTTGCAAAGTTAGCCTTCCAGTAGGGCTTATCCATTGAGCCTTAACTCCTCTGGGGCTTTTCTCCCCATAAAGAGGATAAATGCAGTGTGCGTATAGCACTGTGTAATTTAATTTCTTTGCTTTCTACTTTGTCCGATCTTAGGTTCATAGCTGGTAACATGAGTCTGTGATTAAGCTTATGCAATTGATATGCACATATTGTTCTCCTGTTTAGTGCTGCCTACATTTTCCATGTGTTCAGCTACTGCTGTTTCCTCTGTGTTGAATTTTAGATTGCAAATTTCTTGGGGCAGGGACCTGTCTACTTCTATACTGGAAAATTCCAAATTGCTTACAGATGTCATATTTTCCACAGATGAAAACTGGAACACATGTAGCCAAGCAACATCAGAGTGTGGTCAAGATGACAAAAGTTACTAATGTGGAAGATCACACAAGCTAGGAGGGGCTGCAGCAGTTTGGCCATGCTGGCTGAGAAACCTTGGGGAAAAGGTAACTTTTCCAAGCTCTGCTCTCCCATGGCCTCATCTACTTGGGCAGCCAGAAAGCTATAGTAGAAAGCTTTGAGAAGGAGATGTTACCAGGCCATATACCCCCACTCGTTGATATGGTTTAATTAGTAAATATTAATTGACATGAAATCTAAATTATATCCTGCTATGGCTGAGAAGCCTGCTGGCAAAGAGGAACTGGTTGCACATGTGCATTGCAAAACTAGGTCAGAACAGAACCTCAGGGCATGGCTAGGTCATAGTCAGGGAAATTCTGAAGATAATGGACTTGCAGATGTCCCTCAGTGACTCAGCCTTTAGAAATAACAGCATCCAAAACTGTTTCCACATAATGACTGGTTGTTTTCAACACTCTTCCTCCATCCACCAAAACTCTCCTCACCTGTCCCACCATGAAGGAGCTATCACAATTCTCATCAGTCCTTTGTCACCTAATGCTAAATCCATTAGCTTGTTCTGGACCTCATTGTCTAGTCTTCCAGAGAGCCATTAACATGTTTCCCCTCAAGATGGAAAAAGAGTATTTAAACACTGGCTCTGAGCCAGACAGCTCATAATACTTTGGCATACTGGCTGTCACTCTGCAGCTGTTATTCCCATTCTGTACTACCCTTGGGCCCTTGGTCTAAGCCACATCACTTTGTCTCTTCATTTCAGGATAGGTAAATATCACCCACTAAGCTCTCACAATCCAAACTTTTCCTCCCTTTTCCTTCAGCTAACCTTGTGTGATTGCAAGACTGCTTGGATCTTGTGTGTGTGATTGTTAATTCCCCCAACAAAACATTCTTTGAATCTCTGGCTGGTGTCCCTGCATTTGTACTGATATACATAGGTGCAAAAGATCCTGTTAAGTTACCCTCTTTCTTGCAGGCCTCCCCTTTGAGCTAGTATTCCCCACTGTTTCACAGAGGCACTGGCATCACAGGTGGACCCCTGAGTCACCCATGTTTTGGGGTAACAGAGAATTCCAAGAGTGGATCAGATCTGGCTTTGGATTTTACTGATCCAAAGCCAATCTATTCCCTCAAGAGGAGCCCGGTCCAACCCCAACCTAAGCTACCATGAAACTGGCATGGGATAATTTTTTCCTACACTCTGCCAGAGACAATGGGGATGGAACAATTTCTCATCACCTTTGGTCTTCTATGAAGAGGTGAATTTGTCTAGGCCTTACTCCTCAAACAATCACAGCACTTTTATTTCACTTAAACTTTTGTGGTTACATCCTATGGAATCCTGGGTTTTGCAGTTTGATGAGGCACTCAAACTCTCTGGTTGAGAATTCTCATTACCTCTCTTTAAACCGCAAATCTCAGGATTCCATAGAATGTTGCCATAGCAGTTAAAGTCAAAATATAGTGTGATAATTATATCATGCAAAAGGCCCTTTGGTTCTCCCCCCAATCCATGCCAAGCACCTCTTAGGGTTTTTTTTTCTGTAAGGCAGTTCCCAAAACTTGGTCCTCCAGATGTTTTGAATTTCAGTTCCCAGCATTCCTGTTGGCCAAAGCTGACTGAAGCTTCTGGGAGTTGAAGTCCAAAATAGCTGGTGGACCGAAGTTTGGGCACCATTGCTGTAAGGTATTTCTGCAATAGTTACCAGAATAACTGGAAAATTATTTCCCATGGCGACATGAAGATGAGAAAGTTGCCTTTCACAAGCAACAAAAGGAAGTGGTGGTGGAAAAGATCGGGAACATTGGAAATTCCCCCTCCAGACTCTTGGGGCTTTCTTGGATCAGAGGAACAGATATTCACACTAGCAGCCAAGTCTGTAAGTGAGCCATGTTGGACACCCCTCTTTGATGGATGTCAACAACCCTTGGAAATGCCCACGGGGATTTCCAGTATCCATTAGGATGTACTTCCGCTTGAAGATCTAAAATGTATTAGCTTGTATCACATAAATAAAGAATAAATAAATATCAAAGGAGTTCAAACAAAAGCAGTCAAACTAGGAAATTTTCACTTATAAAAGAAATTTTATTGTATACACATGTCCATCAGGGTTCCTGTCTGCCAGTACATTTTTTTTAATGCTTAGCTTTCCTGTAACAGCTCTTTATACTTTGTTTATAGAGCCATGTTAATATGTTATACAATAGGAGACAACATAGATAAAAAGGAATCAGTTTGCTGATCAAACTATATGGATTTTCTTTTTCTTTTTAAAGAACCAGTACTGTAGATTACAGACATGACCCAGCTGATATAAAGCACAGTTAAATCTCTATTGATTTAGAGGAGAAAGATTTTAGCATATATTTAACTGGTCCACTGAAATCCAGTGGGATCTAAAAAGCACTTTACTTTGGCTGGATTCTGTCTTCTGTATTTATCCTGTAATTGCAGATAATACTCACAAAACTGTGATTTTTTTTAAAAGTTTCAACAATTCTAGGTCTGACTACAGAGTCAATGAGTGATCTGTCCAATGCTTAATTCATGTAGAAGCCCATTGAACCTACAGCTGTGGACTTCGGATAGGCAACTGGCTGGGCACAGCATGCTGGAGTAAACAGGCCTTTGGGTTGATCCAGCAGGGCATTTCTTATACTCTTTTCTTCTTTTCTATTCCCCAGAGAAAAGCAGAGCAGAGGCTCTTGAACATACACAGCTGCAAGTTTGCTACAAGGTTGTGCAGGATATTGTGGCATTAAGCCAACCCTGCCATTAGAAGAAGAGTTGAACAAGACATTTAAGTCCCTTTTTAAAACCACACACAGTGAAGCATCAATACAATGAAACAGCAGGTCTCCCTGTTCAGAGTGGAATGATGGATTCAAACAGAGAAGCAGTTGCCTTGTTGGCAGCAAAGGGATGACACCAAACTGGATGAACTCTTTGAGGGTGAACTGTGAGGACTCTGACTTCAATTTGTATTTGTCTGGGCCTTTTTGGAGGTCTGTGTTGGGTCCCTGTTACTTCCAGGTCTTCTACTAGTCCTTGGAGATGTGTCAAGAGGGGAGGGGGGAAGCAGTTGTGGGGCACGGTAGGCAATGCAGATGCCATTTCTGAAGTAGTTAGGAGCAGTGGGAGATATGGCATTGGAAAGGCCAGCTAAGAAGAACAGTTAATTTTATTAACAGTTTAATTACATTTGTAACCTTTATATGAATATTTTTAGCTATGTTTGTATTAGCTATTGAAAGCTGTCTTGAATTCCAAACTGGGGAAAATGCAGGATAGGAGAAAAAGGAGGAGGAAGAGGAGGCGGCAGCAGCGGCAAAGAGGAAACAGATAGCTAGTGCCCATCCCCTCATCTGGATGTCTCCCCACAGCAGGGTGGAGACTGATTGCCCTATCAGAATGTCCTCACATCTACTGGCATTATTAATTCATGCCAGAGCAGTCCATAATCTTATCTCTATCCTCCATGATTTGCTTGCCTGATCTGCATTCTCAAGGTCTAAGTACGGAGGTCCAATCCATGACTCAGGTCTTTGGCAAAATACTGGTATAGAGATGAGGGTCAGGAAGGATAGATGCCATAATCTCTAGAAGTCTTACCCCCCCCCCCGACTTCTTGTCGAGGTGAGTTTCAGTCTGCACAGTCTCTGTCTCCTCCTGGAACTGGGCCCTCAGGACAAGTTAGCAATTATCTTGGTGTACCACCCACACTGTTCTCTAATATTCTCCCTGTCTGAGCTAATAGAGGTGATCTGAAACTGAGGCCATTTCTGCACTAGACTGCTACAATGCTATTATTCCACTTTCAACATCCTATGGAATCCTGGGGTTTGTAGTTTAGGGAGCGCCCTCGCTAAACTGCAAACCTCAGGATTCCATAGGATGTTGAAAGTGGAATAATAGCACTATAACAGCCTAGTGTGGAAATGGCCTTGGTGATGACATCAACATTTTCCACATTCACTTGCAAAGCAGCTCAGAACGTCATGGCTGCCATTAAAATCATGAGGTTAGGAAAGACGATCTTGATTACCGTCTTGTGTACTGAGCAGAAGAAGGAGGGGATCTGGAAGTGAGAGATCTACCATAGATCCCATTGTCATTATCACATCACGTTCTATTAAAGTTTAAAGTGTTAGCTCTTTTTCTCTATTGTGAAGATAGGGGACCTATTAGAATGGTAAAAAAACAAAACCTCTAGAGAATGATGGAACCTAATAAATTCCTAGGGGCTTTGGAGAATTTTACTGCTGGTATGATTGTCAAATCTTTGGTTTACCAGGAAGATGCAAAGGTGACCAGGATAGTTCAGACAGTAGCTCCTAGGTATCTTAGACAATACCAGCTCAGCACAGCGGAACTGAGCACAATGTAGCAAAAGGGAAGATAGTTTGAATGTAGATGGCTGAGGACCCATGCTGAATTGTGCCTAACACAAGTGAGAGCTCATTACCAAGTCTACTCTGTGACAGTGGTGATGCAAACATTTCTTTTCCATCACCACAGCATCCTTACAGTGTTTCCTTGCAAAGCTTTTTTTCCTCCTTCCTGGTGGTTCATGATCTTTTAGAAGACAATCACAAGAAAGATGTAATTGAATCTTTGATTGTTTGTTGTGATCAGTTTGCAGTGCACTTTGAAAATAAAGCAGAGCTTGGATCAACTCACGTGATTAGTGGCTGTGGTGGCTGGGGGATTCGGCAAATTCAAGTTCAAATAACCAATATTTCCAAGCTCTGGAATAAACTTAATCAGATGCACCATGATTTGGATTCCACAGAGGTAACGTAAATGAAGTAGTGGATGTTTCTAGGGTACTGAGGTGTATGTTGAATGAGCTACTGTTCTTGTGGTCAAGGACATGGGCAGAGTGCTTTGACCTATCAATCCAGCGGCCTGGGTACTTAGACTCAGAATGTGTTCAGTGCTTCCCTCAAAGATTGACAACCAACTAATCTCTTTAAAAGAGACTGTGGTTTGGCTACTGCAGAAATCAACAATATATCTAGAGGAACTTAATATATTTTAGAGCTATGACCATTCTCCCATTTTTAGAGCAAAGTGACTGAGAAGGTGGGTATGTTGTTATTTTTGTGTGCATTCAAGTCATTTCCAACATATGGTGACCCTAAGGCAAGCCTATCATAGGATGTTCTGGGCAAGATTTATTCAGAGCGGCTTTTCCACTGCCTTCTTCTGAGACTGAGAAAGCATTACTTGCCAAGGTATCTCAGTGGGATTCCATGACTGAGTGGGGACTTGAACCCTGGCCTCCAGAGTCCTGGTCCAAAACTCAAACCACATCACACTTGCTCTCCCAAGAGGGTAGTAGTCAGTCAAATACTCTCCAGTGTCCCAATTTGCAAAGGACATCGTTGATTAATCTTATCTCATCCCCCTTGTTCAGCTTCTTCTCTCTCTTCTTCCCATGTTCCTCCTTTGTCCTCAGCTTCCTTCAGTTGCTACAAACTGCATTCAAAATACAGAAGTAGTTTATATTCCATTAACTCAGCAGAAGGAGAAGACAGGAGGGGCACAGTCTTGTCCTTCCCTGTAGATTCAAGACAAAGGAAAATGCTGCACTCTCTCCTAATTTGTCTGTTCTTCCTCATTAATAACTTTTATCATCTTGACCACAATCTGATATTGCTGGGCCACATCTGTCCTGGTTTTCACCTGTGAAATGCTGGAAGGTATGCATTCAATTTCAGGCACTGCTATAATACTGAGCATCTGAACACATTTAAATAAACTTTTAGACATTGTTTTGGAGAGAAGACAACCTTGGTATATTGAAATTACATCTGCTTTTCCTTTAAACACCTGTGAACTGCATTAAAATAAAGCCTTACTGAAGAAACTACCTTCAAATGATAATTTTTGCTGGTATTATTAACTCAAAACTTCACCAGCAGTTGTTGGTTCATGGCTTTGTCTATTGATTTGCTTTTCTTCTTTCCTGGAATGTATAGCAACTGAATAACTAAGTGTAGAAGGCTAGCCCAAATAGGACATCGTGTGCAGTGATAAAGATGAACATCTATTGCTGGAAAATGTTCCCACAGGGTAATAATGCCAAATGTTCAAGCGTAGGCATAACAGGAACTGTTTTCATAACATGGTTTGTTAATAAACAAAAAAATGTGCTTATTTAATGAAGAAGTTGTTCTATCTTATCTAGAGATAGGCCTACACTGAAATTAAGTAAGACCAGGGCCTTAAGTTATCACCTGCACATTTGGTAGTTGTGCAAGTTAAAAATTACCCAGAGAAAATCTTGAGCGCTTCTAATTATTAACACAGTTTCAAGCACATCTTATCTGTTTAAATCAGAGGCTGTGGTTTAATTGTGAAAGACCATAGACAGTATAACATGGATATCATGCTAATTCAGGTGACACATAGAAGATTTGTAAATATGTCCATCAAAGACACTGTCTGCAAACATTTAGGCATGAAAAAAAATATACAGTCTTCAAAACTGAGCTTGCCGTGGACTCATAATTGCTGCCTTTTCAATAGAGTTCATCGAAGAATCTGTTCTCCTGTTTCAAGAAGCTAGTTGCAGAGAGGGCTCATTGGCTATCTCTGGTGTGATGTAAAAGGCCCCCAGCCACATTTTTTTTAAAAAAAAATCTTAAAATCCAAACAGTTTGGCTTTTGAGCCGGTGAGAACAACCTTTGCAGATACCCTCAGACTAATGTTTTGCCCTGCCAAATATTTGTCCGGCTGCCTGATCAGTTTAGGCAACTGTGGCCTAAATTCAATTGTTAGTCTCAACTAAGGTGCTACTATTTAATCAATAGGAATATTATAAAGTCAAAACCTACGTAAATTTCATTGATTCTAGATGTGACTAATAATTGAATTTGGGCACTGCCTCTTAAGTATGTTCAGAGCAGTTATGGTACTGAATAACTACTAGTTATTCTACTAGTTCTACTAGTTATTCAGTACCATACTAGCCTTAAAAGAGATTACTACCTGATCATACATCCAGGTAAATCTGAACTGTGCTCTCTCTCATTATCACTTTAAAAAAAAAATCTAGTTTGCTTCCTAGACTGCTGCACTAACTGAACAGAGGACAGAAAGGAACTTGTGGGGGATTTGGGCAAGGATTATGGTACCATGGTATGGCTGGTATTCTGTTAGTGGCATACATAGGTGTGAGTCTGTCCTACACTTGCAATTTTATTTTATTTATCATTGTGAAGGCTGGTATTTGCTGCCTCCCTCTAAATTGTCCAAAGCCCTCCAGGACTTATTGTTGCAATGTAGTAGTTCCAATAGCCGCTCTGTTCTAGTGAAGAGTAGAAGGGAACAGAGAAGCGTCATGGTCCACAATCAGGTGCAACCCAATGACATCTGCTGAGGCTTCTTGACAACCCCAACAGATTTCAGAAGAATGTGTCTTTGGTCTGCATTTGGCTATGACGACATAGCCAGATGCTTCTCCAATCCCCACTCTCTACAAGCAATAGTATAGCCACGAAAGGGGTGGTATCACAGTGAAACAGTGAGTACTGTGGGTGGTTACATGGGAGCCAGAGCACAGTTTTACATGTGGAACTCTTATCTACGCTTGACTATGAAGGAGCTCAGCTCATATAAAAGTCAAAATTAAGAACTGGAAAAAGAAGTCTCACATAGTAATCAGATCTTTTCAGCAATGCTCCTCCTCCACTTTTAATTTCCAGAATTAATTTATATCCCATTGCTCTGGCCTTTCTAGTTTTATATTGGGTATAAAAGTTCAGCTGAAATAATTGACTTCATCTTTCTTGAAACAAAGGCTGCATTCTGCTGATCTGGTAAATGATAACAAATGTAAAAGGATCCATTAATATCAGAGCTAATGACTACCTATATTGAGTGTAAATTGCTAATGTATCATCCATATGCTGTAGGAGCTCTTGTGTGCTTATGCCTGATTACACGCATTAACTGTGTGTGCAGAACCAGACATTGGAGCATCCTCTTTAAAGCAAACTAATTGGCTTTTAGGAGCTATCCAAGCAGCAATCAAGCCAACAAAGGAGAATATGAGATGAATGTGAAATGACTCAGGGTGGAAAAGATCATAATCCAATTTTTCTAAAGTAATGCACTCTCACCTCAGTTCCATTTATCTCTTTGCAAAATGGGGTTTTTAAGACCAAAAGCCATGGTTTTGCTTGTCCTAGGCCTTGTAAATTCTAATTAGTCCTTTAGCCCCCACCCCCAGTGATTCTGTTATTCTAGAGTATATAGTATTCAGTACATTTGACTTGTTCTCTATTATTTTTATTTGTAAGAGTAATGCATACAGTACACATTTAGACTGGTAAAATTATGTGGCTCTTCTAATGCAAACTACAGTACAGGGAAGGACATTGCCAGCAATTTCAGGGCACATATTATTCTCCAAAAATTAATTTGAGAGATGTGGGTGTTTTTTTCCCCCCAGCACAATTTCATAAACCTACCACATTGGTTCACAGTCATTGTTCATGTAATGGATGCAGTGAATTGATTTTGGGTTTTAATTCTCCCATATAATCCTCTATAACCTGCCCTATACACTCAGGTCCTCTGGGAGACATTTAGTCCAGTCAACTAGGACTAGAAGGGCATCTGTCCCTCAGAGGACTTCTGCTACCTCTAGACTATGACTGGAAGAGATTGAACAGTTGAATATGCTGTCTGAATTTAAATCAGCATTAAAGCCCAGACTCTTCTGAAAGACCTATTCAGATTATTTTTAAATTATGAATTTTATATTATGGACTCCTTGTTTTAATGTATATAGTCTTATATGTTCTTTTAAACTGAAGTTATGTGCTTTTCAATGGTTTATGTGTTTTTAACTGTTGTACTTTAATCTGTAGAGCTGGTGTGGTATAGTGGCTTGAACTTTGGACTACAGTCTCAGAGACCAGAGTTCTGTTCTCTACTTGGTCATGGAAGTCCACTGGGGCACATCACACACTCTCAGCACTAGAAAACCCTGTGATAAATTTGCTGTAGGGCTGCCATAAGTTGGAAACAACTTGAGGGCACACAATAACAACAATTTTAATCTGTTGTTGTTCTCTACCTTGATCCATAAGGAGAGGCAGGCAATAAATAAATAAATAAATAAATAAATGTTGTCATATTGAGCTATCCAAGTGCTGAACCCAATCCTTGAAATAGGTTCAGCACCATGGATAGCCCCTATAAAGCCTGAAACAGTTCATAGTGAATCCACCACACCCACGACATGGAAGTCCTTGGCCACCACTGAATTCAGTTATAGTACAACATCAGATCAGTGGCAGAAAACACAATTTGGATGTAGAAGGTCCCCTATTAAGTCTCCAACATCTCAAGAAGCTGCTGAGAGAAAATCATCCCTAGAAAGTTAAGTTTTTTGGACTAAAACTCCCAGAATCCTCTGGCCAATGTGGTTTCTAGTTGTGCTGATCTGGGGATTGTTTGACGTGTGGTCAAAAAAGGTATTTTTTCAAAGCTCTGGATTTGAGAGTAAATGGACACATAGTCTGATCTGTTGATAAAAGGGACCAAGCTGGCACTGCTATTAAAACAAAACAAAAAACCTCACCCTAGGCAGCTAATCCTGGGGAGAGGCAGGAGGAGGTTGCAGGACAATATTGCATGATAGGCAGCCAACTCTATATGCCATAAGCTAGACTTCTTCTTGCAAGTATAGAGGGTGATGTTGTCCTCTTGGCAGTACTGAAAGAGAAGTCAGTGGTCAGTCCACTTGGCTTTTATACATGGAATGGGAGGTGCTGCCATTTTGTCATTTTGTCTCAGGGGACAAATATAAGGTTCCTACATTCATCAACTTCTTTCTTGAAGTATATTTTCTCTCATTTCCCTTACACTTAAAACCCTAGGTAAATTTTTTACAATGCCTTGATTAAAATTTGATAGGTCTGCTGGCCAGCAGTTTGCCAGTCTGCTATCTGTGTCACACCTAATGACACTATGTAGTGAGATGCCTGATGGAGAAAGATAAGCAGAACTACATATTTATGGTAAGAAGTAGATATGATATCAGTGAGTTCACACATGCTAATAGAAAAGAGTGTAGTGAGACAGACCTAGCCCTGGGTCCTATTGAGTAGTCCCAGATGAATAGACTCATTGAACCAACTCTTTTCAAGGCATTGATAAATCATCGCTTAAATAAATCCCATCAATTCACTGGGTCTATTGGTTGGGTAATGATAGGAGTGAAACTATAATGTTGTCTGTTGGTTAGAGAGATGTGGGTTCAAATCTCCATTGGTCATGAAGCTTATTGCTCTACTCATTCTTTCTCAAGCTAATGTACCTCTCAGGGGTACATTGAGGATAACATGAGAAAGGCCCCACATATTGAATCTTTAGTTCTTTGGAGAAAAGAGTTGCTCCTTGGGTATGCTTACATACTAATGCAGTTCACTCTCTCAAGGGGGTGCTGAAGTGCAATCTTCTTTCCTGTGGTGGGGGGTATGCCCATTCGACTAGTCTGCCACAGAAATTCTCATCACTTTGAGTAGGAAAAAAGATCTGTCACTTTAAAGAATGTATTTCCTTTCCCCCAATGAAGTCATTGTCAATCACTCCTGTGGAAGAAGGGGAAGTTGTTGAGGTGGCTTAGAAAACAGGTCCATTTTTTAAATGGCTTCATTGTAAGGCCAGGCTTTGGGGGCCCCCAATACCAGTATAGTTTGGATGGGCACCATACCTAATTGGCATCATATGTAATTGGCAACACATTTTATTGGCTCTGATATCAAATTCAAGCCTGAAAGGTGACAGAGAGGTCAAACTGAGTGAGGGAAAGAATTTGACTGTAAATGTGAGAAGCATAGGTCAACTCCAAAATTCCTCCAGGTAAGACTGAGTCATTTGTCATTTGTCAGGCAAATACATATCATTCTTGTGGATAATAGGCTTAAATAGAAGCTGGACTTTTCCAGGGAATCCAACTGTGAGGAGCCCACCAGGACACTGATTGACAGATATTCATCTTTGTACACCTGGATTCTTTCGTCTGTCCTCACAGCACCCACAATAGACAGCTATTACAACATTCATCATGTCTTTGTCAATCAAAGCACTAAGCCCATCAACCGGCGAAAGACTCACTGTCCACAACAGGTTCCCTTTGTCTTGCATCTGGAACCTTCACAGCCACAAACCATTTTCAGGGTACAAATACCCCTGGTTTGAGGAGGCCCAGTGCAGTCTCTTGAAGATCTACCCATCACTCTGTCCATCTGGCTCCTGAATGAGAATGGCCCTTAGGTCCTACCTAAGCCAAAATACATTTCTGCTCTTCACTACTCTTCTGGATTGGTAATTATAAATCCCCCCAAATCCCTCAGCCTCTCTATAATTTTTCCTCCCTTTCTCTTTCAGCTAGCTCTTGTGTGAATGTGTGATTGTGTGTATCTTGTGTACATGCATGAGTGAATTCCCCTCAATAAAATCATTTTATTAGACAGTTTTGCTTGATTTTTGGCTTGGCCTGACCCCACAGAAATTGGGTTTAAAGATCTCACTAGGTTACCCTGCCTCTTGTAGTGCTACAGCTTGTGCTCTGGCTAATTCCCATTCCCCAGTATTTGGAGCACATTGAGGTGTCCCCCACGGGACCCCAGAAATCAGGGTAACATCATAACCTCTAAAAATTCACAGATAGAAGCCAGGACAGAATGAGCTCTCACATACACCCCATCCCCCACGCGCACACACACTGCCACCTCCAAAGCGAAAGAAAAAAAAAATCACTGTTGTAGTAACTGGCTCTTCTGTATAAAACCAGCGACTTCTTCACTAGGTCCTCAGAGAAAGATCTGTGAAAGAGAGAAGGAGTAAATAGGAACCCCTGTGTTGTGGCACTGCCAGTTTTCCCAGTTAACCAAACCCTCTTCCAAACAGCCTCCTGTGGAAGGCCAAGGCGTTCAGGAACCAAGTGGTCTTGTTACTTCATTTTGTTTGGAAGAGACAGCGGTGGAGGCAGGGGAAGGGAAGGAAGGTGTGAACAAAGCAAGAGAGTAAAGGGGGTACCAACTTGCATCTCCTCACCATCACTGTTGCTTTGCTTTCCAAGATTTCCGAGATTGTTTTCTTTCCCCCCTGACCTTCTTTTTCTTGCTTTTGCTGGGCAATGTGTGAGTGGCTGTCTCCTTGCATATGCAAGGAAGGCAAAGCTACTTTGAAATAAGAAGGCCAGAGAAGTGAAGAGCAGTAGCATGGAGAATGAGCATGAGAGCCACTGCAGCTACATTCCTCATCCTCTCCTCTTCTTCCCATGACTGGGAAGGTGTGGAGGCACAGCCACCACCAGTGATGGGGAGGGAAGGTAGCTGCAATCCTTAGTAACAATTTTCAGTGGCTGACAGCAAATAATTACAGCAAAGCAAGCAAGACAGTGTCTAAGAGGGGGAAATGAAACATTTTAATGCCCACTGAAAAATTAGGCATGCAAAGGGTTTCTCAGTGGGTGTTGGGGTTCACTGCAGCCATAGCTTTGTCCCACCTCAAGTCTGTCTTAATAGCAGCTATTTTACTTTTACCCACAAAAAAGAAAGGACACAGGAGAACATTAGAGCTCAAAAAAATTATGTTTCAGGATTATAATTCCCAGAACCCCAGCCAGGCCATATTGTAAATGGTGTAAATAATCCAACATTCCAAGCTCTGAATAAACCAAAACGGAATGCCAGACATTTTCCTAGTATTTATAATACACTGTAATTCAGGAATGAATGAGTTTTTCAAAAAGACGCCTTGGCTCTTAAAAATGAGAACAATTTGCTTATTAGGAAGTGGCAAATGAATGCGTCCAAAAGTACAGAAATTGCTTTGAGAAAAGTTCCTACATTTATGTTGGGAACCAAACATGATGATGATGATGATGATGATGATCGTGATGGTGATGGTGATAATGCTGATTATCTTGGGTTAAGAGTTTCATTTGGCCATATCAGTGCATACAGAATAACACAAAATACTAGCAAATGTCTTTCTCTGCAAAAGAGTTAAAGGCATATGGATGTCAGCCACATAGTGGACATTCCATGCATTTGAACAAGAGAAGTGTGTGGAGGGGAGGAAAAGTAGTCCTGCCAAACAAACATGGGCAAACTGACAGAAAACTGTGGAGACAATAAAAAGACAAGAAGAGATAAGCAGGGTGAGGCAGAGTTGTAAAGAACTTTAAAGGTGAAGGTCTGAACCTAGGATGATAAATCAAGAGGAGTCTACGCAGTGGACAGAAATGCTGTACTCTTGGTATCTAACACAAGAGAATGCTATTTCTCCTGTAGCAGATGAACAAACAGAAGGGTGGGGAAAGGATGGAGTATTATGACTAGGACATCCTTCAGTTGTGAAATGCAAGATTTGCAGCTTTCTCACACAACAGATAACACATTTTAACTTTTTCCACATTGCTTAATCTCATTTGGAGCAAGTGTGGCGTAGTGGTTTGAGAGCAGAACCAAGAGTCTGGGAGACCAGGGTACAAATCTGTCTTCAGACACGGAAACCCACTGGGTGTCCTCGGGCAAGTCACATTCTCTCAGCCTCAGAGGAAGGCAATGGCAAACCGCCTCTGAACAAATCTTGCTAAGAAAATCCTGTGATAAGTTTGCCTTAGGGTTGCCATAAATTGTAAACTATTTGAAAGCACAAAACAGTAGCAGCAGCACCAGCAACAACAGCAACAACTAATGTTGTTTATGGAGCACAAATGGTGCTCCACCAGGCATTGTTTACCTGGCAGCCCAGGCTACAGGACTAGCAGAATAGCAGCACTCAAGAATGGCTTTACATTGTCTGATTTCTGTTTGTAGCTTTAGATTTTGTTGTTGTTTGTGAAGTAACAATTCACTCCAGTACATGTCTACTCAGAAGTAAGTGCCATTCAGATCAACAAGCTTTAGTTTAGACTTTCACCCAAGGGTGGGCAATTGCACTGGGGGCCATTTTTTATGCCCCTTGGATCTCTGGTGGGCTACACTATTGTGCCAAATCAAAACTGAAGTGAAGTGACATTATTTCCAGTTTTGCTTGGGCGATTATTCCCCTCCCCTCAGTTTTCAGGGGTTGGGAGATCGGTGGTACATGGACCACAACCAGCAAATTTTGCACTGGTTTTGAGCAGTTTTAGGAGGTTTGGGGGCCATAAAAAAATCACCTATGGATTAAAAAAAAAAAAGACTGAGGGTCTTGGGGTCTTGGAGACCCCAGGAGCACAAATAAGGGTCTCATATATTCTACTGGTTACACTTTCCCCACCTCTGACATAGAGGATAGCAATGTAATCCTATGCATGCCTGATCTGAAGCAAGGCACATTGAGTTCAATGAGATTTCTTCCCAGTTAAGCATGTATAGAAGTGCTGTTTTAATTTTTTAAAAAAATTATTTTAAGCTTGGATTTTTTTTATTATTAACCATCTTGGGCATCTTTATATAGAAAAGCGGAGTATAACTTACACTGAATAATCTAATACAGTAGAGTCCCGGTTATCCGACGTTCAGTTATCCGACCATCCGGATTAACCAACGTCGCGGTGGCCTGGGGGCGTGGCTGTGGGCATTTCCGCTCCCCCAGACATCCCCGACATGCCCCCAGGCCCGCCCCGACACGCCCCTGACACGCCCCCAAAATGGCAGCCACCACAGGCGTCAGGGTAATCCGACCTTTCGGTTATCCAACCCTGCGGCCACCCATTTGGGTTGGATAACCGGGACTCTACTGTATATAAAAGTCAAAGTTTGTTTGTGTCAGGAGAAGAGCTCATATCATTGGCAACCTAAGAAGATTCCATGGAATCCTGGGGTTTGCAGTTTAGGGAGGGGCCTCTAGAATTCTCAGCCAGAGAGCTCTTGGGCCTCAAATTGTGTCTGTCTTGAATAGGCCAGTCGCTATGGAGATGAGGCCTAGCAGCAAGGAGGAGGGCAGTGGTATTCCCTCAGGAACCCAACCTGTGTATGTTAACAATTCTGAATACAGATTGGATTGGGGAATATGGGGAAAAGTTGCACCAGTGGTTCTCAACCTGTGGGTCCCCAGATGTTTGTGGACTTCAGCTCCCAGTAGCCCCAGACACTATGGTCAATGCTCAGGGCTTCTGGGAGCTGAAGTCCAAAAACATCTGGGGACCCACAGGTTGAGAACCACTGAGTTACATGTACTGGACAAGATAGTGTCGGGAATTAGAGACACAGGATCTAAAATCTGTTGGCAAAAAAATAGCTTATTATTCTAGGAGGGGTGACAATAGATAATTGTTGAGGGAAAGGGCTTTGGGGGTGGTGTATTTTATTGAAATGATTTTAAATTTCTTTTTATTCCATTTTGTTTTAATGTTAGGACTAGTTTAACTGTGCTTTAATATTATAACTTCTTGTGAGTTTTGCATGTACCTTTCCTTTTTTAAGCCGGTCTTGCCGTCAGCTGCCTTGAGTCCCAGCTTTGGGGAAATAAAGGCAGGATATATAAATTAAAAAACAAATCCAGCAAATAAATAAATGATGCATTTGAGATGACAGCTTGAAAAAGTAGCATTTTCAAGCTAATCTTGACAGAGGGTGTGATTTAAATTTCAAAACAGGGAAAGGAAAAAAGAACATAGGAATACAATGGAGAATTCTCCTCTATCTCCTTAAATCCACACTCTCTCATTAAGGAGTCATTGCTGTTTCCGTGTACATGCAGATATATTCCAAAGGAAATGGTTTTATTTACTTAATTATTTCCCAGAGAGGAAATTCTGGAGGCAGGGCTGAGGTGAGGGAGAGGGTCCTTTTGATCATGCTATCTATCCTATTACAATCTTTGGCAGAACAAGGTGACATCTGATGAACAAATTGTTCCACGTCCTTTAAAAACGTTCACTTTAACACTACAGCTCCCTAGAGGTAACTCATCTTGGAAAGGCTCTCTCTGGGCCCAGCCTGACAACCCTGGCTGTTTCCAATACTGTACTTTGACATCTCTTGGGCAAAAGCTGTTTCCTTGTGAATGAAGCACAATATGCGCCGTATCCAGCATTGGACTTGCTGAACTGTAAGTCTTCAGAATTCTAAGTCTTTTTTCCCCCGCTTGTTATTCAGTCATCATCAATGGTTTTTTAAATGATTAGGTTATGGTGCTGCAGAAAATTTATGTCCATGTGTCATCACTGACATTTCCTCAGCACATACTTTCCTATATCATAGCAACATGGTTTAGCTGCAAGAAATGTCCTTGTGTGAAAATATTAGATTTTTAAAATATTTTTTGCTTACAGAAATGCTCAAATGCAAACTGTCAAATCTACACTCATGACACTGGCCACTTCCACACTACGCAGTTATAGTGCTATTATTCTACTTTCAACATCCTGTGGAATTCTGGAGTTTGTAGTTTACTGAGGCCAAAGAGCTCTTTGGCTGAGAATTCTTAATGTCCTTCCCTAAACTGCAAACCCCAGGATTCCACAGAATGTTGAAAGTGGAATCATAGCACTATAACTGTGTAGTGCAGAAATGGCCATTGTGTTTGTATCAAGCCTCTCTTTTTCTTTGATTCCAGTAACTGGGAAGAATTTATGTTTGAAAACTGATGTTTTTAAACCAGTGTTGATTGCAAAATTTTAAGCCAAATGGATATAAAACAATCTAGTCACAGATTGTACTCCAACCCTGGCATTTTGGAATCAGTTTATACTCTTAATTAAAAACAATCTTCAAAGTTAACTGACTTGATTGAAAAAAGGTGAAACAGTGAACTGCATGGTGCACTGTAAGAGAGTTGAAGAGCTGGTAGGATTGAAAAAAACAATGAAAGAACAGTGCCTACCAGGAGGTCACCTTCTAAGCACCTCTCCTCAAATAGATAAGAAAGGGGCACAGTGTGGTCCTCAGTAGGTAGGCTACTGAGTTCTCTGGAGCCCAATACAGGCCTAAGCATGCTGAATATTCACTCCAGCATGCACCTGTCTCCTGCACTGTGAGGAAAGCATGTAGCATCTTCCATACTAAATGAAGGCATGCAGCTTCTGAGTCAGCAGGCATAGAATCAGAACTCAATACACAGGATCATGAACTGGACATTCCTTGGGAAAATTGTCCTGTAAAGACCCCATAGAAATGGATGGAGTATAATGGTGCTGTTAGGGCAGGACTTTGGGACAGAAATTCAGAGCCCTACTAAATGCAACAGTGTTGACAGACTCCCTTCTGGTGCAAGTGAAGCAATGCACACCGTCATCTAAAGAGGGGCACACTCATTAGGAAACTCCCCACCACCACCACTTCTGATGGGATCTGAACAAAAGCAATATGGTTTTGCAGCTGCTGTTTGTTTCCATGGAGTTTCAGCACAAGGGCTTTCCAGTGGATTGGGTCCTGTGTGTCCTTAAAACGCTACTAGGAAACAGAGAAGTCAGTGTGCAACAGGAATTGCTACTGAAGAATAGGTTTCCTATATCCTTCATTATCTCGAGGAAAGGAGGTACCAAGTAAAAATTGCGGAAATGGGAAACAATTACAGCCAGGAAAGGTCTCACACCATGAAAGCATCCGCTTTGCCCCTCCTCCTCTGCTGTAAATAAATTGTCAAGTCCACATGCCTAAACAAAGACAAAATGTCCCCAGGGAATTCTCTAGAAAATGAAAAATATCCTGTGCTTCTCATTTTTCTCTGAAATGTCTATATACATATCTCACTGAGAAGTTTTCTCTGACTTGCTAAAGTAATTTACTCATAACTTACTCTTCCTGAGCCAGGTGGGTCCATCTTGAATTGCAGCCTGCAACTCAGGGACGTATGTAATATTTTGACCCTATATGTCTACCTTTCTCTTTACCAAGGCTAACCACATACAATGGATACCAGGCCTTTGGTACCATTCATCACTGTGAAGAAGAAGGTGTTTTAGCAAGTGCAGCATTTCTAATTTCTCAGTACAGTGACAAGCTGCAGCTGCCACAGTTCCATTTTCTGCATCATTGTGGGTAGGCAACAGAGTGATGTTATCTACTTAACCTCCTGTATCAGCTTATCCTGAAGGGCTGTAGAGAAGTGATGGAGCAGACCCTTTATATTCAGAAAGTCTCATGTGCAGTCCCTGGAATCTTTAGGCAGGAGTGGAAAAGACTCATGCTTGAAACACCATGGAGATGCTGCAACTCAGAAAATATTGAACCAGACAGACCACTGGGATATGGTGTCTCTTTTTGGTGTGGCTAGTGGACGCTATCTGGATTTTTATTTGCTTTTTGGAAACGGCAACATCCTTCATCTCCAGCTACCATGAGGACAATGTGGGTTGTAGTCCCACCCATCTGCAGGGTGCTGTATATCACGTACATCACTAATAGTCAGAATGTGTTTTCTGATTGTTTCAGTGCTCTGTGGAAGCTAAATCTGCAATTATCTCAGGCTTAAGATAAAGCACTCTTTCTCTCCACACCCTTCAAAATGCCTCAAGGCAAAATGAGGCACACACAGACTAGTTTGCTTTCATAGTGGCAGCTGGGGGCTTTTATGATAGGAGAGGTGGGGTGATAAAGGCAGGATGCAAAGGGGAGAATAAAGGGAGAGCTTATTTGTGAAAGCTTAGGCAAGCAGAATGGCATAGATAAGTAGAACCTTGTCATCCGGGCTGTCAGATGATGTTAGCATCAGAAGCCTTCTCCACTCTTATCATTGTCCTACCTATTCCCAGCCTTTGTGTTCTTTCTCTACAACAAACATGGTCTTTCTCGGTATATTATTTGAGACTTGCCACTGGAATTATATTAAGCCATATTCAAAGCTTTTAAATGTGTTTCCACAAACTACATTTGAATAAGGATTATTACTGAGGGTTAAACTAAACATAGTACAGGTATGCCACACGTAACAAAGTAGATGTGTTCCTGGGCAGTACTTCTTGAACAGAAACTTTGTGCTATAGGCATTCTGATCCTGATGCCTGCATAATTTATGCAGAGGGAAGTCTTCAACTGAAGTGTTTGGGGGTTTTCCTTCTTTCCTAGACACCATCAGTAGAGATAATATACAGCTATATTAAGGAGCCAGCATGGTGTAGCTTGAGCATTAGACTATGAACCTGGTTTGAGATTTGAACATGGTTTGAGCATTGGACTATGAACCTGGAAACCAGGGTTTGCTTCCCTGCTCAGCCATGGAAACCCACTGAGTTACCCTGGGTGTGTCACATAGCCCCAGAAAACCCTGTGATAGGTTCACCTTAGGGTTGTCATAAGTTGGAAACGAAGACACACAACAACAACAGTGACAACCAAAGGTAAAGAGGGAAGAAACAAGTGTGGCAGACTTAGCTGCTTGGATGTGTTACCCTGTTCTCTGGGGGTCCCGGGAGGGACACCTAAATAACCAAACAACAACACACAATATTTGGGGAAATTAGTTGGAGCACTCACTTAAGTTAGCAAGAGGCAGGGTAACTTAGCAGGATCTTGCAACCCAATGTCTACAGGGTCAGGTCAGCCAAGCAGCCGCACAGATGTACAGTAATAAAAATGACGCTTTATTGCAGACAGACAAATATTAAAGACAACACAATCACACAGCTAGCTAAGACAGAGCTTGAGTTAAGGATAGGGATTTTCGGGGGAAATGGGTGATACGACACCTGTCTCGTCGTTCTGGACCTTGCGGAGAATCCGAGGGTGCAGAGAAGAAACTCAGCTAATTAGCTGAGGGGAGCTTGCTAAATGATGCGGCAGCAAGGCGGGGTAGAACTCTGGAGGGGGCTGAGCGATCCGAGGAATCAGGGGTTTTTATAGGGTGAAGTGGGACTGCAGGCCATGCCTTACTCGGGGACAACAATGTGTTTCGGGTGCGAGACAATGTCTCAGAAAGGTCACAACTTTGCATGATTGAGTCAAACCGAATTAACAACAGTGTAGCCAGTATGCAAATGCGTGGCGCTTACCAGTGGACAGCACAACCTTTGTCCAGTAGCCTGCTCAGGGCAGGTAGCCTTTGTTAGTACCGTGCAAACTTAATGAGGTGTTTGCCGGAGAGGTCCCTGAAGCGACGAACCGGCTATGTCTGGCCTGCCTAGGTGGAGAAAGGAATGTCTCGGCAGTTATCGGCCGTGCCTGTTTGCGTGCTTGTTCAGTGGTCTCGCAAACATGTGGAGCGGGGTGGCAGAGGAAAGCCGAATGGTTTGATATCAAAAACGGTATCGGGTGCTATCTCCAGGTAGGCCTAGGCTGCAGTAACAGATGCCTATATTTACTCTATTCCCAAGTATTCATTTTTAGGCAGTGAACATGTGATTGAAAAACTTCCTCTAAACTTTAGATGAGTGTGCCAAGACTCCTTTGGCACATAAGTCACACGATGTATCTGAACTGCATGGTACACTGTAAGAGGATGGAAGAGTTGACAGAAGCTTTGTAGGCCATCAGGTCAAAAGTTACTTTTTGAGACTACAGCTCCCAGAATCCCCCAGCCAGCATGTTGGTTGTTTTGTTGTCGAAAAGAAATAAACTGGTTTGCCAACAAAGTACACGGAACTTTTTTTTGTCCCTATATTCTATTGTCTGGGACAAAAAAGTTCCCCAGTGGCAAGAATGAATAGATTCCTCACTTGGGCTTTTCAGAATTCAGCAATAACAAGCAATCCAATCTCCACTACCCAATCATTCCAAAATTAAAAATATATGTCAAATTCAGTCACATGCATATTTCGTCAAATCACTTACATATAATATCTATCTAGCCATCTATCCGCCCATCCAACTATAAAGTCTATGGCCATTTCTGCACTGGCCTGTTATAGCGCTATTATTCCACTTCCAACATCCTATGGAATCCTGGGGTTTGCAGTTTCGGGAGGGGCCTCAAAGGGGAGCCGCTTGGATGCCTATATTTACTCCATTCCCAAGTATTCATTTTTAGGCAGTGAATATGTGATTTAAAAACTTCAAAGGCCCCTCCCTTAACTGCAAACCCCAGGATTCCATAGGGTGTTGAAAGTCGAATAATAGCACTATAACAGGCTAGTGCAGAACTGGCCTGTGTTGCTCTGTTTCTGTAATATATTAATATCTGCGACAGCCAAAACAGATTAGTGGAAGGTTCAGTTCTTGAAAACGCATAGTGACTTGTTTTGGTCCGAACTAGGATTGTTGTTTTTTGTTCCCTTTTTTTCTGTTTGTTTTGATGGGAGGAAAAAAAAAACCCGTCCGTGGTAAAACGCCTGAAACTCACGAACGCTATTTTGAACGGTCCTAGAAAGTCTGTTTCCGCGCGGATTTTGCAACCCAGCGGCCCTCCAGGGGACTTCCACGCCCGGCCCTGGGGCACCTGAGGCTTGGCGAGAAGAGGAAGAAGGGGTTATCTCCGTCGAGGAACGCGGCTGCCGAGGCCGGGCAGCCGCTCCACTTGGCAACGGGCAGCAGGCAACGCAAGAAGGCTCCAGCTCCTCCTCCTGCCGCCGCTCTTGCCAGAAGCCGAGCCTTATTCCATAGGCTGCCGCCGCCGCCGCCGCCGCCGCTATTCTTAACGGCGCCTCCCCCCCCAGAGGCGGCAGGAGCCGCCAGGCCTAGAAGCCTCTTGGCGCTTCCCGCTGAGCCGAACCGCGTCCGCGGACGCGCGCGCCGGCTGCCCGTTTGCCCCAGCGGGGCCACCGAGGGCGCGCGGGAGGCCCGCGGCGGGAACGAAGCGCTCCGCCGGCGGCTCGCGAGCCCCGTCCCGGCTGGAAGCGCCGCCGGGCGGCTCGAGCGCCTTCCCGCCACCCTCCCCCGGCGGTCTCTGGCTTCCTGTCGGCGCTGCGCCGTCCCCTTGCCTCGGGGAGCCCGGCCGAGGAGTGGGGCTGGGCCGGGCGGCCCGCCGGGCGCGGCGCGGAATGGGGTAAGGACGCCGGCGGCGGGATGAAGGCGAAGCGGCGGGCGGAGGTGAGGAGGGTTTAAAAAAACAAACCCCAAAACAACCGCGGCGCTCCTGAGGTGTTTCTGCTTTTTAAGGGGCGTGGGATGCTGGCGTAGAGCATATGGGGGCGAAGAGGGCTTCTCTTGGGCTGAGGGGAGAGACCGCTCGGCCCTCAGCCAAGGGCTTCTGTGGGAGTGAGCCCCGTTGATTCTGGGGGGACTTTTCAGCAGGGAAGCCGGCTTGAACCCGCTGGCTCGCCGGCACTGGGCATGCCTTTGCTTCGAATTGACCTTCCAAGGAAAACCTGGTCAGAAGGGAAAGCCTTCCAGATTGGCGGTTCCAACTGCTCCGCTTTCTCTTTCGTTTCGTCGCACTCCCCCGGGTACGCGTGTGTGTTTGGGGGTCTGTTTCCGAAATCGGTGGTCCGTCTGTAGGGGAGACCCCGCCGCCTGTTCTGCCTTTTCTTTTACGCCTCCTCCTCCTCCGCCTCTGGCTGCGCGGATATTTTCCTCGAAGAGAAGGTGACTCTCTCCTTTCCCGCCCACTCCGATTCAGCGCCCCGTCGCCCCCCTGAAGGACTCGGCGTGGGAGAAGAGGTACAGAGACGGGCCGTTCGGAACTTTAGCCCACCCGGCCACCCCCTCACGGTGCCCAGATGTCGAAGCCTCCCTGCCCCCAAATATCAAACAGCTGAAAGCCTGCGATGATGCATCTTGGACGGATGCCACCCTAGCTGGGCGAAGGGTGGCATCCGTCACCCTTGGCAAACCGCTTCCCTGCCTAACTTCCCCCGGTTGAAACCATGGGTGCTAATCCGATTCCCTCAAATATTATGTTTGAGCTCACTGGAGGTGGGGCGGGGGGCTTGTTTCCGAAGTTAAAAAAGATGAAAGAAAAGTTTTTAAGAGTGGAGAGGAAAGATACAACCCGCTTTAAAAAGCTCCTTATGTTTGTCTCGGTGGCGATTTTGCTGCGGGGTCAGCTTGCTTCCTTTAAAAGTGAAATCATCTTTGGCGATCTGGGGGGCGGAATTTTCGAATGACGGTGGTTGTGGGTTGCAGCTGGGCAATGACACGTTCGCAGGCGGCGGAATGGGGGCAGAGAGAGAAGGCAAGGAGTGACTCAGATCTTTCTCTTTTCCTCTTTGTGAGCCCCCTCCCTTGAGAGATCGTGTGGAGGTGGTGCTGGCAGAACTTCCAGTGAAAGTAATCCAAGGGTCACGGCCAAGGGCATTTGGCTCCGGCAGTGGTCACAAAGATGATCCAGAGTGGTGTCTGGCTACATCAGCGAGCCATTTATTATTAGTATTATTATTTTTAATGATTTGAAAAGCAAGAATGAGCAGTTTGTGTCCAAATTCTGAGGTCTTAGTGTCATGGCTTGGAAGTAAGTCTCCTTGAATTGTCTTCCTTTTGACTGAGCATGGTATGGGACTGCAGAACCAAAGCATCTTGAAAAAAATGTATTCTGTGGATTACAGCTCCCAGGATCTCCCATGACCATTCTGGCTAGTTGATTCTGGGAGAGGTGGTCCCAAAAGCAGCTTTTGTGGTTTCTCTTCAGATAGTATAAATCTTTTGCCTTTTCGAAGGTTTTTATTTTCTACACAGGCTTTTTCTACATGACTTCCATGCTGCTTGGCTCAAAATCCTGAAGAGTCAAGTGCTTTTGAACTGTAAACATGATTTCTTTCCAAATCCAAAACCAACACAAAGGGGAAACACTTGATAGTCACAAGAGGGTGGGAATGTTTCTCAAATTGCCTGAATTATGCTCAGAATATTTTGGAACTATAATTCTTTCTTCAGCTGCTTCTGAAAAAAAAGAAGACATATAAAATTAAAAACCTCAAAAACTTAAAACATTAACTACTGTTATAGAATACATAAGTTTACATTCAGCTATTTTCTTAGGATTCAGCGAGTTGCAGAATATATCTTTTGTGAGCATAGTATGTGCTGGCTATTCAATTTCACCAAAAATGTATATTATTATTGCACTCCTAAACTCCTTTGAAAAATTATTTGGCCCCACCAGTGTATAAATTAATTTTGAGTTAATGTTTCATATATTCTGTTGTGTTTTTAGAAAGTATGGCAAAAGGAATTCTAATTCTGAAGTATGATGGGCATAATAAATAAGTTAATAGTTCTTTGACCAAGAACAATTTTTCTCTGTTTCATCTTCTAAGTGCTGAGAACCACATTCTCTCCCTGCCCTCAACCTCACATGAGACATCAGAAGCACCTGGAAGTTTCTCTTGTGCTATGTAAATATTTTTAATGTGGGAGAGAATGTGGAAGAGAACTAAATGGACTTTTAGCCAATTTAGGTATTACAGCCAAATTTAAAATGAAGGAAATTAGAATGAGTGTGAGAGACAGTCATTTATTTTGTAAAAATGGTCTTTGTTGTTAGTATTCCTTCAAGAGACGTTGGTTTATTTAGCAGTTGATCTGCAGCATCCTTCAGATTAGCAATTTGTTTTCTTAGAAGACTGCACGAAGGCAAGGCCAGCCCCACTATTAGGCAAAATGGAGTGGGTTTTCCCAGGCAGCAAATGCTGGGCACTGTGTTAGTGACAGCCATTCTCCTCACTTGAAAGACAGATGTAGGTCAGGAAGCGTGCTTTGCACTCCCTATGGTAGCTTGCTGTCCTTACGGTTTGGGAAGATTCTGCCTTATTGTAAAGTAAGATTCAGCTGCTGGTGCAACCACCCTGGTCTGTGAGGTGGGAAGGGTGATACCTTGGTAGCTTCCTGCAGAAAGAAGTCTTGCACTGGTCCTGAATGAAAGATTTTGGGAAAATATGCAAAGTGACCTACTATCTGTTTTGTTTTTTCTGCAAGTCATAGCAGATGTCCAGGCAACTATTGCCTCTAGGTGGGTGGGAAATTATCTCAAGTTAGAGTTCTTTATTTTGAAGGTGTTCCGAAGAAAAGGAATGTGATACTGGCTTAGGGACCACGTCCACATGCATATAGCCCGTTTCCTCTTTGGATACTCTCTCTGTTTCCTCCCTCAACATGGGAAAAATGATCTGTTATGAGTATAACTGAGGAAATGGAGAATGCTTTCAATTTCTTCCTCTAGAGATCTTTACGATTAGAACCTTTTCTGGGTATCGTCCTGCAGCGATCATGATACAGATTACTCATTTATCACTGCTATCAGTAGCAGGAAAACAATTATCTATATGAAGTCAGCAAGAGGCAGATTTGGTGATGATAGGTGTAGGGAGCAAAGCATCAGTGTTTGGATGGTGGTTACAGAGCGAGACATGCACATGAGAGGTCCTATCTTTTGTTAGATTGAACAGTGCTGCTTATTGGGCAGTAAGTCCCACCAGCATGGAGAAAATTCTGCTGTTAAGGACCCAGACTCAGCTCTGGAGCCTCTATTTTCTTAGCCCAGCTCTGCCCTGTGATTTTAGCAAGTGTTAAGCAAGACCTTTCCCTTAAGTGCTAAGGCAAGTGGATCTATATTGCTTAAAATGTGCCAGTTTATATAACAGTCCTTAGGATGCATCTACAAGTAACTTTAAATTCATGATAACAGTGGTCTTGAAACTTTACTTCTGGTTAATAATTTACTCTGTTGCAAGAACTGTAGAAGAAGTTTTTGTTTTTTAAGTCAACATGAGGTTTGAATAATAAATTTCGTGGCCCTCGTTTTTTTCTGCAGAGGAGACACAAGGCAGTTTCCAACAACAAGCAAAACAAATTAGCGTAATAACAATAAAAAGTTTCAAATATAAACAAAGAGTAATAGGAAGCTAAAAGGATCAGCTACAGAAAGTACATTGGAACCGTGTTGTCTCCTGCCTGCTTAAAAGCAGAGAATCGTTAGGCCAGCCGTATCTCAGAGAAGCTGGTCCATAATGGAAACTCATCGCCCTCATCCTTGAGTGACAGGACTGCATAAGAGGACTGACTGTGGAAGCAAAATGGAATCCCCAGTCCACATAGGTTCATTTGGTTTGAAATCAAAAACAGAGATTGGTAGTAGCCTCTATTAATATTGAAATGTTACAAGTGCTAAAATACTACAAAAGCAGTTCCAAGGCAAAATATGCTTTCAGAATCTCAGAACTCTTCATCAATCATGGTGGTGCAAAAATTAGAAGATTAGGGTAGAAACAGAAGTTCCAAAAATGTTTCTGGATGGATTTGCAAAACTTATGGTGGTGCAAAAATTAGAGGATTAGAGAAGAAACAGAAGTTCCAAAAACATTTCTGGATGGATTCGCAACTGCAATATGGTTTCATCCAAACTTAATGAAGAGAAGAAGTACCAGTTTTCACCTTGCTGGATGCTACTGTTAATGGTTTCTCTCCATTTAAGAAGGTTTAACAATGCCCTGAAAACTGCTAACTGATTCTTCCCCAAAGCTCTCAGAGTCCTCAGATGTCTGGGGGAAAGAGATAAATATGGAATAGAATGATTCCTTAGAAATCCTAACCATTGACCAGGAGTGGGCAACCATGGCATTCCAGATATTTTTGGCTCACAACTCCCAGCAATCTTAGCCAGCTTAACTAGTGGGGAGGGATTATAGGAGTTGTGTGTGTGTGTGTGTGTGTGTGTGTGTGCGTGCACCCTTTCAAGTCACCTGCTGGCTTATGATGACCTCATGAATTCCGTAGGGTTTTCTTAGGCAAGGAATACTTAGAGGTGGTTCTGCCAGTTCCTTGCTCTGAAATGTAGCCTACAGCACCTGATATTCTTCGGCAGTTTCCCATCTAAGTGCTAATCAGGGCTGACTCTGCTTAGCTTCCAAAATCAAATGAGATCTGGTGCCTTTGGCATATATAAACCAAAAACATCTGTAAATTCATAGCTGCCCATACTTGCCATAGATCAGTGCTACTCAAAATGGTGATCCGTGGACCAGTGCTGGTCCACGAGCCACCAGTTGCTAGCTCCCTGATGAGTTCCCAAGAAAGAAAGAAACAATTGTAGCCAGATATAGTACCTGCCCCTAGCAGCTTGGCACACTGGAAGGAAATAACTGTCCATCTCCCATATCAGATCATACTGCCATAGGTCATTCCTGGCAATTTAAAAGTGAAATCCAGCATGCTGAATTCCATCTGGAAACAGTCAAGACTTAATTTGCTTCTTGTTACCATCCACTCCATGAATGCTGCCCAGATGGAACAAAAATGAAAACTGTAAATTAGTGTAACTGTATTCTGACTGTGACATTTATATGCAAATAAGTGAAAGATGGTTTCAGTAGTGTAGTAGTTTGGATACTCACTTCCTGCTCATGTTATTCTAGAGTTAACTAAACATAACCCTAAATGTGCCTCCAAGTAAATAGTTATTTTTCTCTCTTTCCACAATTCCTCTTTGACTTGGTGCAGAGATTTGTTGTTATGGTATAGTAGATAGAACATTGGATCTCAACTGGAAAGACAGGCTCCAATTCTTCTCTGCCATGAACCCCATGAACCTTATCCTTGAGTTTTTAACCTAACCCAGCCTTACCCAACCTAGTGCCCTCCAGCTGTGTTGGACTATATCTGTGTTGCTTTCTGGAGATGATAATAATTGTAATCCATCATATTTTAAGACATTTTTTTAAAGTTACCAGTTTGAGGTGGATTGGCTTGACCTCACTGAGGGAAGACTGACCTAACCCAACAGGAAAGATATGCTGTATTGGACTCCATGTGTAAGTCCATCACTCCATGTGTAACTCCATCACTCAATGCAAATTTTTTTTTTTCCTGATTAAACAGCAACTTGTTTTTTTGGTTTTGTTTTAAGGAATATAAACAGCTCCTTAGGCTCTAAAGCCCAATATTGTTTATGCATCTTGTACCACCTTAAAAAAACACAACAGAAATTAATCTTGGAAATTAAATGTTTCTTACAATTGTACTGGAGGAAAGTTCAGATTAAAAGGTTTTGGCATGTATGCTCCAATTCTGTAGGGATCTAGACATTCTTGAATTGTAGTCTCCATCAGTCCTAGTCAGCATAGCCACTGGTGGTGGGTGATGTAAATTCCAGCAAACATCTGGAGAACTGCAGTCCAGCAAACATCTGTAGGACTGATTTATATCACCACCATATAGTACAAATACCACACTTTTTTTTTCATTGAAGTAATGTGGAATGTTTTATTCCCACACAAATAGCTTGTTTTTATCCTGGAGAGATGCAGCATTCTAGTTGGACACAAGGCGGAATATGACATGTTCTTATTTGAATGTCAATATAAACAGAAATAAAGACTGGGCAACAGCCAGAATCTTGCTTGGGTACTATGCTAGACTTCCACAAGCAGTTGTGCTTTCTTAGGGGTTGTATACATGTGTTCCTTAGTGCAACCGATCAGCCTGTAAGGACACACAGCCCTCTGTTTCACATTTGACTGGGTGGATAGGGAGCTAATAAACTGTTGCATAACAGGTGGGCTCAAGGCTGTGGCCTCCACTGTGCATTCAGTTGCAAAACTGAGTAATCCAGTTTTGCTATGCTGGTGTGTATTTATGCTATGCTTAAAGTGTATAGAATCTTGATACATCTCTGGTTTATAAAAAAAATACCAGTAGGATGAAATCAGTATTTCTTTTTACCTTGTGAGATAATGGCAAAAGCTAGACTGTTGTTTTTTAGAGGCTTTTTTTTTACCCCTTAATCATTTGCAGAAAGAGTATCTTGGCTCATTTGTTGCTGGTTAATATAGATCTCTAGTAACATTACCCACTTTGATGCACTTTTTTCAATCATTGTAACTCCCTCCAATATGGCTAAAAATTAGGATGATATTTCAAACAATGTAATGATAATTCTCAGTACAGATTGGTATAGTATTTATAGAACATGAGAGTTTTCTTTAAGACTGTGATGGTATCAGTTCAAACTAAAATCTATTATAGTTAAATATACCTGAACTCTGGGAATATAGGAAACTGCTACATGTGAAGTCAGGCACTGTTACATCTTGCTTGTTATTGTCCATGCCAGGGGTGAGAATTATATGTCTCAGTAGAGACCACATCTGGAGGCCAACATGATCTCAAGTGTATGCCAGCTGGAAGTAGCTCTCCAGTCTTGAGTAAGAGTGTTCTCAAACCTTTAGTAGAGATTTAACTGTTTGCATGTGAAGCCTGTGTTCTTGGCCATTGTATTCTCTTACTGTATTGTAATCTTTTTAGTACCAGCTAGTTATCTTGTAAGCTGTTTCACATTTCTTTTGCAAAGAAAAGTAGGATATAAACTAAAACAATAATTCTAATCTGTCAGTTGCTGTTTCTCTCAGACCTGAATGGAACTTGAATCTATTTTTTATTTTTACATTGCAGAAAATGATTCCAATGCAAATCAGTTAAAATTGTTCAAATTACCATTTGTATGCACAGTAAAAATGAATTTGAGTGATCGTTTGTTTAGTTTTTATTTGTTTTGTACACTCTCATTTGTTCAACTGGGTTTTATTCTGCAGTTTTACTATTGCTTCAAATGCAACAGATCATCCTTCCTGAAGATAATGCCTTCCAGATTGGTGAAGTACAATTTTCACAATTTCCAGCGAGTATATTCCAATAGCCCAACCCATCTGTGGGGCACCAGGCTGAGACTGCAGAAGTAGGTTATCTGCCTATAAAATTTTTAAGCCATAGTGACATTGTTACTGTTTCTGAAATCTAGAAATGTATCACCTGCTTTTCTGTTAATGGTAATTCTCAAAATGGAGAATAGTTGTAAATCTTTATAAAATATAGCCCTGTAATAAAGCATTGGCTCAAATAGAACAATCTCATTCACAATCAAGTTGTTGCAGGAAACTTACAGATGTACAACAGTACCAAAGAAATAATCTGACATTTAAAAGTTTAAATGACTATATTAGGGTTTATCCATGCTGCACCATTTATAGCAGTTCAATACCACTTTAATAAGCATGGCTCAGTCCTATTATAGGATTTGTATTTTAGTTGAGGTACTTAGAATTCCCAGGTGTAGTTCAAGGAAGTATGCTAGGGTTCTGTTGCAAGACTTAGGATTCTAGCAGAGAACCTTATACCCCTTCCCAGATTATAAATTCCGTGATTCCATAGAATGGAGTCCTGGCAGTTAAAGTGGGATTAAACTGCCATAATTGTGCAATGTGGATACATCCTAAAGTAAGAAATCCAGATGCTGCTGGATTGCAGTTTCCATCAGACCTAGTCAGATGTGAGTGATGCTGTGAGTTGCAGTCCTATAGCACTGTGAAGGACCATATAATTCCTACTACTGACAAGATAATTGAAGTGCCTAAGTGTGATAAATGGAAAAGAATTCTAGAAATCCATAGACTTTTTTGGAGCAGGGGGAAGTGCTGCTTGTTGAAGAAGACCTTAGCTCCTGATAGAATTGTTTGAAGCCGTACTAGATCTCAGTGAACAGGGAGACTGTGCCACACATCTCTTTGCGGTTACTGTGATCAGATAAATGTCTAAGTCTTGACACTTTCCAGTTGATGATAATTACACATAGTATTTATGTAACAGCCCTTTTTCAAGTGCTCAAAGAGCTTTGCAAACCTTATTTTAGTAATCCTTGCAAGGCTGGTAGGATTGTCCCTCAAATCGCAGAGAGAGAGGGCAGACTGAGAGAGAATGACTTAGACTTTGCAGTAGAGGAAAGACTGGCATCTATGTCTGCTCTAGAGTTTTTACAGAAGACTGCGGGTAGGAATGACTCTGCCAGCAGTCCTCTCATTCTGTTGGCAAATTAGAGGAGGAAGGAGACAGCTGTAGCTGCTTCGTTGTTGCCGCCCATTCTCTCCTTCACCTGTTTGCTCCCAAGAGTCAGGCAGCTCACGTGGTTGGCAGTGGCTCCCTGGCTGAGGCACAGACCTTGGCAGGAGCCTGCCAGTGGTGTTCTGCACGGAGGAAATTCTACTGCATTGCTGACTCATATAGCCAAAATGACATTCCCACTCCCTAGCAAAAGGGTTTATTGGACTACAGTGGTCCTTTTTGTGGAGCGTCTTGCATGTGGATTATTGTTAAAAAATGCTAAACCTACAGCTAGTTTTTAATGCTCACCATAATAGTATAGCATACAAGATATGGTGAGGTTGTTATAGAGATGGCTACTTTAAATCACTCCACAATGAGTTGTTTGTGTACAGAGTGTGAATATAACAGTTTTGTCTGTGCCGCAGCAGTAGAGACAACAACACAACAACAATAAAAAATAGATAAATATTCTGGGATAGGAGATGGAGAGAACTGCAGGGCCTCTCTGGTTTGCAACTGTTGCATGACAAGACTTCTATAACGTGTTATAAAGTAACTTCTATGTGAGAGACATCTTGGTTTGTTTTCCAAGGCTGTCTACCCAGCTTGATAGTAGATAAGGCAGCATTTGAACTAACGTGTGTGTTCACTGTTCTTTGTCCAGCTAAATGGGAACTAATAGAGAACACTGGAGTCAGCACTGAATTTTCTCTTGCCAGCAATTGGTAGTTAGTGAATTTATTCTTGTTGCATGCTTTCAAGTCATTTCTGACTTATGGTGACCCTGAGGCAAACCTGTCACAGAGTTTTCGCAGCAAGATTTGTTCAGAGGTGGCTTGGTTTTGCCTTCTTCTGAGAGTGAGGCCATTTCCACCCTACACTGTTAATAGTGCTATCATTCCACTTTCAGCATCCTGTGGAATCCTGGGGTTTGCAGTTTAGGGAGAGGCCTTTAGAATTCTCAGTCAGAGAGCTCTTTGGCCTCAGTAAAGTACAAACCCCAGAATTCCACAGGATGTTGAAAGTGGAATAATAGCACTATAACAATGTAGTGTGGAAATGGCCTAAGAGACTGTGACTTGCCCAAGGTCACACAGTGATTTTCCACGGCTGAATAGGAGTTTGGACCCTGGGTCCAGAGTTTGGTAGGGTTGGTAAATTTAAAGGCTTCTAGTTTGCTGTTTATTTATATTCAGAAGTGTCATTTTATACGAGATTTAACACAAAATGTGTAAAATTCAGTGGTGAAATCTGGAGAAATCTTCTTAAAGTGAATTCTTAGTAGTATGTATCTTTTAGCTGATGATTGGTGAGAGTAGAATATGTTGTGATTAATTCTGCAGAAGCTTTTGATATAAGTGCTTACCAAAATGTGGGAAGCAAGCCTGACTTTTTGAAAAGGCACTCTTTCTTCTCCCTAGAGAGGAAGTCCTTTTCTTTGATAGAACCTCATTATGCACTTTATTGGTGAACAAAGTGGGTATTGACAGAGCATCAGGCTGAGAAGCAGATCAGTTTCAGAAAAGATGGATTTTTTTGTAGCTTTGTGGATGTTGCAGGACTGTGGCTCCTATCATCTGTTATCATTGGCTGTATTATCTGGGGCTGATATGACTTTCAGACCAACAGCACTTGGAGGGTCATAAGTTTCCCCACCCATGTGTTAGAAGGAAAAAGGCTTTGACCTACTAGCTTTGCTCTATTCTATTGCAATATATATCTCACATTCAATAGATTGTTCTAGATCAGTAGCTACTATACAGTTTCTTTTGATAGGGACCAAATATGTGCAAGACAGAATGCAAGGCAACCGAGTGATATTCCTTTATGTGTATTGTTAGAAACTGAGCTAAAGTTAAATTGGTACAATGAAGCAGGTTAGAGAACATAGCCACTTGCGATGCAGCACAACATATTTTGCCAGCAACATATTTTCAGGCCTGAGAGGCAAAGAACAATTCGCATCATGCTGTGTACAGAAGGTAACTGGACTGGCAGTTGAATTTTAGGGTCCTCCACCATGCTAGAGAGTGGTAGGCCAGGGGTACAGGACAGGCTATGTGACACGCACAGCTTTGTCCTTCAAGAGAAGGAAATGCCCAGGGGTCTTGGAAGAAATGGTTGGGGGAGGCATCTGCTCTCTGAGAGAGTTAATTTCACTCTACTTAACGGAGAGTCCTAAATCCACGTCCACATTTCCTCCACAAAAGAAGGAAAAAGCAGCTTTGATTACTTATGATAATGTTACATCATCAGCTTGGTAGCATCCTTATCTTTCTGTCACTACTTTATCCTTGATCAGCAGAGATTATGCAGAAGAAAATAGCACAAGGTACATACAGGGTTGTAGGCATGATGAGGTGTGTCATCATCACCATATACTTTTGTAGCTTGTCTCCTCCTAAGTTAAAATGTCAGACAGTCCTTGAATAGCTCACCAAAGGGAAATATGTCAGGTCAAAAAAAATGTTGAAGATGTATTTACTTACTACTTTTCTTTTCCTTTTCCATTGGGTTAGAGAACTTGGTTATAAAGAGCCACGCAGGATAACATATCTCCAGGAAGTATGTTCTATACACCCATCTGTCCCATCAGGTCTTCTTGTCATGAGGGTGATGTTTTGCCTGGTAGCAGAAGGGTGTTGGAAGACCTGGCAAGTCCTACCTTTATAGTTTTAAGAGACTTTCAGTACAGTCCTAGGGATATGTACTCAGAAACAAGGTGCATTAAGATTTTGTTCTGTTTCTATTTTTACCACTGCCTATCCAGTTCAGACTAAGGCATGTCAGAAGTCTCTTGATCTCTTTCTATACACTTGATTCTGTTTTAGCATATAGTTAAGTTCTTTTGGGTATTCTGGGAACTGGGCGTGTATGGGCAGGCCTCCAGAATCACCTTGACATTCTTGCTTAATATAGACTTTTAACCTTGCTGAAAAGCTGACGTTGCTGGAGGGCAGAAATTTGGGAGTTGCTCATTGTTGGATTAAAAATAACTTTTTCTGTGGTGGGAGAGGAGGAGGAGGGAAAAATGCCAAAACCCAGTTTATTAGGCAGTGGGCTGTAAAATCAACTTGAAAACCATCTTCTTGCTAGGAAACTCAGAAGGATTGTTTCTAAAGTTTTAGTACCAAAGTCAAAAATGGATTAAAAAAAAATATTTGGGAATAACTTTGGTAATTGTGGTGGGGGAAGACGGGTAGCCAGGCCCGGAGGCCTGTAGATGACTTTAGCTATAGAGGAGTAGGATAATAACTACTTTTGTTTCTGGGAGCCTGGGAATCTGTCTCACCGCCATCCACAGCTTTGGTATTTTTCTTACCTAGAATTTTTGGTGTGAAAAGACCACAGGGTTGGCATATGATGAGCTTAGCTCTGCAGATACTAAATGCAGTGCTGTCCTCATGGAGAATCTTGCTTTCTCTTTTCTTCCAGCCAAGGTTACAGTGCTGCCAAAGTACAAAGGGAAATAGGCAAGTGATTACTAATCTTGTTGAATGTACAACACACATCCTGTATAATTTCTGTTCTAATACACTTAATAAATACAATGCTTTTAAGACTTTTGAGTGAAATAGATATGAAAATAGTCACATCCTGATCATGATGGTGAATTTAATATAAATATATAGAAGCAAGTTGCTGAGACCTCACTACTACTTACTGCTTGGAGATGAGAGGAGCTCAAAAGTTTGCTTCTTTGTATACTCAATTTATAGTATGATATCGAAAAGCCACAGATCTAAGCTGTGCCATATATCTATACTTCTGGGACTACTGCTGAATTCTGGGTGTTTTTTCCTTTAATGTTTCCTTTTTATCTTGTTCAGTTTGCCAGTTCCTTTTTTAAGGGCTTTGTGTTACTTACAACTTTATTCTTAAAATTTCCTTCCAGGATTTGAACATTTTTGCTCTGAAGGAACATAGCTGTATCTTTTACCCAAAAGGGTAAATGAATGTTGAAGAGCTTGGTTACTTCTATTTTCACTATCAGTAAGAAGGTTATTCTGTTATTTTTGACATTTTTGCAATGGTTCTGCAATTTTTCTCTGCTATTTTCCCTTGCTCTAAGTAGTGCTAAAACTGATTTGCTTAGTTCTGTGACAGAAAAGATACCTGGAAGCATAGGAGTGCATGAGGACAACTTCTTCGTCTTTGTCTTCTTCATCTTCTTATTAATATCCACCCAAACCCTCCCTCCTTCTCTCCCTGAAGGAACCTCTCCAAAAAATGCAAGTCATCCCCTTACATAGAGCTCCTCCTCAGAAGGGTCAGCCACTCCCATGCACCAATGGGCTGAGTTCTTCTCATACCCCTTGGGTCCCTTGGCAACCTGTTGCTAAGGCCAGCCTGCTGTTCAGACTAACCACACCCCCTAGGCCAGTGGTTCTCAACCTGTGGGTCCCCAGATGTTTCTAGACTTCAGCTCCCAGAAGCCCTGAGCATTGACCATAGTGGCTGGGGCTTCTGGGAGCTGAAGTCCACAAACATCTGGGGACCCACAGGTTGAGAACCACTGCCCTAGGCTCTGTCTATAAATTAAATTAATAAATAAATAGATGCCTGTTTTTTTAAAAAAAACTATCATGATGATGGAGTACTCATGGCATGACTTCTTGAAGGGCTGAGGTCTGTTTAAAACAGAGCAGCTAAAATAGAAGCTTTGGATTCTGTTACCATACCCATCATCCCCTCCAGTGTGTCCACTGGCACTAGGCTAGAGAATACTGATGTAGATATTTCATCCCTGCAATGAATTTTGGAGGGAACAATTCAAATAAATGGTAGATTGTATCAAGAATAGTAAAATAAATGCTTTTATAAACTGAATACTAAGTAGAAAAGCTCCCTTCTGTGATTCAAAATGTTCAGTTAAAATGACTGTTCCATTTAATTGAACATATTATCCTTATTAGCTTTTATTTTGTCTTCCAAGATACCTTGAAATTGGACATCTTCTTAATATGTATTTTGTATTTTGTCAATCCTTTATTTTAAAATATTAATAATATTGTTGCAGGAGCCCAGAGAACACAGAGACCACAGAGCAAGAAAAAGAGTTTTGGCTGGATGTTTCCAAAAGACCAAAAGCCCTGAATTCAAGTTTCACAGCTCTTTTATAGACAAAGTTCACAGCATACACAAAGATCACAGGCGATACATTGGCTCTCGTGACCTTTTTACCCTTCTTAAATCTTTCTCCGTTCCTCTGACCTAAGCCCCCAGCTTCTACTTTATTTCTACTTTATTATTTCTAATTCATACCTATATCAATAATAATAAAAAAAAGAAATTGGACATCTTATTTTCATTTCTGTCATACTGGGGTGTTGGACTTAACCAGGGCTAAACTTTTATTTGATATGGCCTGTGCTATACAGATATTATATTGTATCGAAACTATTTTCAAAGTTCATATTTTTTTACTTTTTCATTTATTTTGCCTGGAATTATCAGCTGTACATTGTATATTTTGTTCATTTCTTATGACTGATTTCTTTCTGGTTGCCTGTGTTTTCTGATTTCACCCTCTTTATATATTCTGTTCAATTCTATTTGGTAGTATAAATTCTACTTACACTTCCTCATTGGTTACCCCGTTGATCTAGAAAATTTTGAACATTCTTAGGTAAATCCCGTTTCCAATGCTTGTATTTTTGTTTTCATAGCAGCCTGTTTTAAGGTCCATGATTCCATGCCGTGCGGTAGGCCAGTGAGAATTGGTGGGTACAATATCAGTGTGATGGTAAATCCGCTGTGGGTTTTAGTCAGAAATTTAATGGGCTAGTCATTACCCTGATCTCTATCCCCGATATTAAATATGAAATAAACAGTTACCTTTGGGGTGGGAGGAATAGGGATATGCACTTTGCAAATAGCATTTCCTTTCCTGTACGTGCATGAAATAGTATTTTTTAAAAAAATCTTTAGAAAAAGTGGCTATTGCAACAATAAAGTTTTTTTTTTAATGGTAATCAGTATTGCATGAAATTGAAAGCACGTTCACCCATGTGGTTCCTTTGGTGTTGTTGTGTGTCCAAATGATTTCTGACATATGGCAAACCTAAAGTGAACCTATCATAGGATTTTCTTGGTAGAATTTCTTCAGAGGAGGTTTGCCCTTGCCTTTTTGTGAGGCTAAGAGAGGCCCACTTGCCCAAGGTTACCCAGTAGTTTTCCTTGTTTCTAGGCATAATAAAATCAGTGGCATGGAGATATCATTTGACATTTGGAGATAAATATAAATACTTCAGTTAGTTTAGACTTCATTTGTTAAAATTTGGTGGGTTTTTTTTAGAACTGTTTGCTCTTTCTTTTATTCCTTCTTTGTGCAAAATATCTTTGTGAAATTAAACATCAGGAAAGAAAATTTCAAGCTGTCAATATAAAACATAACAATTTGATACTATTAGATTTGCTAGGGATGAATTCATTGTACGTCTACTATTCAGCAAGGAAGTCTGGAGAAAAAATGCCAGGGATTAAAGTTTTTAATATTAGCTTAACTAATGAGTACCTGCAATGTTAAATGTTGCTACCTAGTGCTGCAGTAAAGAAAGTTGGCAAGCAGAAATCCTTAGTTAAACAAAATATTACTCAATAATTACAGCTAGTTTTACGACATGTGTTTGCCATGTCAGAGTCAACAAATCAGTACATTGATGATGGTAGATAGCAACAAAGGCCATTTCCACACTACACTGTTATAGTGCTATTATTCCACTTTCAGCATCCGGTGGAATTCTGGGGTTTGTAGTTTACTGAAGCCAAAGAGCTCTCTGTCTGAGAATTCTAAATGCTGCCCCCCTAAACTGCAAACTCTAGGATTCCATAGGATGTTGAAAGTGGAATAATAGTGCTATAACAGTGTAGTGTGGAAATGGCCAAAGATCGGTGGGATAGAGTTGAAATGACCTTACTCAGTTTGGTACAAATGCACCTTTCTCTCTGCAGAATCAGACTCTGGAAAAAGCAAACAGTTGTGTGAGTTTGTGGCACATAACTGTGAACATCGGCGCCAGTTTGCTAGTACTCATGGTGCAATCGGGATGGCTCACCCAGGCCTCCAAATGACTTCGTAACTTATTTCTGCTTTTCTTTGATATGATGCATACAATCCTAAAATAACAATAACCTATACCTATAGCCTATGCATCTATCCTTGGTAGATAAGGGGAACAGTGATTCTTCCTAATAGCCTTATTGTCCATAGGGCAAGAGGATGTGTTTATCAGTGGCATCTGGTCAAGATAGCTAATGGCTGTATATTAGCTCCAGTATGAGAGGCAGCATCTCTCTGAACATCAGCTGCCAGGGAACATAAATATGAATTTCCTGTTGTGTTTCTTTGGGCTTCTCATAGGCATCTGGTTTACAGCAGTGGGAACAGAATGCTGGACTAGGGAAATATTTGCTCTGATCCAGAATGAATCTTAAGATTTTATGGCTCTAGTATGATTACTATTGGGTGTAATAAATCTTACAACAAATATTTTGCTTGTGTATTTCAAGCTGAAATTCACCAGTGATCTATAGCAGTCATACTCTCCTTCAGTGGAGAGAGAGGTTGTGTTGTGCCTCCCTCAGATGGAGTGACTGACACAGCTAAAGCTATAGGTATGCATGTCTGAGGAGTGGCTCAGCACAGAGTAGCCCCAGGTGTGGCTGCTTGAGAATTGGCCTCTGCAGAAGATATGGGCTGATACAGAAGGTGATTGCTGGGAACAACCATCACACAGAGCTCATGAAAGACATCCCTCCCAGCTCAGGTACCTCAGCCCTGGTCCTTCTGATTACTCATCTGCTCATCCTTCCTGTCAGGAGCCCTGGCGTGGCTGAGCTCGCCGGCGTCCCCGAGGCTGCCACGGAGGCTGCCGCTGATGCAGGGGAGGGCCTGGACACCGCGGAGGCCGCTGCCACCAAGGGAGACCCGGACGCCACGGAGGCCGCCATCACTGAGGAAGGCCCGGATGCCGCGGAGGCCACTGCCGCAGAGGGGGAAGGCCCGGACGCCGCAGAGGCTGCTGCCACCGCTAGCAGTCCCACGGGTGGCGCTGGGGGCGATCCGGTGGCCCCTCCGGCGGGTGAGGCGGGCGCAGGCTCGCCGGGGGAGGCGGGTCCCGGTCACGGCCCCGGGGCTCCGCCCACCCACGGCTCCGACCCTGTGGAGTCTGTCACCCCTCCTCCCATGTTCTGGCAGCAGCGGCAAAGCAAGGAGGCGACCCGCCGGTCCCACCGGTTGATGGAACGACAGCTGCAGGCTGAGAGCTCCCAGCTGTGAGCACAACTGTGGGCTCTCAGCTGCGAGTCTGCGCCGGATTGGGTGCCGCTGGCCCGGGGAACTATTTAGGGCGGGTGCGGGGCAGGGTGAGGCTTGGAGCAACAACCGTTGGCCTTCCGTGTTCTCCCTTGCCCGTGTCTGGTTCCAGTCTCCCGCCGGTGACTGCATCCAGCTACCTTGCCAGCCAAGGACCCTGTCCGTGTTTTGGGTGAAGTAACCCTTCTTGCTTTCTGCTGAAGCCTGCTTGTTGTTTAGGCGTGACCTGAGTTTGAGACCGTTTGCTTTAAGTTCAGATCTGCCTGTGGGGGAGTCGTAACTTTCTGCTTGCTGGCTGTGAATAAACGCTGACACCCTCCCAGCCGCTTGTCCTGTGCCGCTTGACCCCCGCTCGCTGCTGACACTTCCACCCATTTGTTGGCCATAGGTTTGGACAAATTTGATAGACTTTGTGACCGCTGGACTGTTTGTCTTACACTAATGGCATTCTCCACGGAATACATAGGTACACTCACTAAGTTGTAGCAGTTCATACCTCCTTTACTTCCTTTCCCAAAAGCAGCTGTTCCTTGGTGAGCAAGCCATTAGATTTTTCATGTTTGATGGGCATCAGTGGCTCATGTCATAGTCACAGAATGCATTTATACCATAGAGTTACAGAAGCTTCATAGTGATTGAACTGTCATGGCTCCATCCTATGGAATCCTGATATTTGTACATTGGAGAAGGACTTAGGGCTTTTCTGCATTACATTGTTATAGTGCTATTATTCCATTTTCAACATCCTATGGAATACTGGAGTTTGCAGTTTAGGGAGGGGCATTTAGAATTCTCAGCCAGAGAGCTCTTTGGCCTATGCTTTTAGTGTAATTAATTTTTTTCCTGTTTTAAATTATTTTAAATTGGTTAAATTGGTTTTATTTTCCACCACTCTGAGATCCCATGCTGTGGGGTAGGATATAACTATTTTAATAAAATTAATAAATAGGCAAACTTCCTGGGCAATTATCAGTGTCGTGGGTCCTTCTTAACACCTACCTCATCACAACTTTTCTCTTACATTAAGCTTACATATTTATCCTGCCATAGATCTTGTGCAATTATTTGAGATTGGGAAGAAAATAATAGCTCTTGAACTCCAGATCTGCTTTAAAACACACACACCCTTTCCTAACTTTTCATCTGGATCTTGTGTGTGTGTATGTGCCTGTGCCTTCAGGTCACCTGTTGACTTATGGCAGCCCTATTAATTTCATACGGTTTTCTTGGGCTAGGAATACTCAGAGGTATTTTGCCAGTTTCTTCCTCTGAAATATAGTCTACACCACATGGAATTCATTGGCAGTCTCTTATCCAAGTACTAACCAGGGCTAGCCTTGATTAGGTTCCACGATCAGACAGATTCTGATGCATTTAGGGCATTTAGGCCCTCTGGAACTTTTACCAGGAGTTTAATATGATATTATGACCAGTTGCAGTTGGTGGCTTCCATGCCAGAGAGGTGGTGATCATTCTCTGAATTTCAGCACAAAGAATCAAAGAATCTATCCAAACACTGAAGTTCTTTGGGAGCTAGGGTTCAGCACCTTGGATGGCATCTTTAAGGTTCCAGGGTGGATTCACTGCCCTATTAATATGGAAGCCATTAGCTATCACTGATTATCAGTAATCAGCTGGAGAAGTATGGCTCCAGAAGGAATAAAGATTGCAAATGGACCATTGTGAAGGAGCAGCAGTGAAGGATAGTGCTAGTGATAGCTGTGAAGGATAGACCAGATTCTTAGGTTTTACTGTAGTGGCTCCTCATTTTAAGGGCATTTTGGCACTAACAGTGTATCGATACAGTAGAAATACTTGAAATTGTTATACATGTGTTAAAAATTCTAAATAATTTATTGTGAACAGGGCATTGTGGTCGTGGAATATCCTGCTAGCTGAAAGTGGTTTTTAGAGTCACATTAAGGAATGAGAGCCACTTACGGGAATTAAATTGATTTCTTAGTATTCTACAGATTCCTGAAAGCATAGATCTATACTTTCTCTTAAATTACCATGGGCTTAATCTTTTTCATATCTCTCAAAGCTAAAAAGGTATGTTTACCTGCTCCTATATTTGAAAGAGTAGGATTTAAACTTGACAGGATCAATGACCCTGGACAATTAATTCTTCCGTGGCTATTGATTATGTAACTAAGGCAGTGGATCTCAAAATAATGGAGCTAGCTCCCCCCTAACAGGAACACATATTAGTTAAGAGTAGTGGGGTGAAAGAACCAGCAGATTCCAGGAACTGAAAGACTTCTGCAGCAGGTGGAGCCAAACTGGTTTTTTCCTCTCAATAGAGAAAGATTAACATTAACAAAACTCCTCCACTAATCATGGATGCTGTAGAAGGGCAGGAGATATTCTTGAAATTGTGGCTAAGACAGCTCCTTCCTTATCTGCTGATCTCATATTAGAGGTTGAGATGCCCTCTTGTACTCCCCTTCCAGTGTCAGACGTGGGTTAATGATACAATCCACATGTTATATCTATGATGTTCACACCATTGGAGGGGGCTGCTAGCCAGTGCAGCATGTGGAATCTTTGATTTTGTCCTGTACTCTGTCCTACTTCATCCTGTTGTCCCAATAATGAATGATCACTGTATTTATTTTTCTACCAAAGAAACAGCGGTCAGTGGTCTATGGAACTTGGATTTTGGAGGAAGTTCAGAAGGAGATCCAAGCTCAGAAACACTGAATGGAGCATCCATGTCTTATTGTTCATTGCTTGTGGATATGTTTTCATGTTATGCTTTCTTGTTCATTTCTATTTGCCTTTTTCTTTCCTTCTACCTAGTAAGAATAGCAAAATGTAAACTTCAGTTCTTGCCTGAAGTTGAATAACACTCTTAGTTTTCAACAGGTTTTCAGAGTAACAAAGGTAACTATTTACCTCATGCCAAACACTCCTTTAATGGTCAGTCTCTCAAGGTAGTTCTCTGAGCACTTCACGCCAACAAGTTTTTTTTTTAACCAGTCCAAGCATTTGGAAGCAAATCACAAAGGGAGTCATCTTACTGTAGCTGTAAGTTCTAGTTTCATTTGACCTCTTTATGAGGTTTCATTCTCTTTTCCTCCAGATTGGTAGATGTGGCCAGTCTTCTTGTAGCAAAAACAGTCTTGTAATAAACAAAAATAAATAAAATCTTGTAGCACCTTAAAAACTAAGGCTGAAATCTTGTTGCTGCCCTTGGCCAGCATAACTACATCAGCATAGGCAGCAGGAGAAAAGAAGGCAGTGACAGTGGCCATTGAGTGAAGGAGGCGAAGCAATCTCCATTGTTGGGAAAATAAAGCTGTTGGTTCGGACCAAACTGTTTCTCCACTGCCTGCCTTCTGGATGGGTCCCTGAGATCAGGTTGTTCTGGGAAGGCTGCCTTGGAAAATTATCTACTTGGAGGCACAGGTGATTTTCAAAGGCAGCTTTCTGAAGATCAACCTAGAAAGTCCACTCAGAAGCCAGGCATGGGAGAGGTAGCCTGCTTCAAGCGAGCAGTGTTCTTCTCCCATTAATGACAGAGGCAGCTTTGCCTGCATTCTGTCGCAGCTGCTGTGTTAGTGTAAGACTGTTGTCATAGCTTAGCCTGACAAATTTATTGTGGACTAATTATTTATGGACAGGAGTCCACTTCACCAGATACATGACATACCCTAATTTGTTGTTGTGTGCCTTCAAGTCATTTCTGACTTACAGCAACCTCAGGGTGAATTTATCATAAGTTTTTTTGAGGGGCAAGATTTGATCAGATAGGGTTTAGAACTGCCTTCTGCTGAGACTGAAAGAGAGTGATTGACCCACAGTCACCCAGTGGGTTTCTATAATCAAGTGGGGATTCAAATTCAGGTCTTCAGCAGTCTCACTCCAACATTCGAGCCACTATACCACACTGGCTCTCTTTACAACACACTGGTTCATCCCTGTGATATGACTATCTAAGAGTTTGTTTGTATTATAGAATGAAAAATAATACTGCTTTTATCCTTATTTTTGTCTTCCATTTGTAGCTTATATGTACTCATTGGGAACTGGTGCTATTCTATGAGCAGAGTCTGACATTTGACTGCAGCGCCATAAGAAAAGAAAATGCAGTGGACTTCCAATGTGATAGGCTTCCAATTGCGTATTTTTCATACGGTGGAAATGAAACTTACGCTGTTTTGATTCTGTTTGCTAAATTTCTCACTTCATACTTCACTGTGTTTTATCTGTTATCTCCCATGTCTCTTAATTCTATAAGGGATTGAATGTGGTTTTTTTAAAAAATCTTCCTTTGAGCTGTTTTGTATGCCTGTCTGCTGAGTCAGAAATGTGGGCTTTAAAAAAAAAAATCAATAAGCAAATAGGAGTGTCCCACCATAAAATAAGATGAAGAAGACAAAAGCAAGGGATATGTGTGAGATTAATGTAAACCTGGTTTGCTGATTTTCCAACAGGTTTTGAAAGATAATTCTGCCTAAAAGAAAATCTCCTGCTGTTTAAATTAACTCAGCCGTATTTTTTTGCATGCTACCTAAGCCATGCTTTAACAAGCTGTGTATAGCCAGCAAGAAGCCACCATGCAGTACGAATTGGCATGCTTCTCCTTTTTCTCCTCTTCCCTCTTTGTGCATGGCTAAAAGACATTATTAACTTAGTTTTGGTCTTCTCCAAAGCTGGTTTCTCTTGTTGTCTAGCCCAGGAATCATAATTTGTGCCTAACTCTGGTTAGTGAGACAAGACTGCTCCAGAAATTATGGCCATTTCTGCACTACACTGTTGCAGTGCTATTATTCTACTTTCAACAGCCTGTGGAATCCTGGGGTTTGTAGTTTAGGGAGGGGCTTTTAGAATTCTCAGCCAGAGAGCTCTTTGGCCTCAGTAACTGCAAACACCAGAATTCCACAGGATGTTGGAAGTGGCACTATAATAGCACTATAAAAGTATAGTGTGAAAATGGCCTGTGACTTAGTTTGAATTTAACTTGTTTGTTGTAATTCATGGTCCCTGATCTGGATAACATTACAAGTTAACATTCAGGGGACCTGATGTTGGTGGGGAGCTCCCAAACTCCTCATACTTTGCTGGAAAGAGAGCAGCAAGGCAAAGAAGCATCTGGACATGAGGCTTGCAGTGGCTGTTTCCTACTCATTTGTGACTTGCTCAACCACAGTGTAGTGTGACATCCAAACAATCAATTGTTATGAAAACCTTACTGTGAATACATTTGGCTCTCTATCAGCCACCATAGAACAGACAAATTTTTCCAGCACTTTTGCAATTACAAAAAAGAGTAGAGACATAGGATTCTCTTCAACATTGCCAATTATAAACTTACTATAAACAAGCCTGGCTAAGAATGATTTAAATTAACCAAGCCAAGTTTGAAGAAAGAAAGCGTTTTTAAAAACATATATAAACACCAGATAAGAATAGAATGCTGTACCTGTTTTAATAAAACTGTTGGACAAGTTTATCTAAACTGGAGTGAGATGAGGAATACAGTATTGCTTTAACAATTTTTATTGTTGAAAGAGTTCTTTCCTTGAAAAAGGATTATATGAGTGGTTTCAGAACCTATGTGGTGTAGAGTTTTGCATGTTAGACTAGGATTCTGGAAGACTACGGTTTAAAAACCCACTCGCCCATTGGAAGCCCACTGGATGCCCTTGGGCAAATCAAACAGCCTCAGAAGAAGGCAATGGCAAACTCCCTCTGAATGTATCTTGCCAAGAAAACCCTGTGGTCAGGTCACCGTAAGTCACAAATGACTTGAAGGCAAACAGCAGCAGCAACAATAACAATGAATGGTTTGGGGACAATGAATTCTGGAGCATGAGTTGAAACTCATCAGTGCTTGATCTAGGAACTGCTGCATTCTATTTTTCTTCAGAAAGCTCAGTAGTATGATAAATACTCGGAATGCGCTAGGAAATTTAGAAATCAGCGTGTTTCTGAGGATGAGATCAATGTAGCCAAAAGTCTTGTGGCATCTTAAAGAAGTCTAGACAGTCTAAGACATTTTACGAGGAAAAACACTTATCCATTTACAAGAAAACACTTATCCAAGGGGAGGCAGTTTGTACTCAAAGCCAACCAAGTTCATTGGGCAGCTGAGGAAGAGTTTCCCGCCAAGATCTCTCTTTCTCCCCCTTTTCCCTGGTAGTAAAAAAAAACACAATGTTAATGAATTAAATAATGGAAGACATTGTTTTCATGGTACCCAAAATCTATTGCATGAAGATGGCTGTCTTATTTTGCCTAATGGTAAGACCATCTAACAGTATTACTGTTGCATATGCTTTCATGGATAGGAGCCCACTCTGTCATTTGTCTAACGTGTTATATCTCAAGTCTCTCTTATATAACATTGTAAGTTATTGGAATTCTGAAAAAACGGAAAGTTGAATGTTTTAAGGACAGATATGAGGAATACTCAGTGATACTGATTTCCTGGAAAAAGCAGAAGTAGAAAATATTTCAGTGCTCTGAATGGTGTTACCTGGTTTAGCCTGTTTGGTTTAAATGTTATGTTCAAACACTGAAAATTTTATGTAGAAATTATTTTATCAGAATATTTGTAATAATTTAACAATTTCACAGAGGCAATTTCCAAATAGCAAAATAGAGTAAAACAGAAAAACAAATTCATACAACAATATAAAATAAGCAAACCGCTTTTTGGATGGAAGAAATTCACACATGCTATGCTGCCGCTATCCTCATAGCTGCTGGAAGAAAAATATCTTTATAAACATAGGACAGTGTGGCAGTGTATCTCTCCTGCATTCTCAGGCTTTGCATCTTTGATGGTTCTGCTTAATCATGTCTCTCTAATAATGCTCACTGCCTCTTATTATATTGCACACATCACATTGCAAAACTCTATAAAAAGAGAACTGGAATGAAGATGCATGTTTCATATTTGTGTGCAAAAAATAAAGATGAGCACATAACTGTGTTACATCGAATTCTGAATGCAGAGCTTAGATGTTATTGATGTAGAGCTTTTTTCTTTTATCCACTTTAAAATGGGGGTGGGAATCATGTGACCCTCCAGGTGTCATTGAACTTCAGCTTCCAGCATTCCTCAACATAGTGAATGCTGGCTAGGGCTGTTGAAACTTGGAGTCCAACAATATCAGGAGGACCACATGATTCATACCTGGCTTTAAGAGCTCTTGTCTAATCTGCAGGATACCATCTTCAAAGCCATCTTTGTATCCCAAGTATGTTAGTGTTAATTCCTTCCCCTGTGCTCCCCTGCCGTGGATTTTGCTTTCAGAAGTGTCAAATATGCACACAATTATGAAAACATAGCATAAATTAATACCTGGATAAATGGACTTAAGATGTGGCCTTGAGGAGGCTTAATAGGAAGGAAATGATTAAAATAAGTGGGGTTTCCTCCTAAGTCAATATGCTTCGGAGTTGGTTACAAGTGTAATTTTAGGGTACAATTTTTGTGTTGTTCCTGCAGATATATTATTTATTTTTTACATTTATATACTGCTTAGCCTCTGGTGAGCTCAAGGTGCTGTACATGGCTCCTCATCTCCCCATTTTATCTTCACAGTAACACAATATTGTGCAAAAGGTCCAGGACAGAGAGAAATTGACTGGACCACGGTCATCAAGTAAGTGTAATAGCTTAGTGGGGATTTGGAACTAAATATTTCTCATCCTAGTAAAATACTATGAACCTTGAGGTGGACATCTGTGTGTGCAGCAGGGGCCAGTTTTGGCCCCTGGTGTGGGATGCTCCAGTCTACCCTAGTGCACTAGAAGTAATATCATATCACCTCCTGTTCCCATTACTAGCTGAAAAAATGGTTTGGGGTATTTGGGCGGCGTGGGGCAAACCACCACATCTTTTGCACAATTTTTATCAGTTTTCAGGTACAAACTGTCCTGAAAAATCACACTGAATTTCAGATTGGGAGGCTTTAGGAGACACAAAATTGGAGTTTAGAGCAGCTTGCAGCTTGCAGACTTCACTTTTTACACTTGAGCTCCTCTCATAATGCCACAGTGGGTATCAGGGGTTTTCTTTGTTCCAGTATTAGATGGCGAGATGTATCCAGCTACTTCAGCTTTTACTATTTATTTGGATTCCACACTGCACATGGAAATTTCATCTTGAAGGAATGGAGACTTCGTGTCGGAGCACAGCATTTTAAATGCCCTGCCTTAGGAGCTGTAGCCCATTTCAAATAAGTTGGCCTGGCTCAGATATAACAGTAAACCATGGCTTTCCTTCCTTCACATTTTGCTCCTGAAATTTTGCAAAGGTTGTCCATTACCTCAGCACAAACTAGTAATAATACTTGTTGTATCTTTGGTAAAGCTTTTGTGGTTGTCAATAATTAATAATCTAGCCATTTGGACAAAATGTCTTATGGATGGTGATAATCTGTTGGATTTCCCCTATGAGAGAGATGGGAACTGTGTGACCCTCCAGATGTTGTTGAAGTGCAACTGCCAGCATTCTTCACCATGGGCTATGTTGGCTAAGACTTCTGAGATTTGCATTCTAGTAACATCCGGGAAGCCACATACGTCCCACACCAACCATATGTCCTTCTTTGATTTAGGGCTTTTGCCTGCTCAGTAGCAGCTCCACCACTTGGATGATAGCAGTTGGTCCTTTTGCTTGGTTGAAATGTAATTATCTTGAAAAATGAGTATTAATTAATGTTAAAATTGGTCTTGCAACATCCTGTTACATACTAGGTGGTTTCCAAGTTCTTTAGAAGAAAATGAGGATGATGACTTTGACTGGAAAATACTCAATTTCTCTTGGGAGCAGTGAAGGGAAGACAGTGGAAGTGTCCTAAGTGTTCTCAGCCTGTTGACAAAAGGCTTTCCTGTGAGCTTTGCTATGTTTCCAAATCCTCAAATTTCTTTCACCTTTGTGACTGGCTTGGTTCATCAGATAGGAAAAAAGGGAGCTCCAAACTGCCATATTGTTAGGGGTTGTCGTGTTGAAATAAGCCAGGTACAAGGTTTGAGAGCTCATTCTTCTCTTTCCAGCTGTCTCTGTTTGCTTTGTCCTCAGACCGAAAGACAGTCCCTTATCAGTGCTATAATTAGCTCTTATCGACTCTCTGTCAGATATAAATCCTATGAGGGATTCATTTATTTCAACCCACAGGAAGCTGTATGGGGATGGGTTAGACAAAAAAAAGTACTGGGTATAATATTAAGCTTCATTGAACTTTGAGAATTAAAAGAGCCTCTTTGTGATGGCTATGGAGTTTGTCAAAGTGATTAGTTGTGATTTAAATCTGTTTCTGTAGCCCTGAGATGCCAAAATAAAGGAATGGCAGTTCCTTCCAGAATTATATCCTTGAATTCTGGTATAGCGTAGACTGTTGCAAGGTTAGATTGAGATAGAGGACAGTGGTATATGGCAGTGGCATTGATGATGATTTCTGGCTTGTAATAATAGTAAGTGAACAAGGCAGATTACCACACTGCTTTTGACAGTGTCTTCTAGTTTGCTCTATTAAATTTAAGTTATGAAATATTATCTTGACTATGTTCATTCTGTGTCTTACCCTTTCTCAAAAGAATCCACAACATCGTATGTGGTCTTCTTGGTTTATCAGTGTAGCGTTCTAGTGATGTAACCCTTCAGATGAGCCCTAAAAGTACCTCTGTCATTAGGTGCCTTCTAAGAATTTTATCAGGATGCTTAGGAGAAATTCTTTTGTACAAGAGTATTTTGTAAATGTTAGCAGTTGCTTTTTTAACCCCTCTCCTTTTGGCTTTTACTTATTATTAACTAATAAGATTTTAACAATATGTTGTTTATTTTAAATGAGTTATGGAAGAAATCTTTTAAGAAGACTGACTGTTTCTAAAGGTATAAAAGTGTCTCTAAATAAAAATAATTAACTTGTGGAGTAGGAGGAGAGAGTAGCGCAGTTCAGTAAACAGTACCTTAATGAGCAATAGGAAGCAATAAGGAAAAGACTTGTTCAGACAATTTAAGCTAAGATATCTTATGAAAATAAGGTACGGCAACTCTGAACACAGGGAATGACCTGGCTAAGATGGATTCCATAAAAAAATGTGCCTGAGTGATTTATAGAACAAAATGGAGACCTGAGCCTGATTTTTCTTGATCTAAGGCCACACTAGGCAAAAATAAAATTGCCTGCAGAAGTGCTCTATACAATATAGTTATCCCTCCACATTCTCTAGGGTTAGGGGTTCAGAACCCCTGTGAAAGTGAAAACACAGTGAATAGCTCTAGGCCCTCTCAAGCCATACTTAACACACACAAAAAGTATGATCAGCATATTCAACCCACCATGGATTCCTTTGAGGCATCAGGATTCTTTCACAAGGCAGAAGTGGGTGGCTGGTAGGGCTTTCTGCCATCTCCACTGCTGTCCCACACCATTTTTTATAGGGACTTACAAGCCTCGTTCACAGTTTCTCAGCCTCATAAAACTTGCAGTCCCTATTAAAAATGGCATGGGGATGCTGCAGAGGTGGGAGCAAATAATCCATGAATAATCAAATCTGCAAAAGTGAAACCCGCAAATCTGGAGGGCTCATTGTAGTAGTGGCTGCACCTCAGAAATGTAAATGTAGCTAGAGAAGAAATAGAAAACAGTGACCAAAATGATCACACAGCTAAAGAAATTCCCCTCTGAGGAAATATTACAACCTTTAGGGCTTTTAACTGGGAGAGGGGAGTCAAGTTAATGTTAAGTGACAGAATTTATTATGGCCCTTTCCACACCTTACCTTTGTCCAGCGCCAGGGCGTGGGGATCACACGAGCAACCTCTTGCAAGAGGCTCTCACGTCCCCACTGCTTTGGCTCCGCAGCAGCTGCCTCCCGGCCGGCTGGCAACATAAGGGCTCTGCCTCTTCATTCTGCAGTGCAGCTGGGTATTTTCCCAGGCTGTGCTGGGGGAGGAAGTGTGAAGGCTGTGGCCCCCGAGCTCCTCATGCAAGATAAGTGCACGTGGGACCCCGGAGCAATGCACGATCACACACCATTTTCAGCTACAAGCTGAAAATGAAATAGTGTGCGATCGGCACCTGCTGGCCCCAGCAGCATCGCACGATTGTGAGGATGTCATCTGAAACACTCCTTGCAATTGCACTACGCTCCAGAGGCCCTTTCGCATGGCAAATGCCTTGCAGAAAGGGCCAAAATCACGCATTGTCAGGAGAAAATAGACATGGAATTTCTTTCTCGTAATTCTAGAGTTGAGAATTATTCAGTGAAGCTGAATGGTGAAAGATTAGGAATGGACAGAAGGAACAGTACTCCTTCATATAATCCATATAGTCAAAGTATGATAATCCTACTGTATTGTTCTAATTGTCTGTGGCACCTTTGTGTGCATAGTTAGAGGTGGGGGCTGAATGTGGATGAATGTGGGTTGTGAGGAAATTGATGGCCCCATCATGGCTTGATAGGGGGCTGTCCATAGCTGGTACGAAGACCCCAAGGGGATACACTTCTTGGTTGGGGTACGAGGAAGGTTTTCCTCTGACCGCTCCAGCCTAGAACTGCTCCCACGTGGAAATCTGTTTTGAAAGGCGTGCAAACATTTTCAAGTACTATCAAATTGTGAAAGATGAGAAAAAACACTTTTTAAAAACTTCCACTCTGAGCTTTATTTTGAAATAATGTAGTCGGCTGAATGAATGATAACAGAAATGCATTTTCATGACAAATTAGAGCACAAATTAAGTTTAATGTGATAAAGTGTAGAAGTCTGGGACTGAAAACTGTAGGTCAGCAAGGTTTGCTCTTAAGAAAATAAGTTCATCTTCTAATTCTGTAGCTTTATCTTTACTGTCAGCCAAATTGGCAATTTGCTTTGGTTTCCCAGAAATGTGTGCTACTTCTGGCATGGACTTGTAATTAGGGGGAATTTTTGAAAGCTTTTTATATTGGTAATGATAACAAGATACGTAGTGTGATACATGTATCTCTTGAAGCCTTCCTTTTCTTGTTAAAATAATGATTATAATATATGCACACATACATGCAAGTATTTGTGTTATATTATGTGTGTGTTTTCCCTCTTAACTCCTTCCTTATTAGCAGGGATTTTTCTGAAAGAATCCAGTGTAATCTCTCATCTTAGTTTAGCTAATTAGCACTTGCGTAACCTTTAGCTAATTAGTACTTATATAGCCCTTATCTTAATTGCAGTTAGCCCTTTATGTTAAGATCTAGGGGAGTAAGGAAGTGGAATATATAATGTAAATGAGATATGAAATATTCAAATGCCATAATGCCATAATGTATGAAGAAGGATGGATATGAGTTGGATTTTCTATAAGGGCACAATGTACATTTGGATATTTATATATTACTATATACTATTACATATTATTATTATATATATATTGTATATTACTACACATGTAGATATATTTATACATCATTATTATTTGTATGCTGTTTTGATTAATTTTATAGATATATCTATTTACTATTGCAATTTGTAGATGAAAAGATCTCACATTAATGTATTTGCAATGGAAATTGTGGTAAAATATAATAATAATAATAATAATAATAATAATAATAATAATAATAATGATAATGATAATAATGATAATATCATCATCTTCAGGGGAAGTCTTTCTTTCAGTCCAATATCACCAGCACAGGTATGTTGGGTAAGAATGTGGGAGAGAGCCTTCTCTCCGGCTGTTCCCAAGTGGTGGAACTCCCTAACATGGGAGATCTAGTTGGTCTCTTCGCCTTGTCTTTCCACCAAGAGCCAAAGTTGTGTTTTTTTTTTTAATTTAGCATCTGGTATAGCATTTTATTTAGCATTTGGTTTTTATGCTGTTAAAGCAAATGGAGCTAATAATAGGGGGTGCTGTGTTCCTATCTTATTATGTTTTAAATGTGTTTTTAAATTGCTTTTAACTTGTATTTTCAACTTGTGTTTTTAAAGCACAACTGTAACTCAGTTGGGTTTTAACTTTTGTATTAATAACTTTTTAGTCTACAGAACTGTTTTTTTAAATGGCTGTAAGCCACCTTGAATCCTGTGTGAGGAGAAAGGTGGGACATAAATACAATACAGTACAGTACAGTATAGTAGAAGTCGGCTCAGATCTTTTCAGGAATTTGAAGAAAGGTGATACTTCTTGGTTTAGCTTTTCAGTTATCTCCTGTTTTTTAAAAATGCGATATGACATTTAGAAACAATTGCTCTGAAGCTGTTACATGGATAGGTGGGAAGTAAATCAGTGATGATATGAGACACAAGCATTAGATCACCAGCAACCTGTACTGCTTCTTTCATAACATCCACAGTCTGCTGCCTGAGGTGGCTATCTTATGCTACCTGATTGTAAAAATAGTCCTGCCTATCACAAACAGCATTATTCAAAAATCAAATAAGAAGACAGTGAACAGCCTTTTTTCCCCAGCACTTCTCCAAGAAAATAGTGTATATGTGTGTGACAGAGAGACAGAAAGGGAATATGTAGGAGCGAGTGAAACAATTAAAAGTGTGGGTTTTTCCCTGCCCACTGTAAATGTCTGTCATTGATAATGAGGTGTTGAGGACATAGCTGCCAAATTACAAATCTGATTATGATGAAAATTCCACTTCATTGTCAAAACTTAATCAGCATGGCCAAGTGTTTCTATTAATGTGCATGTTCATGCACAGTCTTCTTCTGAAAAATGAAAGAAAACAGGGAAATGCAGTATAGGATCATGAATTTTTATTACTTTTGAAACAATCAACCATTATTCTTGATGGAGAATCTTCGCTATTGTCTGGTTTGTGACATTTGCAGAATCAGCTACAGTAGCGCCTCGGCCTTTGTTTGCTTCAGATGCAAAGTCAAAATATTTAGTCATAATAATCCAATGGCTACATTGTTGTGTTGTTGTGTGCCTTCAGATCATTTCTGACTTACAGCAATCATAAGGTGAACCTACCAGAGGTTTTTAGTGGGCTGAAAGTATGTGACACACCCAAGGTCACCCATTGGGTTTCCTTTGCCAAGCTGGGAATCAGACCTTGGTCTCCAGGCTTGTCCTCCAGTATTCAAACCTCAACACAATGTTGGCTGTTAGTGGCTGCATGCTTGTGCATGATTGCAAAATGCAACAGACCTGTATGTCTGTGCACAATAGTGTCATAGAATCCTCCCAAAATCAGCAGTTGTGTCTGTATAGGAAACCCCTGCTTTTTTACACTCCGTTACCTGATGGCTCACTCTTTTGATGCTTCCAAATTAAGGACAAGTTCCATCAATTTAATGGGGGTTCCTTTCTTTAATCAGTTCTTCTTGCCTTTAGAGGCTTGCTTGGAACCACTTGCACACACGTGCTACTTGCAAAGTGAGCTAAGAGGGTAAAAAAAGGCACCAAGCCAGCTGAGAGACTTTGCAAGCAGCGCAAGTATGGTCATTCCCGAGTGAGCCTCTGTTAAGTCCTTCATGCTCGCTACAGTAGAGTACATGGGTTCTGCTTTTCAACCAATGCTCCAGTCTCTAGCCTGTCAGATAAGTGGGAGAAGACTGTATGTATTGTCATTCTGTTGGACTTTGCAGGGCGTCAGGATTGTCTTTTGTAATTCCACACTTAACCACTTGCCTAATTGAATCTTTTTTTTCCCTTTCTCGTCTCATTCTCGTGCAGTTCTATTGGTCATTGCTTTTCTTTTTGTTGCTGCCCTTTGACTATGCTAGTTCCAAATATACAGGGTTTTATTATCTTATTGTAGAATCATGAAGTTGGAAGAGATCATCCAGTCCAACCCCTTGCCATGCAGGAATACACAATCAAAGCACTCCCAAACAGAGGGTGGATGGCCTATATTTTTGAAGAAAAGCATGCAGTAAATGAAGTGCCATAGCTCAGTGGCAAAACAAATACCTTGCTTGCACAAGTTCAGTCCTTGGCATCTCTAGATAGAGCTAGGAAAGATACCAGTCTGAAACCTTGGAGAGTGGCTGTCAGTCAGTATAGTCCAGAGGGGGAAGAAGCCTTGGCCCTTTAGACAGGTGGTTCTTAAACCAGCATAGTCAATAACAAGAGGAGCTGAAGTCCAAAACATATGGAGGATGAAAGATTGAGAACCTCTGCTGTAGATGATGCTAGATGGAATCTCACATCATTTCTGACCATCAGCTGGGGCTAACAGGAATGGTATAAAACATCTGTAGGGCATCCTAGATTGGGAAAAGCTGCTGTAAGGAATATTTTGTTGGGTGAGCCAATGATAGCTTCCCATATTCCTCTGTTCATCTTATGGAGAAAGGGTTTAGCTGATTGTATTGTATTTATTCCAATAACTGAACCAAAGCATTCACAGCAAACAAAACTTAGTGAATTCCAAGCCTTCTACTAGCCATTTACCTAAGTTCTTCCTCAGTCTTGCCCAGACTCCACCAGGAAAACATAAAAATAGGTTTCCAATGATGAAATGAAGCTTTCCAGCAAGCAGAGCTGTTTATGTTGTGTAAGATCTGAGTTCCCTCTTCCCCAAGAAGTGAATTTTTTGAATTCATCCCAAAAAGCAGTTTCCAGCACAGTCTTATATAAATATTTTTGTACACAACTCCTTAATTATCTGCCTGTGGAATGTGCTGTTTTTGTAATGCAAGACAGATAACGAGGATATGTAAAAAATGTAAACGTTGCCAGATTTGGTGACATCTGGCTTTATGAGAAGGTTTTGTGAAAACTAAGACAAGTGTGTACAAATTTGTTAACTGGGTACTTGGATCTGATCTTCAAAGGCTCATAGTGCTTCCCTCCAAAGCTTCTTTAGCTGAGCTTTAGAAGCTAAGCAGTGAACAGTTCTTGGTTTGCCACCACCAACCAGTGCTCCTATTCCATTTAGATTTCTTGTACTGGCCAAGAACCATCTCCCCCCTGCCCCGCTACTGAATTGAAGACAGAAGTGGGAATCCCTCCCTCCCTTCACTGATACCAATATAAAAGGCTCTGTTAGCCTTTGGGAAATGTAATTTATTCTAAGGGCTACTACAGAGTCATGGAGCCTCGTAGGGAAATTGAATTTTTTGAAGAGCATCCACAGACATTCATCCTGGCAAACTATTACAGAACAGGAGAAGCATAAGAGGGACTGTAGGGGAGACCTCTCTTTCTCCATGAAGCTTCTTCTTCTGCTGCTGCTGGCATCATCCTGGCCTGGATTTGGAATCAAAAAGAAGGCGACTGGATGTGGAGCTCGGTGAGCGACTGAGAGGGAGCTTCAGGTTCTGTGTACTGGTGAGCAGTAACAGCTGGTGGTTTCCATGTCAATAGAGTGGTGAATTTACTCTAGGCTTTAGTCTCAATTTTAGAGGAGCTATCCAAGATAGTGGACACTGTTTCCAAACAGCAGGTGAATTCAGCCTGTTGAACAAATAAGCTGGGGTCCTTTCTGATTTTGGATTTGTCTCAGAAACAATCACCTGACAGATCTTTTATATCAGTCGTTTTCTCTGTATTTTTTGTGGTGCCTGTATGTGGCATTCACTCCCCTCTACCATTTTTGCATTAATTGCATTGCTAGCATTTTGAATGACACATCAGTCAGAACAGAGAGGGGAAACTGCCTTGGATTTCATTAGTTCCTTGTTGTTCTGGTCTGTTCTAGTACAGGACAAGTCATGATAAATGTTGTGATTCTCAGTGTTGTACTGAGTAGTAATAAAAAAAAAATGTCTGCTCACTGGGGTTGGTGTATTTGATTATATTTTAAGCTACTTTCTTCCTAGTTCTAAATGATTAGTAGAGGATATAGACAGAGTTCAGTCACAGCACACATGCATGGAACCATAGCAGGCACAAGAGCTCACAATATCAGAATATCAGATTTTGTGGTACATTTTTTCATCCATTAAAATTAAAAGTTAAAAATCCTATGTTGTTTACAAGTGACAAAGTTACATTTTCACCTTCGTTTAAGGAGGATCTAAGACCAGTATGTGTTTGTTTTATCTCCATCCCATGTTTGTAACAACATTGTGAGGTAGGTGGACTAGAGAGTGATCACCCAGTAAGCCTCAGAGCAGAGAAGAGAGAGTCTCAACACTAATGTTCTGATAGTAATAACAACTGGGTCTTCCTGGAAGAAGTCTAAGGGCCTTTCCTCACTATACTGTTCGAGCTCTTTGGCCTTAGTAAACTACAAACCCTAGAATTCCACAGAATGTTGAAAGTGGAATAATAGCGCTATAACAGGATAGTGCGAAAAGACCCTATGAGTCTGATTATTTTCCTGATTATTTTGGCTTCTAGCACCCCTCATGCCTGACTGATGGCCATACTTGCTGGAACTGATGAGATTTGTGGGCTCTCAGGAAGTACCCAAATTGCAGAAGGTTGCATTGGGCTGTTAAACTTTAGCATTGTTTTGGTTAATGGGGTTCTGTTGGGTTTTGTGTCTTTAGAGCATGGATGACAATTGAATGATCTGGGGGAGAATTTTTGGCTTCTCAGACCCTTTGTGGGTCATGCTAGGCCTGCAAATGCAATTGCCCCAAAACGTTGAAACCAGAAGAAGTCAGATATTCTGTTTTCCTCATGGAGAGGGCTTCAGGGGCTGTCTGATCACCAAAACACAAACCAAAGTTCCTGGGTCCAAAAATTGTGGGGTCAGAGGCAGCATTATGGAGGTGCAAAATGGCCTTAGAGGACTACATCTGGCTTGGGCACCTCATTTTGCTCACTTTGTTTTAGATATACCACACTTCCTCTTGGCTCAGTTGCTCCTGCATCATAGACTTTCTTCTACTTTAAGTGACATTCCTATGGCTACATTTCAGTAGTCATGGTTAGCAGATTGTTATTTGGATGTAAGTTGTAGCTGTTGAGCCCAGATGTTGGCAGCAGTCTAATAACACTGAGATTTGCAAGGAAGAAAGAATGCCAGTTTGAGACTACAAGTGGGTAAGAGCACAAGGTAGGAAAGAAAAGTGTGTGTGATTTTTTTTAGATGTTTGTTGTTGCTGCTGCATGTCTTCAAGTAACTGCCGACTTATGGCAACCCTAAAGTGACCCCCTAAGGCAACCCCCTTTCATGGGATTTTCTGGGGCTGGGAGTATGTGATACACCCAAAGTCACCCAGTGGGCTTCCATGGCCAAGCTTGGTTGTGGTCTCCAGGGTCATGGTTCAGTGCTCAAACCACTATACCATGCTGGCTGTCCTTGAGATACTACTGAGTGATTAACCACGGTTAAGTGAAGAAATGATATCAGGACTGCACTGAGACTATAGGACCTGATCTGTACATGCAGACAAGAAATAATACAGTGGACTGTCCAGTTGAGAGAACAGGGATAGAAGCTGCCATTGTTGAATGTTTTCCTGTAAAATACCAACCACTGATTCAATCATGAGGGAGAGAAGTCGTAGTCGAATCCATTCTAATCCCTTGCATGTTAGTCTTCTGCTTTCAGAGAGGGCCTTTAAAAAAAGTATGTGGGAGACTATGGTGAATTAGTTGTGCTGAGTTATAAGAATTCCGTGGGGGTCAAAGGCAATGTTGTCTTATGACTGATAATCATAATGCCTTACTTGTAATAAAGCCCACAGGTGTCACACTGTTGCTGAAAAACAGGTTAAATGGGAGTAAGGAGCTGAATTACAGGCTCTGTTTGAGCTAAAACAGAGACTCCTTGAATGCTCATGTTATCAGTGCTAATGTTTTATGTAGGTAATCCCTTAAAAGAATACAGTAATTTTTGTTTCTGTTCCTTACAAAACAGGCCATTTGTTCAAACATGCAGTACTGAGTCTTGATACATGTATTCAACACGTACCCATTCAACTCTGTGACAAAAGCACACATAAAGAAATTTGTTTTTCTCTTACCTCATCTTGTCTGTTCCCTGCAAATGGTAAAGCGTATTATTTGTAGGATCATGTATTGCAATTGCATACTCTTCGCTATGGAAGAGTGGATACAAACAATCTGTTTTTATAATTCCCCTCCAACTAACTAAAGGCATTAAAAATATCGTGATGTAATTTTTAAAGTGTCCGTATCACTTGAGTTCATTGCTAGTCTACAAAAGGGTTCTGGAAAGTCCCACATTCCAGTTACTCAAACATGTTGTCTTCTGCAAATGTTGTCAGCACCTAGCAAGTAAATCTTCCATTCTTGCTTGACTGGGATGTGCATTAGTCATTGCTCCTAAGGTGGCTCTCTTTTCACTATATCATCCTGAGCACACCTTATAAATATAAAATGTAAATAAATAAGAGTGCGCTCCAGCATCTCTAGGTAGGAAAACCGAGAAGGAGCTTTGCCAGACTCTTTGGAGAGCTGTTGCTAACTGAAGAAGATAAAAGTGAGCTAGATGTACTATTGCTCTGATGGGATATAACAGCTTCATATACCAACATGATGTCAAGTGGTTATAATATAGTGAGTTGAGATCTAAAAATATTAGTATTCAAATGGTCTAGTGCAAGTCATACACAGACTCTTCTCTCCATCTAAAAATGGCAGTAATTGTTAGCTGAGATGTAGGGCTGTTATGAAGATGAATAAGACTTGAGCCACTTCCACAGCAGACTGTTATAGTGCTATTATTCCACTTTCAACATCCTGTGGAATCCTGGGGTTTGCAAACCTCAGGATTCTATAGGACATTGAAAGTGGAATAACAGCGCTAAAACAGTCTAGTGCGGAAATGGCCCTGGTTAAACACATGTGGAAAGTCAGTGTCGAACTTTGCAGATCTCTCAGTTAGTACATAGTTGTATATATGAATCCATGTGCTTATGTGCTTTACAGGAAATAAAAATACTGATACTTCTGCTGAGTGAGAAAAGCTTTCCTAGCATTTTATTGAAAAAGCAGGATGTTTTGTTAGGAGAAGGGAAGGAGAGAAAGCTTACCAAAGCATTCTGGTTTGGAAGATTTACATGGGACATTTAGTTAAAAGAACACAGCCAAATGGGAGTAAATTGCAGACCAGCTGCCTAATAATTGAATCTCATAAAGTCATAGTTCTTAAAAAAAATTGTGTGTTCCTTCTCCATTGATGACTTTGAAAGCCAAAGCTTGACTAAACTAATTGCAAAGAAACGTTTGGGTCAAGAAGAGTCAACCACAATGCACTTGCTTTGCTGGCAGTGATTTAAAAGAAAATACAAACTCTGCCCATAGCAACAGAATATAATGCACTTTGGACTGTCTTATAAATGTTGGTCAAAACAGAAGTGATGTGTGAAATCCTTGACTGGAACTCCTGATGGGTTTTATTTCAAAGAAAACCACAGAGAAGGAAGGAGTGAATTTGGATTGGGATAATGGTACAGGGCTGGGAGAGGGAGTGTTTTAAAACTTCCTCTGGCCCATTTATTTTTCTAACTGAAATCAACTGCCGTCCTCCTCTAAAAGTAATATTGTGCATGTCTTTCTTTCTCTCCTGCAGGGCCAGCAAATTAAAGAGGGTGTGTGTCATGATTTTCCATGTTAAAATGCTTTTCTTTCCTTGATCTGCTGCCCAATCTTGTTCAATCTTTCACCCCCTACTGCTGTTAAGTTTTCAAATGCCACTGCTTTCCCACATCACTTGTGCCTTGCCCCAGGTTTACAAAATTGCCAATGAACAACAAGTTTTACCAACAATATGTACTTTTAAATAAGCTGGGTATGCAGACATGGCATCAGCCCCAAACGTATTAATGCTAATTATTTTTTGTAGTTGGTATATAAACAAACACTCCCCCTGTGACATGTTAGTCTTGGGCTGACATTAAGTAACAGATTTAGGCCATTTTTGCACTAGACTTTGAGGCTCCTCCCTAAACTGCAAACCCCAGGATTCCTTAGGATGTTGAAAGTGGGATAATAGCACTATAGCAGTCTAGTGTGGAAGGGGCCTTCATTAAAGTTGCTCCTGCTTGTAAGACTTCCAAGGTTCATGACTGAAATAGATTTTCTTTAAGGCCACACACACACACATAAATAAATATATCTATATATATCTATATATATAGATATATAGATATATAGATATATAAAATAAGCAGGACAATTTGTAAATATTTTTCATAGCTTGCAGCCCGCAGACCCCCGGGAATTTATCTTTGGGCATCATATACCTTCCAAGAATATAAACCTGTAGTGTTTTAGAAATTCACAACTTCTTGTCTTTCTTCTTCTTGTCAGAACCTCTTAGTGTGAACAATGATGCTCTTCCCTGCCTGAGGTGAACCGTTTTTCAGACTGAATTGTAGAAGAATGTGGATTAATCGAATTCGGTGCTGTCTGTTGGCAGTAGCACATTTGTACATCCTGAACCACTTGGTCTACAGTCAAGAATCAGGTTGGTGTGCCACTCTATTCTGCTTTGGTCAGATTTCTCCTAGAATACAATATCCAGTTCTGGGCATCACAGTTCAAGAAGGTTGTTGGCAAGCTGGAATGTGTCTAGAGGAGGGCAACCAAAACGATAAAAGCCCTGGAAACCATGCTTTATAAGAGGCTGCCTAGGGAGCTGGATATGTTTAGCCTGGAGAAGAGAAGGTTAAGAAGTAACATGATAGCTATGTTTAAATATTTGTAGGGATGTCGTATGGAGGGTGGAGTAAGCTTGCTTTCTGTTGCTCCAGAGACTAGGACATAGATCAGTGGCTTCAAACTTCAGGAAAAGAGGTTCCACCCAAACATTAGTAAGAACTTCCTGGAAGTAACAGCAGTTTGACAGTGGAACACAGTGCCTTGGAGTGTGGTGGAGTCTCCTCCTTTGGAGATTTCTAAACAGAGGCTCGGTGGCCATCTGCTGGTAATGCTTTGATTGTGTATTCTTGCACAGCAGAGGGGTGGAGCTGATGGCCCTTCACATCTCTTCCAGGTCTCTGATTGTATGATACCTCTTGCTATTGTGATTTCCCTGAATGCCTTCTGTCTCATAACATTTTAGGCTTTGTACCAGCTTTACCACCATGGCACATGCTCTTGTCGGTATGGCCAATGGGCAGGGATTATATGAATAGCCTTCTCAAAAATCGAGAGGACACAGCTCTGGAGCAAGTTATTTTATGATGTAACGTATTGTTTGTTGTTGAACATTAGAGTGTGAAAGTTTAAAGATTTTTTCTTAATCATTTTATTAAAATTTCAAAACATATAAAAACATACATCTTGTTGTTATTTCACTTGCAGTATCATTTGATTCTTCCAAACTAATTCAGATTTCATCTTCAATGATTTTACATAGTTTTCTCCCCTGTACTGCTTTACCATCTATTATATCGGTACATTGCATTTCATTTTCCATATCAAGCTTCATGATATCAATACATCAATACATCTCTTCACCGTTAACTTTTACATAATACCATGAATTAATGACTTCTTATAAAGACCTCCCCTCCCGCCTCGACAATTTGCCATTCCTCCTGAATTTCATCATCTGATTTCCCTTTCAGTCTCTGTGACACTATATCAGCATTTTTGTTTTCCATAAAAGTCCCCCACTATTGTTCAACTGTAGGTATTATCTGCATTTTCCATACCTTTGCATATTCAATACATGCTGTCGTTATCATATACAATACTATTCTCCAATGTTTCTTTATAATTGTACTTTCAACTAAATCTGTCATATTCAGTAAATATATTTCAGGAATCATAGGAATCTGCACCTTCAATATTTCACATATCTTTTTGTGTATCTCGGACCAATATTTCTTTACCTTTGGACACGTCCACCACATGTGATATATCGTGCCAACTTCTTTTGAGCACTTCCAACAAAGCCCAGTACCTGTTTTATACATCTTTTGTAATTTATCCGGTTCAGAAACCATCTATAAAATATCTTATAGTAGTTCTCCTTTAAATTCTGGGCCACAGTAAATTTATTTGTCTTCTTCCAACTCTGCTCCCAATTGTCCAATTGAATTGTATGACCTACATTCTGTGCCCAAGAAATCATGACTGCTTTGACTGTTTCCTCGTACATCTCCTGTTGCAACATCTCCTGAGTTATTTGAGCTAAAAGATGTGGAGGATTATCAAACAGACTTTTAATCACTCCAGTTTTTTCCTTTATTTCTATCCCATACATCTTCAAATCTATCTGAAACCTCTCTGATAATTGCCTATACGGAAACCAATTTAGAACTATTCCCTCTTGTTCCAACTTGTTTCTTGGTTTAAGCTGTAAGTCGTTCACCTCCGAACTCTCTGTCAGATCGTCAGATCGAAGCCATTTATCATTTGAGGCCCATCTTCCAAAGAAGGCTTCTTGCGGGGAGACCCAGGAGGGTAGTTGCCTCATATTTTTAGACTTAAATTCCTCCCAAATTTTCAAAAGCGATTTCCTAATATAATGATTTGTAAAGTCTTTATCTACTTTTGCTTTATCATAAAACATATAGGCATGCCACCCCACCCTCAGGTCCACACCCTCCAATGTCAACATTTTAACATCTTGTAAGTCCATCCAGTCTTTAATCCATATAAGAGACGCAGCCTTATAATACAACTGTAAGTCTGGTAGTCCCAGGCCGCCTCGATTTTTCTGATCTGTTAAAATATTCCATTTAATCCTGGTTTTTTTCCCTTGCCATATAAACTTGGTTAGTTCTTTCTTCCATTGAATGAATGGTTTCTTATTTGTTATTACTGGAAGGTTTTGAAACAAGAAATTCATCTTTGGTAAGACATTCATCTTTATAACCGCAATCCTCCCCAGCAATGATAAATGTAGCCTAGTCCAATTTTCCATGTCCTTGGTTATTTCTTTCCATTTTTTTCCATAGTTATTATCAAATAACTCATTATTTCTCTTAGCTATCCAAATACCCAGATACTTCACTTTTTGTCCTCTTGCAAATCCCGTTTTTTGTACAATTTCCATCTCTTCAATCTCTGTAAGATTTTTAGTAATAAAAGTTGTTTTGTCCACATTTATCTTGAAACCTGAAAATTCTCCATATTCTTGAATTACTTTATTCAATTTATTAATGCTACTACATGGATCTTCCAAAAAAAATCACCAAATCATCAGTGAAAGCTTTTAATTTATATTGATATCTCTGAATTTGTGCTCCTTTGATATCTTCATCATCCCTTATAGCATTGTTTAATATTTCCATTGTCATTATAAATAGCAATGGTGAGAGTGGACAACCTTGTCTTGTGCCTCTCTTCAGCTCTATTTGTTGTGTTTATCACCAATCTCGCTCGCTGATGTTTATAAATAGCTTCAATCCATGATTGAAATTTCTCTCCGATCACCATTTGCCTACATGTCGTAATGAGAAATGGCCAACTTATCATATCAAAAGCTTTCTCTGCATCAAGAAATATCATGGCCATTTTCCGTTTGTTATGTCTCTCATAATATTCAATCAAATTAAGAACTGTCAGAATGTTATTTCTTAACGTTCTTCTTGGTAAAAAGCCATTCTGATCTTCTTTGATAACCTCAGACAACACTTTTTTTAAGTCTATCAGCTAGGATTGAAGCAAAAATCTTATAATCCACGTTGAGAAGTGATATAGGCCTATAATTTTTCACATCAGTCAAATCTCGATCTTCTTTTGGTATCAAAACTATGTTCGCTTCTTTCCAAGTGTCTGGTATTCCTTCCTTTATTATTTCGTTTATTATACTTTGCAAAGGTATTGAAATCTCATGTTCCAAAATCTTATAATATCTTGCAGTATATCTGTCAGGACCTGGGGCCTTATCATTTCAAATTGCGGATAGACTCAACCACTTCCATCATTGAAATGGGTTTATTTAGTATTAATCTTTGTTCTACATTAAATCTCATTTTATTCGTTCTCTCCAAGTAGTCTTCCATTCCTTGTTGATTTTTGACCTTTGAAACCTTGCCCATCAAATTATAATAGTATCTATAAAAAGCTTGTTTTATATCTTCCTGTTTTGTAATCTTTTTCTTACCATGCACAATCTCTGCTATAACATTTCTAGCCCTCCTTTTACGCAACATTGAAGCTAAAAACTTGGATGGTTCGTTAGCTTGTTCAAAATATTTCTGATTCGTTATCCGCATCTGTTGAAGTATTTCCTCTGCAATTACTTGCATTAAATCAGCTTGATGTAATTTCATCTGTAATCTAAACCGTTGGTTAGCTGGATCCTGTCTCATTTGTCTCTCTATCTCTTTCATTTTCCCCAGAATTTGGTCCTCTTCTTTCTCTTTTCCTTTGTAATCTCCGCTGACCATCTAATGAAATTTCCTCTCATAACAGCTTTACTTGCATCCCAAATAGTCTTCATAGATAGCTCAGATGTCATATTTTTTGCAAAATTTTAGCTCCCTCGTAGCTTTCTCTATATACTCCTCCTTATTCCAGATCTCATCATTCATCCTCCATGTTCTTTTTCTATCATTCAGCTGCAATTTAATCTGTATTGGATTGTGATCCAAACATATTTTTGGAAAAATGTCCATATGTATAGTCTTCATCAATAAATGTTTTAAAGTTTAAAGATTTTTTTAAAAAAAAGAATTGCAATCTACATTATAAAAAGAAGGGGAAGAAGGAGGAAAGCAGAGTACTTGTGGCACCTTTAAGGCTACTTGATTTATTAGGCTGCCTGAGCAATCAGAAAGACTGGGTAGACATGTAATAAAACATGTATTATTATTGTGTTTACTATTATTATTGCATGTATTCTGCAGTGAGGCAAGCACACATTCTAGAAGTGGTTTTTAGAGTCCTGAGGAAATCTTCGTGTTAATTTTTGTTCTCCTAGGGCTTAAGATCTTGGTATAGGCCCTTTTCACACCTTACCTTTTTCCAGGGTCACGCGAGGGGATCAAGCGAGAAGCCTCTTGCAAGAGGCACTTGCGTCCCCTCTGCTTCTCCTCTGCACCAGCTTTGTGCTGGCCGGAAGGAAGTGTGAGCACTCCGCCCCTTCCTTCTGCAGCACAGCTGGCTACTTTCCCAGGCTGGAAGCATGATGGCCACGCCTTCGGAGCCTCTGCACGCAAGGTAAGTGCGTGTGGGGCCCACGAGGGATGCGTGATTGCACATCATTTTCAGCAACAAGCCAAAAATGATATATTGCATGATCGCCGCCTATTGGCCTTGGAAGCGTCGTGCAATTGCGAGGACATCATGTGAAACAGTCCTCGCAATCACACAATGCTCCCAAGGCCATTTTGTAACACAAGTGGCATGTGAAAAGGACCATAGACTGGAACAGGGAAGATGTCAGGAGCTGACCAGGATATTTCTATAGGGCAAAGAGAATAAGGGAAACAGAAATAAAAAGGGACAAAAATACTAGCCATGGAAACAGCCCCCAATGTAATAGCAGCATCGTTCAGGCTCTGAAGATATCTGAATTCCTGGAGAAGGAGGAATTCAGGCTGACTTGATGAAAAGAGCAGGTCTCCCTGTTGAAAGCTTGGTCAGGTTGCACCATACACATCAAAGTCTTTGTGGAGAGGCTGTGTAATTACCAGTGACTCATTGTGGTGCCCTGGATTATATTTAAGACTTCGTGATGTGGTTGGCTATAAATTAAGTGAACTTTTTTAAAAACTTTCTCCTGGCTGCTTCCTTTTGAGCCTTCGAGAGTTTCTTGAAAGCTGTGACAAAACCCACAATTCTGAGAACTGTCATATTTCCTGTCCACAGGAGTGGACCACCAAATTTGTTTGATGACAAATTTTCTGAAGATCACACAGATGATCAAAAATGGGATAAAAACCCAGGAAAAAAGCCAGAAGTGGCCAGAAAATGGAAAAACTGGTATTTTTCAAAGAGTTAAATAGTGCAGGGTTTTTAAAAGGTAATTTTGTTGCTCCTGGAGGCTTCCAGGAAAAGTAATTCACTCCCTTTTTTTTGGCCAGAGAAAAGGTGGTTGGGGGAGTCTGGAGGATTTAAGGACCACAAAAACAGTCTTTAGGTGCCCCGTGTTGCCCTAAGGTTGCAGTTGGTCCACCTCTTATGTTTGACTATCCTGTGAGATGTGTAAAAAGCAGTCTCCTGCAACATAGGTCTTATTAGGATATAATTCTAACAGTGTAGTAATCCTCAGCCTCTCAATCACAACAGCAAAGAATTTGAAAGCTGTTGCTTCTGGTTCATATGACATTTAGCTTATTTATGTTTGTGTGGTTAATATTAACTATGGCTAGTGCGAAATAAGGTAACATCAAACCACACTTAGTTTATAAAGTTGGCTACACTAACCATTGTGAACATTAACCACAATGCATGGTTTGTACAGTGTGATAAACTGTGGTTAATCTAACATAAAAGCTGCTAATCTCCTCCTTGCAGGAGCAATGTATGAGCAGAAGGCTCACCTAGACTCCTTCCTAAGACTGTAGTTCAGCATTGACTCTAAATACAGCTGTAATCTGCCTTGCTGGATCAGACAAAATGTGCTTCTAGATCTGCATTCTGTTGTCATTACTGATTGTCCTGAGACATCTAGGAAGCTCCCAAAGAGAAAAGGGAGGCGTTCTCCTCTTAAGAGGTTCCGTCATTTAAACTTCGGAGATACACTGCCTTTAAAATGAAAATACTATTTACTGTTTAGACATAACCAGTATAAATACAGTAAGAGAATCTAAGAAAAGATACTAACCTACTTGAAAATGTTTAAACAGCGAAAGATTAGACTCCAACTCCCATACTCCCAACATGGCCATTTGGGCTGGGAAATCATGGGAACTATATTTTGTAAAATTAGTATTTCCAAGTTGTAGTAATGTGTTTACATTCATTTACTGTTTGTTTGTTTGTTTGTTGTAGGCATAAACATAAAAACTGGAAGATAGGTGTCTTTGATCCCTTGTGGGGCACTCTTCTTTGAAACTTGTCTTTAGATTTTGATTTGCACTATATCCTTGTTGACTTTTTATTCAATGCAACTAAAGATTGGCTCTTTTGATTTATAGCAAAACCTCTATCTGTGTTAAAAAGAATGAAGCATTTTATGAGGTACTATGTGCCAAAACACATTCATTCTGCTTGTTCCCTGGACTGAGAGTTTTAGTTGTTAGTGCGCTAAGCAGTGGCAATATGAAACAGAAAAGCAGCTGTACTCAAAGAGCATAAGAGGGGTGTGGCCAGACAAATTTGGATTGTAGAAATACGATTCCCATTTCTGTCTTTGTTAGTGGGGCAGGAAAGATGAACACCATTTCAGCAGAGATAATTCTGAAGCAGGGATTGTTGTTGGATGGCCATCATAGACAGTTGCAAAGGATTATGGGACTTGAAGTCTAACAACATCTGGAGGGGCCCGTGTTCTGATGTTCATCTTTGTTCTGGTGAGCTGTAATATCTTGAAAAACTGTAATTAAGGAGTAAACAGTTTTGTCCATAGTCCTGTGTAACTGCAGCACTGAATTGGTTGCTGTAGGTATACATTACTAGTCACGGGTTATGCTGGCTGTGGCTGATGGGAGCTGGATTCCAACGACAAGCAGAGGAGTAGAGGACCTTCTTCTCTGCTTTGGAGCAAGCAGAGTGGCATCTACCACAACAGCTACAATCTTGATTAGGGTTTGACCTTTAAAAAAGCACAGTAATAATTCGTTTTGCAATATTATTATTGGCTTCTTGTCCAGTTTTGACAGGGAAAAAGGTCACAAGTGGCTAATGTTCTCTTGATTTGTTAAAACCGAGGATGTCACTTGATTAAATAAACTTTACTCAGGGAAGCCTGTGAATTCTAGTCAGTTAATCAATTTGCATATGGCCAAAACCAGGGATGATGATGGAAAAATAATAGTATTTTAGGCCATTTAACAAACTATTACCTTGGAAAGAAAAATCAATTTGTTATCGTGTTTACAGAGTACTGGTTTGGAAGACCAAACCAAATGTATATTTAGCACAAACATATGCATTTGCCTATAAAGTTTAGGGGAAGTCACTTTAAAGGTTAGACAAAATGCACAAAGCTTTTGTTGGGACACTGCCCAATGTAATCAAACAATGTGTTAATTTTTCCCTCTCCCTTCAAAACACCTACACAAAGAGCACGAAGACAACATTTCTCCTTTGCTGCATGGCTTTCAGAAAACTATCAGGAAAAGATACCTTTTGAACTATGATTCTCTGAATCTCCCAACTAGAAGCCATCCTGGCTGGAGGAGTGTAGTCCAAAAAGTAACTTCTGATTTTCAGAGACTCATTGTTTTTGGATCTTCTTACTAACTAAGGACTAAGCATGTTCCTTCTTTCTGCCTTTCCCCCCTCATTCTGCTGCTTGGGACAATATAATAATTTTCTCACAAAGTCTTTTGGTATCATGTTAGAAACTGTATGGCAGAGAGGAAATGGTCTTGCTACAGCAGTACATAATAGATCTGTTAGTGCTTTTATCTGTAAAGAAGTCTGTCACGTTTCTTGGGAGCATCCCAAGGCAAAGAATACCCTGGAAAACTTGTATATTTTTAGGCATTACAATGAATGAGAGTTATTGCTTGTTCCTGCTTTCCTTGGTCTTCCCACTGCCAACAGAGTTGAGGGTGTAAGTGTGTCCTGAAGTCATATTACTGCACCGTCTTCATTAGGATGTCACCATTCTGCGCTTGCCTCTCTGACAGTGCTACCACTCTGGTTAGACACCCTGGACAATAGGGTTTTGGGTTCCTGATTAGAAACCTTCACTGATAGGTAGCAGCAGAGTTGAGTAACAGCTTTGGAGCAAGAAGAGGCAAGATGATAATAATGCATCCCACTCAGTTACCAATCTCACCATTGTTTATCATAATAACTTCTCTGAAACAGTAAAGTTGCTTCATGTCCTATCTGGCTTCCTGCTAGGCTAGCCAGGGAAAGGATCTGCCAGAAAACTTCAAACACAGTTTCCAGCCAGCATGCATTCTCAATGGACTTATATGGAGGCTGAGAACAGAAAACTGCCCAATTAGGGGCCCCTGATTAAGCAAGACACAAAATATTTAAGAGGTTTCTTATTGAGAGACTAAATCTTGCAGCACTAGTTAAAATGAAGACATTTTGGATCCTCTAGCATACACTACTCAGAGAAGAGTTGACATAAAGCAGATTAATAATACTGTTCTGTATTTTCACACTTTTTTTTTTAGTTCAGTGGTTTGTGGTTTATGCTGTAGTGTAACAAGACAGTTTTGTATTACATACCAATGCTGGCTGGTTGTCATAGACAGAACAGATCTGTGTATCAGTTTTAAATAACAATGCAGTGCATACCAAGTTTTTTCAATTAAATAATTTCCTCTATGTTTTGTGATGTTGTGCTTGAAAGGTGAAAAGAAACAACTTACTAATTCTACTTCCTCCATTGCAGGGGGTTGTTTAGTTGGGATATTTTTATCATGATCATTTTTAGGTGTTAATTGCCTTTTTCACTGTTTTAAGTTAACATTCTTAATATGATTGTTTATTACACTGCTTTTTGGCTTTTATCTTATCCATTGTTTCAGTTGTATTCTGTTTTAACTTATATTGTCATCCATTTTGGTTTCCATAGTGGGAGAAAGATCAGCTATTAAACAGGCAAATAGCTAAAATTGCTTACATTGGCACAATTTTCCCACCCCTGTTGTAGGCATTCAGAATGGGTTGTTTGTTGATGAGTCTTGCTTTTGAGCAGTTGACCCAGCAAGTAATGCACACAGTGTCCATGGAATTGTAACAATACAGTGTTGTGCTGTTTCTTTTTTTCTTTAAATGAATATCCAAACTTTCTGAGAAAAATTATGCTCAAGGCAACTAATAGTGATAAAATACAGATTAAAGCAGAATCTTTTCAGTGCAGAAAAACAGATAAATTAAATGTGCAGCAATAAAAAGAAATAAGTAACAACCAATCAGCTAGAAGCCTCTTTAGCAGTAAATGAGCTGAAATGCCTAGTTGTCTTTGGTAAGAAGTTTCAGAGCCTGTCTTGTTATAAATGAAGTAGCATTAGCCCCTCCTAATGCACTGGTGAAGTGCTCCAAGTTGGCCCACAGTATTGGTGTAGTGATACAGTCAGGATCCTGTTGGTCCAGGACTCTTGGGAATTCGCTGCATATTGGTGTAATTCAGCAATTTGTTACAATAATCTGTCTTGGCTGTATGTCTGCTAGGCACTGCTTGCTAAGTATATCTCAGGCCCTTTTCACATGGCATTTGCCATGTGAAAGGGCCCCGGAGTGTTGCACGATTGCGAGGAGCGTTTCAGATGACATCCTCGCAATCATGCAGCGCTGCCGGGGCCAGCAGGCGCCGATAATGCATCGCTCCGGGGTCCCATGCACACTTACCTTGCGTGCGGAGCTCCGGAGCCATGGCCCTCACGCTTCCTCCCCCAGCACAGCCTGGGAAAATACCCGGCTGACTGCAGAAGGAAGAGGTGGAGCCTTCATGTTGCCCGCCGCCCGGCAGGCTGCTCCTGTGGAGACAAAGCAGTGGGGACACGAGAGCCTCTCACAGGACGCTGCTTGCATGATCCCCGCGCCCCCGCGCCGGAAAGAGGTAAGGTACAGAAAAGGCCTCAGTTTTCAATTGTTCGGTCCAAACTCCCTTTAAAGATTATATGCATTTTTTAAAAAAAACAGTACAAAAATCTGGTTTTATTTGAGTTGTTGTGATTGGAGGCACTAAAATAATATGCATGTCAGTTTTATAACACTTTGGTTCTCCGTGGCTATTCTCAAAGTCTCCTATTAAACTGTAATTTGGTGAGGATGCTGAGTATTCAGTAGATAATCCTACCTCCCATTCATGGGACTGGAATTCTCAAAACTCCTAGGGAGAGAGAATGATTATTAAATGGTTTGCCATAGTGTGGTTATGCCTAAAATATATTTGACATAGTTGAGTATTCTGGCTTGGCTACTGGACAGATGGGTTTAAGCCTCAAACTACTTCAAATTCATTTGCTTCTGTTGCAAAAGTCACTGGATAGAGGAAAATTGGATTATTTATATGATAGGCTGTGTTTTTATAACCTTCAGAGCATAGTTTTATGTTGTTGTTCAATAAAATTCACACTGTAATTTCAGATTCATCATATAAGCCTCAGAATTTGACATGCATAACACACAAGTTTGCTGAAGTCGTCTGCACTTGGACTACAGACTCTACAGATAACCTTGGGTTCAGTTATGAATTCTGCTATAAAACAAGGTAACAACAGATTATTTCCTGGGAAAGATGTTATATAAGCTTCACTTTCACTGATAAACAATGTATACTTCAGTGAACTGTAGTGTGGAAGCAAAGAGACTGAGGTGCAAAGCAGGAAAGTTTATTACTTGGATCTCTTCTCTTCTCTGAACTCATTAGGTGATATCAGATGCATTATTCTCTGTTCGCTTCATTTCCCAAATTCACAATATGGGGATAATAATCACTTACCTTACAGGATTACTGTTAGGACTGCAATAATGCCCACAAAGTGCCTTTGAACACTTGAAAGCACTTTAGAAGTGAAATGTTATTAGTGTAGTTACAAATAACTGGTTATATATCATTAATTGCTTACCCCAATAATCATGGTATAACTAAGTCACATCACAGTTGTAACTTAATGAGGGGTAATTCTTGCAGTGTAGTTATAATTTTAGTTACTTTTATATCTGGGGAGGGTATAGCCTCACTAATTGGTGGGTGAGAACAACACTGTGGTTCAAGTACTGGCTTGTGCTGCACCTCAACTCTCATCTGGGAGCTGAGGTGATGTTAAGACTTAACATCAAAAAATAACCTTTTTTTTTCTTTTTTCTTTTTTGTTCATGCAACCCCTGGGTGCTCCCAGAGGCAGAAAACTGGCCCTAGATCTGTCATTGTTAATCTATTCCTGTTGTATAAGATGCGGTGAAAGTCAACTTTTATGGCTTTGGGGGGAAATGCAGAGATTCATGGAGAATAAGGCCAGCCATGGTATCTCATGGCCCCTATATATTGCCTCTAGAATCAAAGATGGTGTGCCTCTCAGTACCAGTTGCTGGGGAATATATTTGGGAAGAGATTCTTGTTGTCAGGCTTTTCTTGGGGACTTCTCATGGGTATCTCATTGGCTGCTGTGTAAACAGAATGCTGGACTGACCAAGCTTTTGGTCTGATCCAGCAGGACTCTTCTTAGCTCCTTTAATAGCTTTGACTGAAGGTCTTCCTGACTAATCTGGAACATGACTAATTTCATCTTCCATCATGTATGTTTTTCAGCACTTCCTTTGACAAAAACTGTTTAGTAACAGAGGAGAAAAACCAAACATTTCCACTGATGACATTTGATCCTTTTCACATAGAGATATCTACCTTGAATTCGTCTGAGGATGTGAAAAACCCAATAGCTACAAATACATTTATGCTTACTGAAAAAGATATTAGTAAGTATACATTGCCTTGGTACCGATACTGGCCTTATGTCTTCATTTATAGTTTAGCATGATGAGAGAAAACCTAGCCAAATCTCAGATTGGCATTCCCCCCCACCCCCATTTTATAAAAGTTTTAGATACCTATTTAAAATTAAGACAGTTTGAAGGTGTTGCCACGTTCCTTATTTTCATTAAGCTACCTCCTCTGAGGTAGGAACTTTACGCAAGGCATCTTTCATTTCTTCCACTCGTATACCAAAGTCATTTTTTTATCCAGCAATGAGATACGTTTCTGGTTTTGTAGTTCTTTCTTTACGTCATGTTCGCATCTTAGGTATTTGATACAGAAGAGAAGTTATTTGTTATGGCTTCTACATTTTATTTTGTACAATTTCAGTGCGTGGCACGAAGTGTGTGTGTGTGTGAGAGAGAGGGAGAGAAAGAATGCATATATATAAACAGACAGACAGACAGACACACACACACACACACACAGACATGCATGTCTCTGAGAAGAAATATAACCTACATTGTTTTTATCTTTGCATAAGGTCCTCTGGTCATACCTGCTGCCAAAATGAAAGGGCAGCTCTTTATCGTGAGCATACAAAACTTCAGTGATGAAGTAAAAAAAATAAATTCCTACCTTGAAATTCAGCCAGGCAGTAATCTTCCAGAAGAACATCTCATCTTTCATAATAATTTGGCCTCTATTTATATGTTTGGAAGCAGCCCAGTTTTGTGTGAATGCAAAGCTCCCTCGTGTGTCCTTTGAAACAACAGTAGTATTCAACAGTATGAGTTTTATTCACGGCTTTGTCATACGGGATTGGTTTGGACACTGTTGCCAGTTTTGAGGTGTTTAAACTAAATATATGTGGAAACATATTGGTAGGTTTTTTAGCCAAACATAAAAGTCACTGAGCTCAGTGTAACCAGTGTTGAGCACTAGTCCATTTTACAGATTTTTCCCATGTACTTAACTCTCTTTACTGGAATCAGAGAAACTTAACTATGCTTTATGGTGGCTTCGTTTTCTTTTTCTTCTTCTTCTTTTTTTCTTTTTTTCTTTTAAGGGAGCAGGAATGCTACAAAAGTAAAATGTGAGCACATGTTGGTCCAGGGCTCACAGACTGGAGGACCCCAAAATGAAATCATCACATATATTTTTCTATCCTCTTTTCCCCCATATGTTCCTTCTGTCTGGCGGTCTCCCTCCCTTCCATCTCCTTTGCCTTTTTCATATCCTATCCTATGTTTTCTCCTCTCTTTATTTATTAGCATTCTATTCTGTCTCTCTTACTTTTTCTTTTTCTCAAATGTGATAGGAGGGGTGAAGAACACTGACTCTTCATTTCTTCTACATGTACCCAGAAGCACTCTGGGGAAAGCAAAGTGCTGTGTGTGTTTGCAGCTTCTTCTCCAGCATCTCCTGGTGCTGCGATGGAAGCAGGGAGTGAAGGAATGAAGAGAAATAGAGAGCTGGGGGTATGAGAGGGAGGAGAGAGAGTGAAAGTGCAGAGCTGCAAGGAGAAACACACACACATACAAATTGTAAGCACAGGAGGGTACCAAACAGGGAAGAGGGTAGAAGAGAAGGAAGATAAACAAGAAGATTCTTGTAGAAGAAGAAGATTCTTGTAGATTCTTAATAGAAAAAAAGGAGAACATAATGGTACAGAGAGAAATAGAGGAATGGGGCTCTAGAGGTGTGTGTGTGTCTGTGAGGGATGCCATTTCTGCACTATACTGTTATAGTACTATTATTCCACTTTCAGCATCCTGTGGAATTCTGAGGTTTGTAGTTTACTGGGGCTAAAGAGCTCTCTGGCTGAGAAGTCTAAATGCTCCTCCCTAAACCGCAAACCCCAGGATTCCATAGGACGTTGAAAGTGGAATAACAGTACTGTAACAGTGTAATGCAGAAATGGCCTGGTGAAAGAGAGAGAGAGAGAGAGATTGGGAACAAAAGATAGAATTAGGGGACCATCAGCCTGGCAGCATTTTGGATCAGTAGGCTGATTTATTGAGGCAGAAACCCTCCAGTTTTAACAAATGCAGTTACAGTATTTAATCTGTGAGCTTTCACTGAGGAAGCTGCCTAACCTGGGCCCTTTCCGCAGCTTACCTTTTTGTGGCGCTGGGGTGTGTGGATTGCGCAAGCAGCCTCTTGCTCTTGCATCCCCGTTGCTTCAGCTCCGCAGCTGCTGCCTGCTCGCGAGCAGGTAGCCTGAGAGCCCCTCCTCTTCCTTCTGCAGCGCAGCCTGGGATTTTCCCGGGCTGCACTTGGGGCAGGAAGTGGGAGTGCCACGGCTCCAGAGCTCTGCACACACAGTAAGTGCATGCAGGGCCCCGGAGCGATGCACGATCGCGCACCATTTTCAGCTCAAAGCCAAAAATGAAATAGTGCGTGATCGGCACCTGCCAGCCCCTGGAGCATTGCACAATTGGAAGTGCGTTGTGTGGACCACTCCTCACAATTGCACGATGCTCCAGGGGCCCTTTCGCATGGCAAATGCCATGCAAAAAGGGCCCTGGTCAGACTGTTTGTCTGTCCAGGTAGTAGAGTCTGCTCTGGCTGTTAGAAGTTCTCCAGGGTCTAAGACAGAATTCTTCCCTATCAGTTGATCAAACTAGCCAGGAGTTGACAAGTTTGCCAGTTTTGTGTTTCTCTTTTTTTTTAACCCTCATTTTTACAATTTTAAATTTGAGTTATTACATTCTTAAATATCACTTTGACAATGTGTGCCTGAACACACATCAGTAAGCAAGGCCTATGATTGACCTAGGAAGACAATTTTAAAGTCTTTTCCTTTTTACTCATCAGTTACTATGTCATCAGTTCTTAATAATGCCTGTTATTTATGCCTTGGAGAGCTGCATTGAATTGTTTCATAGGAACATAGTGAGTCAGACTGGTGGTCTATTTTGCTTAACATTGCCTTCTATACTGTCTGCCAGTCATTTCCGAGCATTTCCTGCATGTGTCTTTGCGTCTTAACCCCACTGAAAATGTCAGGGATTGAACCCAGGATTTTCCAGTATACAGAGCATATGCTGTACTGCTCAGTGCTAGAATATGAAAGATCAGATACGTTCTAGGATCATCCAGAAAGCAAAAAATTCTCTGGAAGTACCAGGGATTCCCAGTTCATTTTGTTTTGACTTTACCTTCACATTCCTCAGTTTGCATCCGTATTCTTACTTGAAATAAACTAAGTTTCCTTCCTTCCCTTTGTGTTCTTCCTCCTCCTGCTCTCACTGATCACTTGTCACTTCTAGACTCAGAGAACATCCCATAAATTGATTTTCAGCAATTTCCACAAAGCCATGATGATGATGATGATGAAGAAGAAGAAGAAGAAGAAGAAGAAGAAGAAGAAAATCAGGAGTTATGGCCAAAGTGCTGAAATATTTTCGCAATGTTAAACTAATTAAACATTAGAATCATTTTGTTTTAGTTCTAAAATTCCTCTTTCCCTCATTTGATATCTTTTGAGTTTGTGACCTGGAAACAATAGCTATGTTTTACTGGTGGTAGCCATTTTAGCTCGTCCCAGAGTAATGCAAACAGATAGTCAAAGTGAGATACATTTCATTTGGAAAATACTGAATTAATTTAAACTGATGTGGGTAAAAGGAATGAAAAGTCCCTGATAATGCTGAGAGTTCCCAGGAAATTTTTCAGGATGAAAAAAATGTAATGTGGATATCCAAAATAAAATCAGTTTGTACAGAAACAAAATCTAGGACTTTTCAGAGTTTCTTTTTTCCCCTCACCGAGAAAGACTTCTGAATCCAGGCTGGTTGTTAGGGATGTAGAAAATACTCACAAATTTTCTCATACTCAAAAAGAAAAGGTGTCTGGACACATTAAGGGGCTCAACCAGCAAGGTTCGCATCCCTGTTCAGTCATGGAATCTCACTGGGTGACATTAAGTAAGTTACATTCTCTTAGTCTCAGAGGAATGGCAAACCCCCTCTGAATTAATCTTGCCAAGAAAAGCCTGTGATAGGGTCACCATAAATTGGAAACAATTTTGAAAGGCATACAACTACCAATTGAGAAAATGGATCTCTGATTTTTTGAGGGGGTTGGGAACCCATGATGAAAGCTGGCGTATAAGACTCCCTTTTTTCCCTGAAAGATACTGTCTGAAAATGGGGTGTGTCTTATACATCAGCAAATAGTATTTGCTGACCTATAAGTGGGGTGCGTCTTATACTCCGGTGGGCCTTATACGCTGGCAAATACAGTACACACACACACACACAAGGTAAAAAATCTTGACCTGTGAAAAATCATCAAGAAATATGGACAAGCTCTAGTAATGTTGCCCAGCAGGGAGAAATATTTAATATTCATTGTTCTTGCATGTGGGAATGAAGTAACCAAAGATTCACATCCCAACCAGTTGATCATGTGTGTGACCAGAATGTTCAACTAGATGGGCCCTTACCTGATCCAGCATGGCTTTTGTACTTCTGTGATTATTTCTGCTTCACAATTATAGAAACCTTCCTTTTGGAATAAGATAGTCCCTAATGAATAAATGTAAGGATATTAAAAAAATTTTACAATAGGGATTGCATATGTTTAGGGCAAGAAGATGCAGTAGTAAAATATTGCATCATAGCTATGTATATTGTATAATTCTGAGTTGGTTTGCATTTTTTCTTCCTCCAAGAATTTGTTCCTCCTACTCCACATATTCATAGACTGACCCCTGACTACATATCTGACACCTTAAAACTAGAGTGGTATGATGGCGGTTCGAACTTTCCATATAAAATGGATGCTACCTGGGAAATACAGATCCTCTATAAAGATCCCATGGAGACAGTGGCATTAGTAAGTTGTTTTTCTTTACTTTTCTATTCCATTTCTCTTTCCCTTTTCCTCTCTCGCTCTGTCTCTCTCTTTATAAATCTAAATCCTTTAAAGGCAATTTTTTTAACAACCCCTTCAAAACAATTACAGTCTCAACAGCCTCAGTTTAAACATGTTTGCTTTTAGCGAGACTTAAACAATGCTGCTTGAATAAAATCCTCAAGCACACTTAACTAATAACACCAGAAAGTGAATGGGCATCATTTGTTAACAGAGGGTGTCAGCTGTGATTGTCAGGAACATGTACAGCATCAGAAACTGGACATTTGTGATTTGTAGATGCTTAAGGCATTATCATATTTGCTGCCATAGAAGATCTGTTAAATAGATGGCTATTGAGTATCCCGCTTAAGTTAATGACCCTTACTTCCAAGTTGTTAAGAGCAATGTACATGGTCTCTTCCTCTCATTTTGTCCTTACCACAGCCATGTGAAGGAAATCAGGCTGAAGGACGTATAAAATCCCAAGATTGCCTAGTGAGCTATATGGCTGAGCAGCCATTTCAACCTGCAGTTCTCCAGTCATAGTCCAACTGACCACTATACCACACTGTTTTTTCTATGGAAACAAAAGATCTGCCCTCTAAGCAGGATATCAAACCCCAGACCTGTTTTGTTTCTACTCAGATGATTATAAAAAGCAGCCCTATGAACAGAATTGTTGTTGTTTGATGCTCTGTGGTAAACCATTTGCAATAAAATTAGTCTGTGACTAAGAATGAGTCATTTGGTGCATGAATAAATTCATGATTTAATATTAGAAATGGAAAGTGATGAGACAGAGGTAGGAGACAAGAGAGGAAGTTGCAGCATAGTTGTTGAGGTAATTCATTGCAAGGCTACAGGTCAGTTACATGGAATGAGACCAGCAGACATCAGAAAGTTACAGAGTCACAATAAGAACCAGTATGTTACACTGATTAAACTGGTGAAATGGGACTGGGAAGGTTCAAGCTTACATCTTCACTTAGTTGTGAGACTCACAGAGTGACTTTGAGCCACTAACCATATCCCTGAACCTAAATTTATCTCACAAGGTTGTTCTGAAATTGAAAGAGGTAGATGAGAGCCTTTGGATCTTGAAATTATCTAGCCTGAAGTGTGTGTGAAATTCTCTCAGTGTAATATCAAGAAGTAAACGCTGCCATTTTTGCACATACTGGATAACTACATGTTTGTTCCTGTACATCAGCAACATTGTGATGAGGGCCAATGCAGGATTAAACCTCCCTTATCCCAAATACTTGGGACCAGAAGTGTTCTGTATTTTGGATTCCCCCCCCCCAGATTTTGAATATTTCTTATCATTCTTTTGATGCAGGGTCCAATCTTCTGTTAATTCTTCTCCTCCTGGCTTCTTCCTGTAGGGAATTGCAGAGGCTTGCTTAGAACTGCGCATGTGCCTTTTCCCCCTCTCACTTCACTCAACTTGCTTGGGTGGAGACTCAGTTGTTACCATGCATAATGCTTGCAAAATCAGTCAGCTTGCTGCCATTTTCCCCTCTCAGCTCACTTGAGACACACTCCAGAATTCCCTCATAGTCTCTACTGGAAGAAGACTGGGTTCCGCTTATCAAAAGTTTTGTTTTTTGGAGGGTTTCAGATTTCTGGATAAGGGAGGCTCACACTGTAGTAGATGAGGACCTGGAAAAGGCATTAGAAACTACAAAAGAAAACAGAATTATGCTGAAGTTTCTGAGAAAACTTGATTTTTAGTGATTTTTAGGGAATTTCTTTGTACTTTGTACTTTTTAAATCACTCCCAATAGAATTTATCTGTGTATAGTTTCTACCATCATAGCATTGAAGTTTCAGACTAGATTGCATATGGCCTTGATCCCATGCATAAGAAAGTATTTTGTAAATTAAAACAGGCTTAATTCCAAGTTCTACTCCCAATTTAGTAGAGTAGACTCATGGGTTTCAGCTGCTGAAAGGTATGTTAGCAGTTACATTAAGTCTGTTGATCCTGTGAGGCTATTCCAGTTAGGATGAGCAATTAGATTTAGGTCCGTTTCATTAAAAATGGTGTGAAAAATTTATGGAACATGAACAGGCAATACAGACAAGAAACTGTAGCTGGGAGGTATCTAAAAAGTGGGCTTCTAGCTCTGGAAAGACATTTATTTATTTTAAGTGTTCCACTGGCACTGGTACTGCATTAGAGAACAAAGGGGTTTTGAGCTGAACAGTGTGCTTAGATATTTTAGAACAATTTGGATATGTGTACCACATATTATTTCAACTTTGAATTATTCATGTGTACTCTGAAGGAACTCTTAGTAGGACTTGCACCAAATGAAGTCTATATCTATTTGTGTACATGTCTGGTGGTGGGTATTTATTATATTTGGAGTTCATGAGATTCGTAACAGAGCTGTTCAAACATGTTCTTGGCTTCCATAGACTGTTTTATGAAACCAACTTCTTTAGAAAGTGATCAAAATTTGTTATAAACCACAGTGCCTGGTCTGGAGGATGCAACAAGATTCAGATTAAATAAAAATAAGCATTGACTGTGCTTGCACATCATGACAAACAATGGTTTGTGTTATTGTTGTGTAAACCATGAATAGTTCAAGCAATCCATGACTGCTTTCCCCATGTCTGGTTTGTTTCTTCCTAATCCTTTGCTCAGCTTCCGGGTCAGGCCATGCAGCTGAAGAAGCAAGCTAGGGACAAGCTACAGTTGCAAAATCAGATGTAATGAAATACCATAGTTCAAACAAGCCAGAATTGTAAGCCAGCAAGAAACCATAGATTGAGGTGGTGATTTGTGATGAGCAAACCATGGTTGGTGAGCAGATACGGAGTAGTGAATGAAAACAAGCCAGATTTTGGCAAACTGTAACATAACTGTAACATATCAGGTAACTGCCAAAATTTTCATGGTGGCAATGGATGGAGATGCAAAGGAAGGAAGTCAAAAGGCTTGTGGCAGCTCCTTCCCGTCTGTTTATATCAGTGGTTCTCAACCTGTGGGTCCCCAGATGTTTGTGGACTTCAGTTCCCAGAAGCCCTGAGCATTGACCATAGTGGCTGGGGCTTCTGGGAGCTGAAGTCCACGAACATCTGGGGACCCACAGGTTGAGAACCACTGGTTTATATGCTGCTAAACCATGTTTTAATGTGATGTGCAAACTGGGCTAATGTTGAAAACAGAAATATTGCTCATTGTCTATATAGTAACCTGATCTATCAAATAACATAAGAGTTCAAAATATTCAAATGATGAACTTCTTTAAAAAGATATTTTAAATAGTTTCTTTTACATTTGTAGATAAATTATACTTCAACACTAACTGGCAATGACACCCTCCTTTATTGGAAATGGACGTCAGATCTGCCTTTTAACTGCACTACACATTATGTAAAGATTCGTTGTTTCATTCATGAGACTACATTTGCTGGAAAGAAGGTTTGGAGTGAATGGAGTGAACCTGTGGAAATGCCTGGTAAGACAATGCTGTTGAATACAGTGCTTGAATAAAAATACCTTATCAAAATTGCAATATTGGTGGTAGGTAGAGATATAGAATGAATAGCTTGCTGAATCATATTTTTTTCACTACACTGTTTAGTAAAGGGTCATAATCTTTTGCTGTTTTATAAGTGAATCTAAATTATATTGTAACTACTCATTGCCACAATTACAAGAGGTTGTGGTTTAGAAGTTGTACTTACATTTAGGGAGCTAGACACCATTGAATACTAGAGAACAGAGATGGGAGTTGTGTGACCCCCAGATGTTGTTGAATTGCAGTTCCTAGCAGTTCTAACCGAGGCAACCAATGATGAGTCATGTTGGGGGTTGCATTTCAACGACATTGGGACAATCACACAATTCTCACCTCAGTGTTAGAAGAAGCGTTAGAGCCTGATTGACTTCACCTCCCAAATGGATTTCTCTGTTCACTTCCCCTCTCATATGAACTCCTTTAGAGCTTTCTAGCCTATATATACGAGAATAAGGAATCCAGTTTTGGAATGAGTTCATTTGCAAAAGCATCAGTGCTCTGTCAGACTGGCCATTCATTTGGATTAGCTTGTTTGGGGACAATAGCTAAGAGGTAGAGTCTTTAAAAGCAATCAAATATGTAGCTGTTAGACTGAAATGGATAAATGACCAAATACCATAGATCTTTCCTCTCTTCACTTTTTCCCTTTTCATTACAGGACAAGATACAGGCTCTTCTGGCAAAATGTATCCTCTTGACAAAGTAGTGCTGGAAGGCTCTGATGTGACTTTCTGCTGTGTGTGGCGAAAAGGAGAAAGTGGGTTTGAGCTAAAATATCCATCATGTTCAGCTCAGCAGTGTTCAGTTGCTTCTCTTTCCAACTTCAGCAAGCTAATCCATGTACAAAATGTCTCAGCATCACAGTCGTCTGGAACTAACGTATGGTGTATAGGAAAACCTGCACCTGGATCCAATGATCCAGGTTTTTATGGAACTGTCGTGTTTCCAGGCTGTAAGTATATAGAATGAATCAAGTGAACAGATATTTTCTGATGGCTCCAGATTTTAGGCATGAATCATCCCAATGTGGAAGCTTGTGATTTATTCCAGGCTTGAACTCAAATCTTCCTTATAGATCAAGCACAGCTTGCCCTAGGTTTGTTTACATCAAACCCTCTTTATTGGTTTCCTCCACTCCAAGTAAATTTCCTTTTGAAAGAGGAGAAAAAAGGAGGGAGAGCAAGAAGATTTGATGCCTTCCACACCTGCAAAAGCATGGTTTTGTGAAGGGAGGGACAAGTAGAGCAGAGGTATTGTGAAAACAGGAAAACCCTTGTAATGCTCAGTCTTGAAGTGTGGTTGCTCCTGAGCATCCCAAAGACTCTCAGATCAATTCTTTCTTAGGAAATATGGTGTTCCCTAGGCTTCTCAGTCAGAAATCATTGAATGGGGAGATATATATATACTTAAGTAGAATTGCCATGTAGCTTGGCCAGGTCTCTTCAAGAAGCCCACTGCCTCTGTTTCTCTTATTGGCAAGGATTAGTTTGAACAGGGTAGACATTGGAGGGGGGAGGGCTGGAGATGAGGCCATGTCTTACTGAGATTTTTTTCATGAGAATGCCTCAGAAAGCAAAACAAAGCCAAAGGATTTGCATTATTTCAGGCCCTCGGGGCAAACCTGAGATCTATGAGATGCCCTGTGATATAATAGTGGGTATGCTGTATTGATACTGAAGGAGGATACTACAAAAGACAGTCCCTGGTAATTCCATTAAGTACAGTACCTGAAGAATTAACCATAATTGCACTAAGGCCATTTCCACACTAGACTGTTATAGTGCTATTATTCCACTGTCAACATCCTCAAAGGCCCCTCCTTAAACTGCAACCCTCAGGATTCCATAGGATGTTGAAAGTAGAATAATAGCACTATAACAGTCTAGTGCAGAAATGGCCAAAGTATGGTATTCAAGTAAAACCATTTACAAATGAGGAAAACACACTTTTTTTCAAAGAAGTGCTCTTACCCTGAGATTCCTTTCCCTTGCCCCGAGGGCCACAGAATAGGAGCTGGAGCCTGAGACCTGAGAACTCTAGTGTTCACCCCCAAACATTTCTTCAAAGGTATTATTTTTGGTAGGAAAAATTAAATAAATGAAGGTTGCTGGAGAGAGGGTAGTAGGGCTCCATTACAGATGTGATCTTGAAAGCCTTGGAAAAGTTTTTGAAGATGACTCAAGAAAATAAAGGTTATTATGAGACAAATGCATCTCTGTTTTTCTGTTCGTTCTTTGGTTATGTATAGTACAGAGAATTCGATAGCTTCTCCCTCCTTAAAATGGCAAGAGAGATTTTCTTCCATTGTAACAGATATATAATTTGAAGCTGTAAAGCACTCATGCTTAAGATAGCATTTAGGGTTAAATCTGTGTCTCTGCTAAGTAGAACCATCTGGAGAACTTGCATATCATCTCTATATTTTGCCTGATCCAATTGAGCATCTTTATTTGATAATATAGAGTACTTTATACAGTTTCTGGTTTTCTAAGCATAAGGATGTCTAATTTCTTACTTTCACTTCTTCATAAATTTTATATTAAGCTTGCATAGGCAGTGTTGCTCTTGTTCAAGTGACTAGAATGGTTTTTCAAAGAAAATTAGAGTCCAGCTTTAAGTACTGGCTTCCCCAACAGAATTCTAGGTGTTGGATATTCCTAAAGGCAACTGACCTGATCAGTTAGCACTATCAGCTGTTGGTGGATTACCATACATTCAGTATAAGGTGAAACTGGGCATGGTAATCATGTATAGCATCGATATTCTGCAATAGAGAACTTTCAAGATTGCTGTGGCATGTGGTTCAACAAGTATATATATTTATGTGCAACTGCTTTTTCATTGTTTCTCATTGCTACAGTTCCCCCTGATGTGCCACAAAATGTAAGCTGTGAAACAGAGGATTTAAAGGAAATAAAATGCAAATGGGAACAGGGAAGGCCCACTAAATTATATGGTCCACGAAAAACATTCTACACTTTGTCAGAGCGGTAAATCTTTTTCTTCTTGTGTGTGTGTGTGAGTGTGAGTGTGAGTGAGTGAAAGTTGCCTGTCAACCTACGGCGACCCCGTGAATTTCATAGGGTTTTCTTAGGCAAGGAAAACTCAAAGGTGGTTTTGCCAGTTCCTTCCTCTGAAATATAACCAGTAGCACCTAGTATTTGTTGATGGTTTCTTCTTTGTTAAGAGATAATTTATGAGGCTCATCTAACATGACATGAATTATATGCAGTAGTTAGGAGGACCATTTTCTTTGTGTGAAAATTGCCATTTGTTTATATTTTTAATTCTATACCATGTGTACCTAAATGAAAAGAAAATTTAAGAAACTAATGTTATTAGCTTAGTTTGGTTATGATGCTAAATGGTATAAATATGGATAGGGATGGAAAGTATATTCTTTAGCTATGCTTATGCCCAGGAAACCCCAGTAGAAAGTATACTAGTAGCCAGAAGCCTGGTTCAGGATTCTTTGGATTTTGAGAAGTATTCATCTGCACAGAAGCACATGTGGCTTTTCTGTGCAGAAATGTATTTTCTGCATAGAACACCGTATCTGTTCCTACACAGAAAGTGTATTTCTGCACAGAAAAACCATGTGTACTTTTTTATAGAAAATATGTTTTCTATACAGAAGATGTGTTCCTGCATAGAAAAAAAAAGTATATTGCTCTGTTGATAAATACTCCTTGAAGCACAAACAATGATTGAGAACTGTGCAGAAATCTTTGTATTCTCATTAAGCAGGGAGAATACAGCAAGATTTATTGATTCTTGTCTTATGAGGACAATGAGTATGATGATGTATATCTCTAGATATGAAGGCTGTCCTTTGATGATAACAGTGGTATAAAGAAGGGAAATCAATGGGGAGGAAATATGGTACCTAAGCTCCCTGGCGCACTGCTACTTACTGTTTAAACCAGTGAAGGTGGCCAACAAACCTCACTAGACTTCATCTTAGAAATAACCTTCAGAAACTTATGAATGACCATGAATGAGAGGCTAGTAGCAGAAGCCTTTCAGTTCCTTTCCAATTTGGGTTAAAATCTGAGGTGGAGATGATGACCCCATAAAAGAAATACAGTAAAATCAGGTTTGGGAGCAAATTCAACCACCAAAGATCAATTTCACCCATAGGTTCTCCTAAATTTTCCTGATGACATATATTCAATGCAATGGCCTAACAAACCAGTTGAGAAACTTTACTTGTCAGGGAAAAAAGTGAACTGGGACAAAAGTCCACATAACCTATGGGGAACTCTTAAGCTAAGCTCCGGAGAGAGATTTTTCCTCAGACAGCTTGTCAAAGATCTTCTCCTTGGTTTGCTGTGAACTGTTTTTAAGAACTGCCTGCCCTATGAGACAATTGGATATGGATATTACTTAAAAAAAATGAATAAAACCGCCACTTTTGGTATGGTAATTTTTTTCTACTAAAACCCTATTAAATAGTATGAATATTCACTTTTTCCACTCCTGCTCCAGACCAGCTGTTGTTACTACTTGTCCTACCTGGATTAATCAGATGAGTAGTCCTGCCCCATGATCACATGGAACAAAACGATATACTGATGCTATGTAGTCTGTCAGAATTTCCCTATCTGATAAGAGTACTGAAGGCATTTTTACCAACAGCACAACAAAGTCACTGCTGAAGAGAAGATGCCTTTTGGCTACCACTGTGAAAAGTGTTCATGTAAAATGTATAATTTGGACAATCAGTTCTTGGTTGAATAAGTTAGTATGTGCTTTGTTTATCCCTTTATGTGAGCCAAGGAGGGTTGTGTGCATACCAAGAATAATGTGCCCTTTCCACACCATATTGGTGTCTCGTTTCTGCCACAGGATGGCAGCTGTCGGCAGGTTGCGCTTCCACCCTATAAAAGTTAAAAAGCAATTAAACTATCATAAAAATAAAAGTCCAGCACATTATACAAGGCTTACTTCCCCTGAAACATTAGTTTTCAAAGGCCTCCTACAGTTGAAAAGGTTTTTACCTGCTTGCAGAAAGACATTAAGCATGCGAATGTTCAGTTCAATTGACTGTAGTGAGGACAAATGAACTAAAGAAGAAATGGATAGATAGGAGCATATTTATTGCTATCTAATTATTCTGGATCCTTTTTTAAAAAAAAAATAAACAGCTTCAATATACTCTGTTCAAATGAAAATTTCAACAACTGTCAAAAAGTTCTCATTTGTTTTTTAAAAAATTACCTTTGTATTACCTGAACTTTAATCACCACTTTCCCCTTAACTTTGCAGAATATCCAGGAAATATATTACTTACACAGGAGACAATAAACACTATGAGTGTAAGCTTCCAGTTCTGAACAATCAGACAACATATAACTTCACAATCCATGCCACCAATCATCTTGGTCAATCAGAAGCCTCTCTTTCAGTCAATATAAAATACAGAAGTGAGTGTTTGTTTATATACAATGACAATGAATTAGGTCTCCCCCCTACTTAAAGATATGTGTGGCCACAGTTATAGGTAAGGACCCTGTTCTTAACAAGCAAGTTTTTCAACCTCTGTATTTGTGCACCTACAAAAAAGGCAAAACAACCCTTCTCTGCTTTCATCTCTGAATTACTTCGGGGTAGGAACTTCTTCACCAAGGCTCTAAAATTAATGCTGGAAACAGGAAGAAAGCATTTTTCTTTGAACTTGTGCTAAATTTGTGAAACTTAGGCCCTTTTCACATGGCATTTGCCATGCGAAAGGGCCCCTCAAGTGTCGCATTAATGTGAGGAGCGGTCCAGACGATGCACTCACAGTCGCATGACACTCCAGGGGCTGACAGGCACCGACCGCGCAGTTTTTCATTTTTGGCTGTGAGCCGAAAATGGTGTGCAATTGCGCATCGCTCTGGGGCCCTGCGTGCACTTGCCATGCATGTGGAGCTCCAGAGACACAGCACTCACGCTTCCTGCCCCAGCGCAACCTGGAAAACTCCCAGGCTGCACTGTGGAAGGAAGAGGCAGGGCTCTTGCATGAGCGGGCAGCAGCTGTGGAGCTGAAGGAACCGGGACGCAAGAGCCTCTCGCTAGAGGCTGCTCACGCAATCCCTGTGAAAAGATGCATTGTGGAAAGGGCCTTAGCATGAGAGTGGCAAGACTATGTCCCTTAGGACAAGAGGGTCCTTAACAGCAGGAGTTTTTGTTGTTACTGGTCAGTAAGTCTTTTGAGAGGGGCAGGAAACTGGAAGTGATATGACATCTCTTCTGACCATCATTTTTTTTTCATTTTGCGGCCAATATCATCTGTTTTTATTTTAGAGTGTGTTGGGGACATCAAGTGGGGAGTTACAGAGTGAAACTGGCATATTTACATGCAACTATGGAAAGTTGGGAGGTATTTGGGGACAAAAAGGTCTCCTTAAAATTGTTCTGGATTTTTTTAAAAAAATTAATAAAAAATAAATTGGGCTTGGGGATCTCCATGTGGAGATCTCCACATGTACTCTGAAGTCTGCAGCTTCCCCGGCCCTGTGTTATGGTTGAGCAAATAAAAAGTACCAGCTGTGATACCATTTTAACTGGACTTCCTTTTCTCAACAGTTCATCCACACCCTCCCACAGATTTAGCTGTGACTGACAATAGCCCAACTAATGTCAGCCTCTCTTGGAATCTGCCTGGAAATTTCACAAAAATCAAGCTTCAGTTTCAGATTAAGGTTTCCAATGGCACTTCCACAGAACAGAGGGTAGGTGCCTTTGTGTTTTGCAAAACTGCATTTGCATGTTATATCTTTATAATGTAACAGTTGCTGTTGTAAGCACAGAAAATATAAGGATGGAGTTGGTGTTCCCTATGTTGACTGGGAGATTGTGGAAAATGTAATTCGAAAAAGTAATGTCTCGAAGCCTTGTTCTAAACAGGTTGAGCTCTTGGGCCACTTTCCTTCTCTCATATCTGAATTTCTTCTTTCACTGTTAAACCATGTTGCATCATGCCATCTATTCCACTTTTGTATTTTTTCAGCCTTCTTTCCCCAATGACAGTGAAGAAGCACCTTAAGTGGCACAAGCCCTTTCCACATCACCTCCCAACCTGCTATGGGGATGGGAGAAGGACAGGGCTGCGATGATGCTTCTGCATGATGTTGTCACGTTCCTGTCCTTCTCCCATCCCCAGGCGACACAATCACAGATTAAATCATTGACAGGTTTTCCCTGTAAATGACCTGCAGTTGCGCTTACTGGTCTGAAGAGTGTCCGGAAGCGCAATGGCTATGCTTCCTGCCCCAGTGCTGCCTGGGAAAGTACCTGGCTGCACTGCAGAAGGAAGAGGCAGGGCCATCGCACTCCATTCCATAAGGAGCCAGCTAGTGCGGAGGGGAGTGCTCCTGTCATGCTCCCCTCCCCGCAGAGCTGCTGCTGGGATCCCCATGGGAGGACATTGGAAGAAGGTAGGGTGCAAAAAGAGGCTCACATTCATTTCTTACCTACTCTCCTATCCTCTCTCTGCAGTGTCATGTATGAAGGGGACCAAACAAAATGTTTACTGAAGCATCATCAAAATATGCAGAGTAAAACAATAATCTAATATTTAGTTTTTATTTTGTAGTTATTTCAATATTTATATCCTGCTCTTTATCATAGGGTTTCAGGGTGATGTACAGATAAACAATAAATAATTTAAAACAGATTAAAACACAGATAGAACCTCCATTATCTGAAACGTTTGGGACCAGAAGTGTTCTGTATTTCAGACTTTTTAAGGTTTCAGAATACAGTACCTTTTTGGAATAACCTTGCATCTTGTTTGTTCTCTACTTGTGTTGTGTATAAGACACAAGGCTGGAAAGAGACTGAGGTTCTGTGAAATGATGGGAATCCAAATGTAGTGCTCTGCATGAATCCATGCCTCCAGCCATTTCACAGATCTTCTGTCTCTCTCTCTGTTTCTCTCTTTTTTTTTTCTGCCAGCCTCCTGTTTTCGCCATTGAGGTGGCAGTTGCAGCACCACTGCATGTTCATCTCTCAGAACCTCAGTCTCTTTTTTAGCTGCCAATCACCTGCTTTGACCTTTGAGGAGGCCGCTGTGGTACTTCTCAAATCCGAGAGACAAACAAGCAGGAGCACCACAGCCACTGCCTCAAAAGGAGAAGAGGGTGGCTGGCAGCAAAAAGTTTCTTTCTTTTTTTTTTTGGTTTTTCAGATTATGGATTTCTGGATAAGGCAGGCTCAACCTGTAGTTTAAACAGGATAAAACATATTAAATAAGATAAGTTAAAGCAACTTACAAGGCTGTGATAATTAAAAACCATGTACATGCACATTTAAAAGTAAATTAATTCCCTAATTTTTTTTTTAATAAAAAGCCTTGTCTTGACTTACTGCTGGGAAAATAGCAACAATGGCACCAGCTGGATCTCCGTGGGAAATGCATTTCACAGTTAGGCTGCCATAGCTGAGAAGGCCCTCACTCTTGTCATCCTTCACTGTAATGTCACCACTGGTGAGACAGAGAAGCAGCTCCCTCCTACAGACCTCTGTTCTCAGAAGATCCTCCATGTATCAAAGTTCCAAGCCTGTAGGGCTTTTAATATGCAAATGCAATAGTCTTATGTTAGGTGGTATGTTGCCTCATAATTCCATAGAATTCATATGTCATTAAGCATATTTCATGAGATATAAAGCTGGACCATTATACAAAAATAGGTATAATGTATTATATTGCTGTACATATTATTGTATTGCATATAATATAATGCAACAGAAAGTACATAAAGACACTACGTAAGAGATATGACAATGTTTTCATAGTTATCTTGTTTTGTAATCTTCCACAGCTTGCTATGAAGTTAAGCCTGGTTCTTTGAGGTCATATTGTTTTATTAGCAAGACAGTATCTGGTGGCAGCATGACAGTATTATTCATCTCTTTCATATTTCTGCATGTTAAAATGCCATGTGGACAGGTGACTCTGTGCTGGTATGAAATTGCAACTATAATTCTAGTAGGCTAGTAATTTTGTCGCAATAAAAAGTTTGTTTGTTTTTATTCTTTTAAATATTACAGAAAGTGCATCTGGATGGTGCAGAAAACTCACACTACACAATTTCAGTGGACAATTTGCATCCCTACACACTGTATACTTTTCAAATTCGTTGTGGAGCTGCTGACCCCTTCTTCTGGAAGTGGAGCAATTGGAGCAAAGAAATGTCACACCAAACTCAAGAAGCCCGTAAGTTTATAGAGTTACAAACAGAGCTTGGAAAATTAATCCCAGAATTCCTCAGCCAAAATGGCCATCTTAGGAGTTCTTGTCCCTCTCCAATACACACGCAGCTTTGGTAATGGAGTGTTCTGAAAGTGCAGGCTTGACTGGTTCATTAATGAGCCAAGGAAGGAAGTTAAAGACTCTTTTAAAATATGTATATATTCCTTAATGAAAACTCATCTGATGTCTGCAGTTTGAATTGAAGATATTAGTTCTGTAGGTTCAACCTTGAAATACTTGGTTATTTTTTTCTTCAATATAACTTCCAAGACTGAAACACAAACTTCAAAAAATGCAGGTATCCACATTGATCCATTAAGTAATTGTTAGTATTAACAGTAGCACAGTAACTGGAGCTGGAACATGTGAAATATGTTGTTTTGTGTAGGATTAATGGAACAGATAAACAATGGGAATTTGTGTCTTTGTGTCTTTTAATTTGTGTCTTTTAAGTGGAAGTTGGTTGTTCAGCTGAATTATCTCGATGCTTGTGAATGGTTATGGGTTTGGGGCTTCCTAGACCGCATTGTCTAAGATGGGATGAGTTACTGTAAGAGGAAGTCAGGGTCTAGAGAAAGTAACTTAGTTGGGATAGAAATTGCATCCACTATATATATAGCTGCCCTCATGGTGTCTGTGAGCTTGTGAGTGGGAACTCAAGGACAGGGAGAGTAAAGTGGGGAATTTAATGGGAGCATTTAACTTGGAGACCTAGGCCATTTCCGCACAAGATCAATACATGGAGTCGCCTTGAATTCTCACCCTCCCATCTGCACATTGAACTGGTTTGGCTTCGTAGTTTCCCTCATGGTTCTGCATTTTTTCAGCTCCTAGCACGGTTCAATGTGATGAGTAACCGCTGTGTTGTAAAACTGGGAAAACTCAGATGTAAATCTCCCAGGCCAATTCTGCTTCGTTTTCCCCTACGTGCAGAAACGTAACATCAATTCAAAAGGGAGAAATTGCTGGCTAGAGGCATTCCCAGGCTATCATTACTATCTATATCTTTCTCTACCTGTCGAAGGACAGGCTGTCTTCCAGGTGTTCAACAGACAACAGGAAGAGTGCTAATTGATCGCTAATTTCTCGCATCAACAAACATACTACAACATTGTTTCTCTTTTGTTTCTCTTTCAGGCTACCTTGATAGCCTTCGCACTACAGCCTTAACTTTCTCTTTGCAAAGTAGCGATCTTTTGACAGTTTAATTTGACAGCTTTAACAGCTTATTTTGAAAGACTAGTTTGGAGTTGGTGGGGCGGGGTGAGGGAGAGGGTGGAAATGACCAGGGACTTGCTGTTGCGGATGCAACAACCACTTTTCTCCAGGGTAGTACAATGTAGATGGGGTGTGTGCGGCAGCACAGTTTTTGAATTGGAATAAAAAAACCCGCTCTCGTGTGGAAATGGCCTTAGAGTGTTTTTTCAATACTTACATAGAATAAAGAGGCATGAAACCCTGTCATGCTACATGATTATAATACTATGATTCTATTTTAACTGCCACAGCTGCATGCTGTGGAATCCTTGGGTTTGTAGTTTGGGGCAGCACTAAAGCTTGGATCCCGTTTGGAGGATATAACTGAAAGCAAGCAAGCAAGCTTTTGCTGAGAATTTTAAATACCTCTTCCTAAACTGCAAACCCCACACTGCTGAATTTCAATGGTAGCATGGCTTATGGTTAAGGAAAAATTGTTCTTTTTACAAGCATGCTCACATTACTGAAATGTTAAAGCACTATGGCAGCCACAGTAGTGTGTGAATCTGTGGATTTGGGATATTGATCAGTGCAACCCTATAGATTCCAGAGTTGTCCACTCTTGGACTAAAGGATTCTGTGAAGATGAAGAAACACAGCATGCATAAATAAATAAATAACTCCTTTATATAAAAATTGCTGTGAGATTGCCACTTCGTCAGCTGTTGTTGTTTGCCCAATATCATAAATGGATGATATGATCCAGTAAATCAGTTATTTATACTGTGTATATAAACTGATAATAATTTCTTTGACGTGATTAAAACCATTCTCTTGTAGCTCCTGCAGGAAAGCTAGATGTCTGGCGAGAGAAAAGTCCTGATGAAAGAACTGTCATAATCTTTTGGAAGGTATATATACTGTTTGTCTGGATTTGTTATTAAATGTTCTGGTCCATAGTTATAATACTAGTTGGCTATAAGTTATACTTTCTCTGGAGCAATTCAAACAACTATATTTGATATAAATCATGAGAAGGAAAATTATCTTCCCTCAACATTCCCTTTTATGGCAATATATTTCAAAACAAGATAGCCACATGGGATCAGTTTGCACATAAGTGTGCCATCAGAATGGGAATACTTCTTTTTGAGGGGCTGTTCTGGCATGCCGCAAATGGTTGTGTGAATTGCCAGTCAACTTTGGGTGCTGATTTTTGTGCAGGACTAGTTGTCTTGTTTGCCCCTATTTTTCTGTGTGTGTGTTGTATGTATCTCGTGGATACAAAGGTACTTATGACTTTATTTTATTTGTTTAGAGTATTTATATTTCACCCCAAAAGGGCCCACAGAGCAGCTTATAAATCATGAATTTAACAGTTCCCTGACGTCAGACATACAACCTAAGAAGAAAGGATACACATGGAAGACACTGGTTGTTATTTACCCCCTTAGAGTTGAAAGCAATGCCCATTTGTATGGAGGGGGGCTCTCACCAGCTGATTGGGCCAAGGCCTGGTTGAACTATGCCTTACTGCTCTCCTTCCTTCAAAGGCCACAGCAATAGAAGTTGGAACATGGAGGGAGGCCAGAGCAATGGCAGTTGGAATATGGTGGGAGGTCTCTTTCTAGCCAGCATGGCCAAGACAAGATGCAATTGTGCCTAGCTGTTTTTCTCTCTTTCAGAGAACAGTGGTAATTGAAACATGGAGAGAAGGCCTCTCACAAGCTGCTAAACCAGAGCACACTGGATCTTTACCACCCTTTCTCTGTTAATATGCCTACGTCTGACCAAGTTGGTCAATCTCTCTATGCAGCATTTGTTGATTTTAAGTCAGCATTCGACTCAATATCTAGATCCAGATTATGACTCAAACTTAAAAATTCCACAATAGACAAGCGCTTACTTCTGTTGCTCATCAAAATTCATGAGAATACCAGATTGAAGATCAGGTTTGGCAATAAAGGACATGTCACTAAGGAAGTACAAGCAAAGAAAGGAGTCAGACAGGGATGTGTACTGGCTCCACTCTTATTTAACTATTATATAAACTCATTGATTCCTTATCTGAGTAACTCTTCCTTCCATCCCCCTAAATTAGCCCATAGGCATATCAATTTATTATTATATGCTGATGATGCAGTAATCTTGTCATTGACCTCTGTTGGCCTTAAGAGAGCCTTTAGATCACTTATCCAGTACTGTGCTGAAGAGGAATTAATAATAAATTACACCAAGACTAAGATCTTTACCTTTTCAAAACACCCTAAGCAAAGAAGTTGGGTCCTAGGAGGGCAATTAGTTGAGCAGGTTAAGATCTTTAAATATTTGGGGATAATTTTTCAAGCTTCAGGAAGTAGAAATGCTCACTCAGATTACATGTCCAGTAATGCACAGAGAGCTGCTGTAGCCATTCAAAATTATTATTTCAGTAAAGGAGCACAGTTCATCCCAGCTGCAATTAAACTGTTTACATCTAAAGCCCGAGCTCAACTATTATATGGAGCTCAGCTGGGGATGTATAGTAACACGATCTCTCTAGAAAGAGTTCAAACAAAGTTTCTGAGGAATATATTTCAGGTTGCTCGATGTGTTCCAAATGCTATATTGCGAAGGGAGTCAGGAGTCAGTAAATTGGAATCAAGTATCTGGTTGAACATCTTTACTTATTGGCTAAAGCTACACAATAATCAGAATGGACTGATCCAGTTAATTCTGGTCGATAAATATAAATCCTCATGGGAAACAGCTGTGCTTCAGAAGTTGAGCCTTTGTGGACTTTCGAGCAATTATATCCTAGGATTAGGATTAGATCAAGCAAAAGCTATTGTAAAACAAAGGATACTAGATATAGAAGGTCAAACAGAAATTGCTACCTTTACTAACTATACACTTGCCAATAATCAACTGATGCTCTCTGGACCAGCTGCATACTTATACTACGTCACTGTGCCCAAATTCAGGAGAGCCTTAACATTGGCTCGATTTAATGTTCTTCCCACAGCGATATTGGAAGGGAAATTTAGGAAAATTTCTTATGAGATGCGATTTTGCCCTTGCAATACCGGTGTGGTAGAAACTACAATTCATGTACTCCTATACTGTCAGTTTTACCGAGACATCCGTCAAGAGCTGATTACTCTTCTACTAACCCAATTCTCAGGACATTCTGATGGTTTCTATCTACGTCATCTGCTGGATAATCAGGAGCAAACTGTTGTGCTCAAAGTAGCAAAGTTTTTGTATATCATGTGTAAGATACGTTCTCAAACGGTTAATAATAGCAATAGTGGCTGATGCAAGCCGTTTAAATTTTGTTATTTGTTTTTGTTAGTTTTTATGTATTTATTCTGTATTTATTATTGTTTTATTGGTCAATGACCGAAATAAAGTGCCTGTCTGTCTACCTATGTCTCTCTGAAGGCAGTAGATTTTTTAAAAAAATAATTTATTAATAAAACAGTTTTGGATATCTAGTTCAGACTACAGAGAGGTGTTCATATGGACATCCCTATAGAATTTTCAGTCATAAATGTAGTATAAATCCAGTCTTGTAAGTAATTATCTGTTTTTAACTTGATTTAGATCAATATATAGCCCTGCTCATACGTTCTGTTCTGCTGGGACTTTTAACTTGTGTAACGGGGCTGATACATGTGATTTCCTGGCCACTATACAAGTTCATATTCCCAATTCAGGGTTTATCTGTATAATGGGCAGTTGTTATTTTTTTTATCCCATATTCCTGATACTCAGTGTGGCCAGAAACCCCAAACCCTGGAGAAGATATGTCAGCTTTTCCCAAATCCATGGAAGCTGGACTGATAGGAGTTATAGTCTAAAGCATAAGAAGAGCTGGGGTGATGTGCACTGTGTTGGGAAAGAGGAAAGCTTGATTCTTTGGTTGAGCTCACCAGTGGCAAACTTGACTTTCATTTCCACAGCATGTCTGAATGCTTTCATTACTCTTATGGAAAACATTAGGCACTGCCCTCATGCACTGCTTCCTTAGTAGAGGCCTTATACTCTTTAGTGAGGAGACCCAAAAACAAGAAATAAAGTGCACAGTGTCTCTCATGCTACCTTCAGTCATCTCCGATTCCAGAGTGAGTGACAGTTCCTCACTCAGTGGACCAGCAATACTTGATCCTCAGAAAATTTCTGAGCTGGTTGCTTTTTGGAGCCTGATCTGGAAGCACACAATATGCATCTGTATGTAGCAGCCACAGAGATGCCTCTTCCACATGCCCTTGCTACTGTATATATCTGTTTTATTAATAGTTCACTAGCAATATGTGAATGACTGGTTCACTACCAATATGTGAATGACTGACCCAGTGTTCTTTAATAAGTGGACTGCAGGAAGACCTATCTCTTAGGTGTTTTTTTTTTTAAGAAAAAGAACCATTGTGAACTCTTTGAGTTTTTGTTTTCTTTCAACCCTCCTTTTCCTGTTTCCTCAAACTAATTTTCTGTATGGTTTACAATGGCTTTCTCAACAGCCACTACCCATTCCAGACAGAAATGGAGTGATTGAGGGTTATGAAGTATCTTGGGTTGTACCAGAGATGGCCACGAGGAAACAGCCAGTTTCTGAAGATGTGAACAGCACAAAAATACAACTTGGAAGCAATGACTACATATTTACAGTGGTGGCCAAAAATAAAGCTGGTCTCTCTCCTCCTTCTCTAGTAAACAGTGCAGAAATTCCAGTTGGTAAGTATGAGATGAAATGGAGATTCTGACAATATATAGTGTGAGTGGGCAGCTGTTCATAGGAGATTAAAAACAAACAAATTGGCATTTACTTTTCAGAATGAGAATCCTGCCTTCATTGTGTCCATGAGAAGCCTGCCAGTAGGACATGAGGCCTCTCATACCAACAACTCTTGGTAGTTTTCCTCTCTCCCTAAGCAGCTTCTGTCACAGACTGAAAGAAAATAAATCAAGAGTGTTGCATTCTGCATGCATTTTTGGTTATTTCCACTCTGTGTGGCTTTAGCAACATTCTCAAACAAAGTGTTGGAAGTTTGAAGTCATGTTTTTAATGAGGCACAATGCAAATGATACTCCCTTTTGTGCTACATGTCCCTCAGCTAATGAGTGCCATTAACTCTCTCCATCTTCAGTGTAACTCCCATGTCTATTATCATATAAAGAACTGAGGAAGGCAGAATGGAGGAGTTCATTATAATGTCAGCAAAACTTGGAGGGAAAAATGTTTTTGGATATTGGACTTTGCAGAGAGAGCAAAATGAGAATCTGTTAGATGTTTTCTTTTCAGATACATAGTTAGTGCTTTATTAATAAGGAGAGATAATACTGATGCTGGTGATGGTGATGATGTAAGACCTTGACCCCAGTCCAGATAGTTCTCCTGCTGATTCAGATTGCAACTGTTCCACACCTGATGCCTAGCCTTCTGGTAAGAAGACTCTCTGTACATAGCTAGGCTACTTTCTGGATGGCAGGCCAAGGTCCTATCAAAAACCTTACCAGCTTAGAAGAATCTGTTAGAGCTTTGAGTGCATTGGCATAACTTTTGAGAATCCAGGTTCACCTCCAAGCCACGATGATGTGGCAGTATAGGAGTTTGCAGAAGTAATAAAAATAGCAACAATGACAATAAGCAACAACATCATCGTTGTCATCACTACCATCGTCATCTGAAGATGATGGTGTTGATGAAGATGAGGCAAAGTTCTGATTCATTTGGTTAACTAAAAGAAATTAGGAGATTCTTTCTCTCTCCCTCTGTCATATATTAGTACTTTGTTTTTATTAGTTGTAAATTTGACTGCTAAAAGGATTAATGTGGAGAGGTTAAATTGAGAGAGGAAACAGTAAACTGGTATGCAGCATCCATTGCATCCCACTCACTGTAGTGAAATCCCTTTATTCTGGAAAAGAACAGCTGTGATGCTGGAGCACTCTTGCAGCTCTCAGGCCAGCTTGGACAGAAGCCAAAAGAATACAGCTTGAAAACCAGATGTGAACTTCAAAGAACAGCCACATTCCTCCTTTCTTGTAGTACATGAAGTCATGAATTTTCAGTATCTCTTTATTTTGGTTGCTTTGACTTGGCAAACTTCCCCCTCGGCTGCATTGGTTGTTGTGACCCCAGATTTTTCTTACATCCCTGTGGGAGGAAGAGATACAAAAAGTATCTTGTTTCTACTCCAGCTGTGATCTGTGAGAGATCTGGATCATTTGCCATACTCTCTGCGTTAATATGCTCATGGATTTCTGAAGGCAATAGGCATTTATAAATTAATATGTTAAAAAGAGTGGGTTGTTCTGTATTCATCTATTCCAGATTCCAGAGGGTTTTTCCATGCTATTCTGTCAGGGTCCTGTGACATGTTAGAGTTGAACAGATTTATTACACTGTAAATCTTTGCAATTCAAGCTTTTGCAAACATCAGTTACATGTTGCATTGTCTTTAATGGTTTGGATATAACGCACACACGCACACAGAGGGAGACTGAAATAAAAGAAAGCATTGTAAATAGTAAGGTCAAAAGACCTTTTAACATAAGAACCTGCAACATTTGTATAAGAAGCTCAAATGTATAAAGATGAGCAGTAATTAATGATAATAAAATTGGGAAGGCAAGACCTTAAGGCAGATTAATTCTTAAGTTAGTACAATTAAATTTACTAAAATTAATAGAATAAATTTTGCAAACAATTGCCAGCTTACAAATCAACAGCAGATTGAAATGCTTCTGAGTATTGTTACTGATAGGAATGGATAAATCTAAGATTTTTTGTTCTGTCTGCCTTTTGAAATTTTCCAAGTAAATTCTGTTCATTTCTAGAGTGCACAAATTCTCCATGTTCATTTCATTTTTTATAATTTTGTGGTTATACACATGTATTTATATAAAAATGGTGCCATATCTAGCACATGTTTATATATACATATTTTGGTTCCCCCTCCCACTAGGACCTCTTCCTGTGACACATTTTTGTTTTCCCCTTGCTATCTAATTAACTTCCTTTCTCTACTTCCTTTGACGCCACACCTTTAATTCTGCTTAATAATTTTTATCATTTGCTACTTGCTCTTCTGTTCTGTCTGGCCAGACAAGCTGATTGCTTCTGTATGGTTTTAGCCTGCTACATGCTGTCTAATTTAAAAATAGTAAATGTAGGCTCTGAGGTCAGTAATTCTTAACCTACCTGGAATATTTGTACTACATTTATATACCACGTTGATTGTTGTTACACTGTTAAGGGCTTATATATAGTATTGTGGTATTGGAAGTACAATGGTCCCTCTACTTTTGCAAGGGCTTGGAGTGTAGAATGCTCACAAAAGTGGAGAAATCCCAAATAACTCCTCCCCTCATGTTCCCTCTCCCATTCCCTTGCCTTTTGCCCTAGCATGTAAGCCTTCCTTCTCTGGACTGGGCAAAAGGCAAGGGGATGGAAGCGTGGAACTCGAGAAGGAGAAGGAAGACGCATTTCTTTGCCTTTGCCTTGGTGTGTATTCTCTGTGCCACGGCAGAAGGCAAGGGAATGGGAAGAGGGAGCTTTGGAGGAGAGAAGGGAGGTATGCATATGCCTTCCCCCATTCCCTTGCCTTTTGCCTAAGTGCACATGCCTTCCTTTTCTACACCTGGAAAAAGGCAAGGAATGGGAAGACGAGAATGGGGGAGGCACATGCACGCCTCACAAATAACCAAATTCATGAAGGTCAAACCCACAAATGGAGAGGGAAGACTGTACAGATAAAACTTGTAGAACAGCCCCATGCGTATTCAGTCAGAACTTTCAACTAGTTGCTGTCTGTGTTCTTCGCAGTTAAATCTTAGTCCTCCTTCAGATGTAACCCATTATCCACTGAAACTAGGCAGTTAATTGATGGACATCCTATCCATGGTTGCATTAGCCCGTCCATGAAGAAAGGAGCAAAATAGTGAATATATTCTACATATTCTACATATATATATTTTGTCTGGGATATTCATACATATCCCAGACAAACAGAAAGACAGATAGATATGTTTTATGTAAAAAATCCCAGACAACCTCAAAACCCATTGAAACCCACTCAAAAGCTCACTGAAGTTGCGTTATACAAAATATTATATTTTCTGCAGCTGCAAAGCTTCACTGAACAGTAGAATAGAACTTAATTGTACATCTAGATGTTTTCAAACTATATCAAAATTCTTTTTATGTGTGTATGTGTATCTTCTGATATTTTATTGAAGGGAGGCTCACAGGTTTTTTTTTTCAGCAACAGATATCTTCTGTTATATGATAACATGGTAACATTAGGCAAAAAATCATGAACTTGGATGAATCCTATAAAAATTGGTAAAAGGCTCATGATTACCACCTAGGCCTCTTCTAACTTTCTCTGGAGTAGCCCTTCTTTTGCTAGTGCCAGTCATAAGTTTGGGATCTTCTGAAAGAAACGTGCATGCTCAGAAGCATGGGATCTCTTCCATGGATAAGTTTATTTGTATAGCACAGGACACAGGGCACAGGACATAAAGAACAAGTTTCTGAGGTTACTACCTCAGGGGCTTCATATGAGGGCAGTAACAGTAACAAGTGGAAAGTTAAATAGTTGAAGATTGTGCACTCATTTCCAGCTTATTTGCAGTTGTTCCTCTGTTACAATATTGAGAGTGCTAAAAAGTCAGCATCAGTTATAACTAATGTTTCAATATCATTGAATCACTCTTTGTACTGTTCTAATGTCCATGTTGGTCCCAAACTTTGATTGAACATTTTGGTGCAGCTTTTCAGGAGCTACATAACTCCTTTGTGAAAGACTTAATATCTCTTTCTGTGTTATTCACACCATAACTCAATTTTGAGGCATTGTGAGTCATGGATCAAGAGACAGGGAGGGTGACTCATCTGCCAAGCTGAGAAATACACTGGCATTCACTTCAGACTGGGTCCTCTGCATTCTACAAATGTTTTAGATGCCTAGTAGAAAGAAAGGGGTATTTATGTGTGTCTGTAAGTATTTCATCTGAGATCTGTTTCAGTGAGAATCATTAAAAAGAGTGCTATCAGCACATCTTTCAACTTCAGACCAGGGGTTGAGGAGCAGGTAAGGACCAAAACGGATCCTTTCTGGCAACCTGTATGTAGAAAATTCATGCTTATGGGAGTACTGGTGTATAATCTTCAAACCTTTCCTGCCTTTTTCACTTGAAAGCCATTTGGATTCTTGTTACTGTTCCTTTGGAACTGAATAGATGATAGATGAATGCTGTGGATATAGCATATCTTGATTTCAGTAAGGCCTTTGACAAAGTTCCCCATGACATTCTTGCAAAGAAGCTAGTAAAATGCAGGCTGGACAGGGCTACTGTTCGGTGGATTTGGAATTGGTTGACCAACCGAACCCAAAGGGTGCTCACCAATGGCTGCTTTTCATCCTGGAGAGAAGTGAATAGTGGGGTGCCACAGAGTTCAGCATCTTCATCAGTGATTTGGATGAAGGAGTAGAGGGCATGCAGATCAAATTTGCAGATGACACCCGAATTGGAAGGGGTTACTAATATGCCAGAGGACAGGATCAAAATTCAGAATGACCTGGATAGATCAGAGAGCTGGGCTAAAATTAACAAAATGAATTTCAACAGAGAGAAATGTAAGGTCCTACACTTAGGCAAAAAAAATAGAATGCCCAAATATAGGATGGGGGATACATGGCTGGACATGTGAAAGGGATCCAGGAGTCTTGGTGGACCACAAGTTGAACATGAGTTAGCAGCGTGATACAGCAGCAAAAAAAGCAAATGCGATTCTTGGTTGCATTAATAGGAACATGGTATCTAGGTCAAAGGAAGTAATGGTACTACCCCATTCTGCTTTGGTTAGACCCCATCTAGAATACAGTGTCCAGTTTTGGGCACCTCATTTCAAGAAGGATATTGACAAACTGGAGCATGTCCAGAGGAGGGTAACCAACATGATGAAGGGTCTGGAAGCCATGCCCTCTGAGGAGCATCTTAGGGAGCTGAGTATGTTTAGTCTGCAGAAGAGAATGTACATGATAGCCATGTTTAAATTTTTGAAGGGATGTCATGTCAAGGAGGGAGCAGGCTTGTTTTCCAGTGCTCCAGAGACTAGGACAAAGAGCAAATGGATTAAAACTACAGGAAAAGAGATTCCACCTAAACCCCAGGAAGAACTTCCTGATGGTCAGAGCTGTTTGGCAGTGGAATATGCTGCCTCAGAGTGTGGTCGAGTCTCCTTCTTTGGAGGCTTTTAAGCAGAGGTGGGATGGCCATCTGTTGGGAGTGCTTTGATGTGAGTTCCTGCATGGCAGGGGTTGGAGTGGATGGCCCCTGTGGTCTCTTCCAACTATATGATTCTATGATTCTATTAATAGTTTAGGGGGGGGGGGGTTGAGTCTTGAAAAGCAATATTGAAACAGCGCATCAAACAAATGGATTTTGTGCAGCCCTGTCCCATGGGCCCTGGACTATTAGCCATGCAAAAACATTCAAAAACAGGTACCTCTCTCACTCTAGGCTCCAAACCTTTGCGGGCACTTTGCCCATTTGGCCAACCCTTTTGCATGAGGAGGCTCATCTTTGAAGCCTCTAGAGGCCTTCAGCATCCTATACATGCTGTTCTTCAAAACAGAAAGTAACCAGAGCAGTAAATACAATCATTTCCAAACTTGAAATAGACCTGTAGAAGTCTAAAGGTGGAGGGGAAAAATGTAAAAATATAGGTGTGATCTGCTGGAGTACAGTGCAGTTCTCTGAGCTCTGGTACTTGCTGTTCCTGAATTAAGATGATGGATGAAACAGATATTGTGAAGATTCTGCTTTATGTTGTTCGGACTTTGTTAAATTTTAATTTTAGGACATTTAGGCCTGAGAGAGATGCTGTTGAGGTCCTTCTCTGTGTTTAAATCATAAGTAGCTTTGAACAAATGGATAAGCTTGGGTGTAGACCCAGAGAGTAACCTTTGACTTTATCACACAGGTCCTGTTCCAACAGAGATTGGAAAGTCAACAGGAGATGGTATTCAGGTCACTTGGCTTCCTGACCCAAGTGTGACTTGTGGCTATACAGTGAGATGGTGTAATGGGCCAGAGCCCTGTACTGCTGTCAGCTGGGAAACATTTCCTTCCAATGTGACAAATCCTGTCATCAGATCTGGTAAGAAATAACTTTCTACATTTACTTTCATTTTAGTGGAGAATTGTGAAACATGACAAGAGCCACCATGTATGGGCTCAACTCAAGAAATCTTGATGGCTGAAGTGAAGTACAAGATGGATACCCCTTTCATCCAGTGGAAAGGCAACAGAATTTTAGTACAGCAGCAGCAGTGGGAAGCATCCTCCACTGTAACTAAAGGCAACATGCTAGCTTAAGGATAGGCTGCCTGAAACAGAACTGAGTGCACAGAATTCTCTCCAGCATGCACCATACGGGGTGGGCACCTCACTCTACATTATGGTAGGGCTGGCCCTGTATAGTAAATTATATGTGTGAATTATCCACCGTCTGAAAATCTCTCATGGAGGCATTCGTGTTGTATTGCTAGTGAATATATTTTTGAGGACTGCTGAGGTAAATGGACTATAATAGGCTAAACAGGGAAGTATCTAATTTGGTGCAAGGCATGCAAGTGTCAAAACAACATCACCAAAAAACTGAACAGAGTGGGATGAGAATCCTGTGATTTTGCATTCAATTCTTTTGTGGTTTCTTTTTGCCATTTATTTCATGCCTAACTGTATCCCAATTTATGTAGTAGATTGTCTAAAAATTAATCCCTAAACTATGCATTAGGTCAAGTCTAATAACTGGATGGTATGTGATAAAGTTTACTGCATATGGGATAGTTATCTGTCATTTTTGTGTTAACTTTCCTGAATTTACATTTTTTGAGGAATTTATCATTGAGAACATTAAGGATTTGATTAATTAGATTTCCCTCTGGTTTTTTTGGCAATCATCTTCAGTGACAGGAACTCAGATGAAGACTATAAGAATGATTTGGGAGTAGCCAGGGTGGCTATAAGTTAGAAGCTTTTCTCTATAATAGAATGATAGTAGGAATGTTAGGAACCCTGCCTAAATTACTCATTCTTGAAGAGACATGATGCCTCAAGGCAACCTGTCAAAATTGCATTAACAATTGTGAACTTTCTCGCCTCCAATGTGAGAATGAGATTAGGACAAAGAGCTGTTTCACCTCATTGAAGTTTTGGAAATTTTCACTGTACAGCAAACTAGTGACTTTTCTGTTTTGAAATAAGTCATGCTCACACACAGTAAGCACAGAAGGACTGGCTATTTTATCACAAGGATGGAAGCAATGCAGGGCTGGGGGACTGCAACATGGGCAAGGGTGAATCCGCCACTCCTAGAGGCCTCTAAAGGCAGAAAAGGCATCAGGGTAGATGGTGGGATTGCCTAAGGTTATCTCGGTGGGATTGCATCAGCACACAGGTGCACTAGCCAACCTGTTTTTAAAAGAATGAAAATCCGTAATGAATTGCTTTTTCCACTACTTCTGCTCTTAAAGATTGACAAAAGCCCATACTTATAGTGACCTGTATAATTCCCTTTTTGTCCTGAAAATATACATTTCCTTGCTGTGTTAATAATATTGTAAAAAGAGATTATTTAATGTTGTTTCTGTCCCACAGCTGTCTTTCGGCCAGGAGTCCGATACCATTTTTCTCTCTATGGCTGCAAAAAAAATGGATACCAGCTACTGAAATATATAGATGGTTATACAAAAGAATTGGGTAAGCACATTTTGTTCTTTTGTTAAAAGCTGTCAGATGGAAGAAAATAAATTCATCTTAATGCAGTTATGGTTTATTGAACAAAAGCCAGGATATGAGTTAAGAAGAAATTGATTTATATAAAAGTACATTATATGTGCATTGCTTTTAGGGTATGTTTAAACAAGTAGTTACTTCAGACTATTAATCTAGATTGAAAACTGGACTGTGTGCCTACTTAAACAGGCTGTACCAACTTCACTAGAATTGTATTTTGAAAATACACAGAAAAAAGTGGATACTACAGCAACAAAGAAAGCCTGGATGGATCATCTTTGTTGAGGTTGCTCAAGGCTTTGTGCAGTATCAAGGGAGATGTGCTGTAGGAAGATGAACTACAGGAGGAGAAACATTCTGTCCATGCAAGCTCCAAACGAATAGAGGAAAGAGTGGAAAAGATCATAAATGAGAGAACAAAAGCAAATCTATGGCCCTTTCCATACGTGGAGGGAGAAACGGGGTAAAATGCGCAGAAATGGAGCTTACCAGAAGCCGAGTAAGTCTGTCGCCACGAGGAGCAGCGCGAGTTCGCTGCTCCACATTCTTGCGGCGTCCGGCAGCGCCCAAAATGGCGGCTTACGACTGGTGGAGGCTCTCCACCAACCGGAGAAGCTCGCCAGCTGGAAGTCCGCCCCCTGGCAGATCTGCAGGCACACACTTGTGCGTGCCTGCAAATCTACACCAGGGCACTGCAACGGGGTAGAACAGGGCTGCACGCTCGTGTTTTATAAAAACCACTTGAAAAGTGGTTTTTAAAAACCACGTGGTGCCACCACTTCCGGTCGCGTCAGGGCGGTTTGAGGTGTGGAACCTCAAAATTATAAACGCCCCAGCGCACTCCACGGTGTAAACGACCTCCGTTAGAGGTCACTCTACACTGTTTTAATTACCCTGTGTGGAAAGGGCCTATATAAATGTAATACACATTATTTAAAAAATCATCATAATAATGGGCTGGATCTTTTTTTCTGTGCAATTCACAGTTGAAATTCAAGGAATATCTTTGTGACGCCCTTTGATCTTCCCCGTACTATTAAAAAAAATATAAGTGGGCTCAGTCTCATTGGTTGGACCCTGGAAAATTATCTTAAATGACAGCACTTGCATTTAAATTTGTAATAGCTGAGTGAAACAACTGAAAATGAGGAGAAGTGTAATTAATGTCTCTTTTTAGCAGTTAGGGTGTCTGTCTTGTACCATGGTAAAGTCCTTCAAACCTGAAGCATGAGCATTACCTTTCTGTGAGCAGAATGCATTAAAATTCAGTTCAAGCAAACAGTAACTTCAGATGATGGGCAATGAAATACCAACAAGAACTCTGTTATTACCTACTGTGGAAAATTTGGGATTGGGTCCAGAACTCATCTGTTACTGAATAATCTTGACTGTGCATGACCACGCATATAAAACCTACTCAGAAATGTTTTTAGACTGTGTTTTGATTGTATTTATTGCTTCACTAATACAGTGAAATGGAAGTTATTATCTGTATGCGTTATCGTTACTGTCTTAGACCTGAATCCTGTAGTAGTCCCAACTCTAAATAAACCCATTAAAGCAACCAGATTTGCATAAGATTTGGCTCATTATTTGAAATAATTCAGTGGATCTATTTTAATTGCAATTATCAACAGGCTTCAGATCAGATCAGAGCAATCAGTTGACTGCAGTGGTTGAATCTAATTTTTCTTAGCAACGAAACAAAATAAAACATTTCCTTTCCATTTCCTTCCTACCCAGCACCAGCAGTTGCACCAGTGTTTAATGTCAAACTAACCACTTCAGATTCCATCTTAATAAACTGGGAAGACATACCCACTGAAAAGAGCCATGGCTTTATAAAAGGCTATTTGCTTCACTTTGGGAAAGGAGAGGAAGGCACCAAAAAGCCCAAAGGTTTTGAGTCAGGTAAGTAATGTTATTTAACCATTTTTCATAAAATATGGTTTGCAACCAACCAAATTTCAAGCAAGAAGTCTGGTGATGTTGATAGGCAGTAGAGGCACAGAAATGTGCATGAAGATCTTCTCTTGTCCAAATTCATAGCACGTGCAGCAGCAAAACCTTTCATACCATACAGCTTGGGCAAAAACTATCTGAAAAGTTTGTTCCACTATATGAGCCTCCCTCCATTTTAAGATCTTTGGGAAAGGCCATTTTTTCAGCCGTGCAACTGTCAAAGGCACATCTAGTCATGATTTGGGAGAGGGCCTTTTCAGTGACCATCCCCAGACTCTGTAATTCCCTGTTGATGGAAGGTAGGTTGGCATCCCTTCTGTTGCCTTCTGCCAGCAAACAGAGTCCTTCTTTTCAGGCAAGTCTTGGTGAACAAGCTGATCTCTTGCTAAAAGAGGTCTAACTGAGTAGATGCTCACTGTGGCCCTTTTCACATGGCATTTTCGATGCGAAAGGGCCCCTTGAGCGTCATGCACATGTGAGGAGCGGTCCACACGATGTACTCACATTTGTGCGATGCTCCAGGGCCTGACAGGGACTGCGCATGCATTTTTTCATTTTCAACTTTAAGCTGAAAATGGTGCACAGTTGCACATTGCTCCAGGGCCCTGTGCACACTTACCTTGCGTGCGGAGCCTCGGGAGCCAGGCCGGTCGCACTTCCTGTCCAGTGCAGCCAAGGAAGGTCCCAGGCTGCACTGTGAAAGGAAGAGGCAGGGCTCTTGTGCGAGCAGGAAGCTCATGCAGAGCCGAAGGACCCCAGATGCGAGAACCTCTCTCCATAGGCTGCTCGCACAAGCACCACACCCCAGCATCAAGAATAGGTGAGTTGCGGAAAGGGCCTGTGTCTTTTCATTCTCTTCTTAATTGATGGGCTTTTATGTTAATGTTCTTAGTCAAAATTTTATTTTTAATTGTGTATTTTAGTGTTGTTAGTTCCTTTGTGCCACTTTTGACAGAATCTGGATATTAATTAATTAAATAGTTATGAACTATAACAGCTACAGCATTGCATCTGCCACAGGGATTCTGCTGAAAACTGTACTTTGTCTATAAAGGCACACAAGACTCCTTCTCCACTGTAGTGTTTACAAGCCTGAATATGAGAATTATTTCTATCTTATTTCTATTTCTGTGCCCCTACGCTTGCTCGTGAAGAAGATAGAGTGTGGACACTCATAATATGATAGTAGTTCTGAATACAATGAAGAAATTGTAAATATTACAGCAGGGCACTTGTAGAGAATACACCTTAAGGGTACTTTTTGGCAGCACGCTCATGCCAGATTCTATAGCCTTTGTAGTTTTAGTGGAAGAGTACTTGGTTTACATGCAAAAAGCCCTCGTTCCAATCCTTGGCATCTCCAGGTAGACTGAAGTATGAGCCAGTGTGATGCAGTGGTCTGAGCATTGGATTTGTACTCTGGATTCTGTGGTTTAAATCTCCACCCCCTGGGTGACCTTGGGCAAGTCATACTCTCTCAGAGAAAGGCAAAGGCAAACCCCCATGTCAGGTTTGCTTTAATGTCTTCATAAACGGGAAATGATGAAGGCACGCCACAGTAACAACCACAACAGACCTATATGCTGTGTGAGACTGTGATGAATCACCTCTGCTAGAGTAGTCAACCCCATGTCCAAAGAAATGTTTATGTGTGCAGAATCAAAAACATCCCACTGAATACCTGGAGTCAGCGAACATAAGGTGGAAAAACATGTAAAGTAAAACTGGACAAAACAAAATAAAATGTATACTGTTTGTGTTGTTGGACATTTCCTGACCCCATTAAATTCTAGTATCCACATGATGGACAAAATTTCAGTTTCCCTTGAATGGGACCAATCTACTTACAACCAGGGTCCATTACTTCTGCTTTGTTCTGTCACGGCTTGGGCCATTTTTGTATATTATGTTGACTGAGGCATTTTTGTACATTATATTGTCTGAGAGCATCCTGCTGCCCCCTCCCCATAGATGAACAGAGTCATCAGAACAGTGTCTATCTGCTTATAAGAAAAAACTATACATAGTAAGTGAAGCCTATAAGAAAAAAAACCCTGCATAGTAAGTGACTAAAATTGAGAGAACATTGTATACTATTCTGCAAGTGACAATGTTTAGCAATAACCAGTATTGTAGGTCTGTATATCTGTGCACATTCTTCAACATAAAATGTGTCTGGGACACTGAAAGTATGGATGGGTTTTTTTAATGCTTTGAATTCCCATCCACCTTTGGAGGTGAGGAAGACAAAATTGCTCGTGCATCCAAATTACTCTAACTGGTGCTATTTGAAATCTTACCTTATTTCTTCACTCTGCCTAACCAAAGGCTTTCTTTCACTGCCCGTGTTCTTCCTGATAAGCATTCCCTCTCCAATCTACCTGTATAGTTTGGGAGCAGTCTTGCAAAAAGGAGGGGGAGCCCATGTACCATTTTATTAAACTGTCCTTACCTAATGAATTAGCTTGATGGTCTCTTGAAAACAGGACCTTCTGTAGTATCTGGTTTCTCTGAGGCAGTGGGCCAGATATGGAGGTAAGGGGGAAGAAAAAGAAGGATCCTTGTCCAATTATTAAACAGCCCAGACATGAAAAAGCAACTTAGAATATGAACCATGAGCTGATATTTAACTCATGAAGGAACTGCGTTTAGGAAACAGTAAGCATTGTGTTCAGTTCATTACTTTTTACTAAGAGCCTACTTCGCATTCATGAAGAAACAAGAAAATGTTATGTATGAATGGTACACTTCACACAGATGGTAAAGTCGCCAGGTAGTTTTATCTAAGCAGAAGCCTTCAGATGCTTAGCCTTCACAACTCTGAACTGGAATACAGCTATAGTCAAGAGCAGTGTTTGTGGCACTGTTTTATGGTTGGCACCTTTAATCACCTGAAAGTCTCCTTACTATCAAAAGCTACAAGGCAGGCATGTACAACATAGTGCATTTCTGCCCTACACTGTTACAGTGCTATATTCCACTTCTGACATCCTGTGGAATTCTGGAGTTTGTAGTTTACTGAGGCCCAAGAGCTTTCTGGCTGAGAATTCTAAATGTCCCTCCCTAAACTGCAAATTCCAGGATTACCTAGGATGTTGAAAGTGGAATAATAGCACTCTAACTGCGTAGTGCGGAAATGGTCATAGCCATCTTCTCTGTGCTAGGAACAGCTTTACTTGTTGCAGATGGTGAAAATTTTATTTGGGTCAGAATTTTTATAAGAAGTTACCAAAATTCAGATATTTCTTCATAAATGTGACAGAAAGGACTTGAGATTTTTTTAAAAAAAAATTGATTATGGAAGAAATTAAGAGATTTGACCATCATAGTTCATTAATGTCGTGAAAAGATTAATCCTCTTTTTTAAAAAAAGCAAACTACTACTCACAATAAATTTTCTGAGGGAGAACCACAACTTGGGGAAATTTACTTTTTTGGACACAACTCTCAAAGTCCTTTTGCCCTGGTAGATTTGAGCACCGTGCCTTTGTATAATAAACTATGTCTATCCTTCTGTACAGAAGAGATATTACCACATTACTGACATTAGTATTCCAAAGAAGTGTAGCAGCCAGGATAAAAAGCTTGGTTGCTGGCTAGGCAGACTGCATTTCTTGTCCCTGATACATTAACTATTTTTAAATACCTGAAAGGCTGTCATGTAGATGATTGAATGAGTTTGCTTTCTGCTATTGGTCCAGAAGATGGAACCTGAGCCAGTGGATTCAAATGCTAAGAAGGGAAATGTCAACTAGACATTAGGAAGAACCTCTTGATAGTAAGAGATGTTTGACCATGTAGCAGACTGCCATGGGGGTAGTGGACACGACTTGATCAGAGATTTTTTAGCAGCAGTTGAATGAGTCTCTCACAGGAACACTTTGGCTGTGGATTTCTGCATTGGATCCTTTCTGATTCTACAGTTCTGTGAAATATCTGGAGACACATCTTGATTAACAGAGCATGCTGACAGGCATGCTGTGTACTGAAGCTGGCACCAACAACTGCCCAAGCCATGCTGCCTCCTATGAAGCAACCTTGCTTTCTCCAAGACTCCTCCACTGCTCTCTGCAAACATCTTTCACAGCCCAGTGGTCCTATAACCATGCAGACTGGCCAAAAGCTTCTTGGCCTGACTTCACATTGACATATAGCTAGTCTAGTCACAGTGCTGTCTGTAAGCAGTGATGAGCAGCAATTGTAGGCAGAAGAATCCAGCATTAAGTGCTCTGTGCTCCAGAGAGGCCTTGCAACCATGAACTTGCATGTTGTAGATCAGCATAGTACCAGTATCATGTCAGTGGTGTGGGAATACTATGAATAGAAGAAGGAACACAAGGCAGCTCTGAAACTTGAGCTAAATTTTGATGCCAACTTGATAAGGAAATCCTGAGGGTGGGTGTCAGAGGTGGCTTTTATTTTCATTAATGCAAATGTGCTGTCAGACTTTGCCACCGAACTACTTGACTTTTTATAACTTATTCTTCACCTTATATGGGTTTGTAGAGAGAAACTCTTAATTGGGATCCCCTACCTTTTAGGGATCTATCGCCAGGTAAAAAAAGTTGAATTGACCATGCCAACATTGGCCCCTTGCTTATTCTTCATTAACAACATTTGTTTGTTCTTACTAACTATCCCCTTTCTGCTTCCTCTATAGCTGAAAATTTCATATAGGAGTTGGAGCATGGAGAAACTGAACTCGTAAATGGTGCTCATTTTCCCCTCCGCAGCATGAGATATAGGATTCCAAATGGGTGTGGGAATGAGAAAGTGTTCATTATTGAAGACAACTATTAGACCAGGGTTAGGAACTGTGTGAGCCTCCAGATGTTGCTGTGCTGAAATTCCTGGCAACCCTGGTCAGCGTGGGCACTGTTGAGGAATACTGAAGACTGCAGTTCAACAACGTCTGGAGGGTCTCATCATTCGTGTCTCTGCATTAGATCATGTTACACCTGCTGAAGAGTTAGATAAAGAGGCACCAATGAGCAATATACAAAAGGCTACCAGGTTGAGGATAAAGATAAAAGATAAAAAAGATAAAGATAAAAGCATGAGATTAAAAAAAATGGCATAGCAACCAAGTAAGATTATCATAACAGAAACTGGGGAGCCAATATATGGAACTCCTTTCAAATTTGGTAACAAGAAATCTCAGAAAAGTGTTGATGATCACTGCATTGCCTTCGCAGACACAGCACAAGTATATAAGGAACTATGTCCAAACAGTGGCTATTACTTTTCTTGGCACCAGTGGATTCATGGAGAACTGTTTCACTGTCCTTTGGAAGGACAGGCAACTCAATTGGACCACACTGCAAACACACAGAATGTATAAGCAGATGGCTCTGCAACTGTCACACATCTATTTCTCCTCCCTCATCCAAAATTAAGTGTAGTAACCTTCTGCAGTACTACCGCAATAGCACCTTCTGCCCTGTCTTTTTGAGTAGGTCCTACCCAAAGTGAGAGATCCACCAAGTAACAAGAAAGAGACAGGTGGGGCAGACAAGAAGTATGCAATGTAATGTTAAGGTAGAGCAGACCTTTGAATGCTAGTAAGATTACCCAGTTCTGTGGTTTACAGCTGTACCATTCGTTATTAAATAGTTTTGCTCAGCTTTTCCCTTGTTATGCTACTGAAATGTGGTAGTTTTCTCTGCATCTTATTGTTTACAAAGCACTGCTTTATATGCAAATTATTTTATAGCATTATTCATTGCACAATGCTAGTTGGCACTCCCCTTGATACTTCCTTTTGAGTGTTTGCACTTGCATGGAAAATAATCTGATTTTTGGTTCAAGAGAATCGATCTCTGAGGAATCAACCGCCAAGGTACCTCTATGGAAAGTACCACAGAAATTTGATACCTCATTTCAAGGCTCAACATATTCTGCTAAGAAGATGTTGTACATGTGTGTGTGTTAAGTATAATTATTATTTATTAATATGTTGCCTTTCTGCCCTCACATCAGTATAGGATTACATAAAATCCCTTTAATATTACAGCAATGTAAGACAAAAACCAAAAATCATTACTTTAAAAAAGGGACAAAATATTTTTAGAAGCCAGAATCCTGGTGAAGCTGTGCAGTTTTTACTGCCTGTCTTAAACTGATCAGGAATGAAGATAACCTGACCTCCCTTGAGAAGGATTTCCACAGCCAGGGTGATGTTGCAGAAAAGGCCTTGACTTGTATACTTGTCTTGGTAGTGGGATCTATACCACTTATCTCTTTGTTTTATTTCTGCAATTTTCTCTTGAAAATTACTAGAAATGCCCACACCAGAGCACTCTTTTCAAATAGAGAGCAAACAGGACAATTCCTTTAGTTTTCCTCAGAAACCTGGATTTGAGAAATGCCTCACACATTTTGAATGTAAGATCTTCATTTTGTCTCAGTAAGGACTTAATAAGGACTGCATATCAGACAGAGTGCAAGGGTAATTATTTGTTGTTGTTGGCCTCTAATCATGTTAAATAATCATAAGCTCCCTCATTCTGCTCCACCAGTATGCAAAGAATGAGGACTCCAGAACTTGTGAATGCTTTTCTGGCTGCTGAATGACTAATCTGATCAAGTTATACATGGTAAATTCTGAACTAACCAAGCTGAAACCCTCATTATAAATATGACCAAGTGAGATAAGTGAGAGAATAAGAGTAAGGAAGAGACTCCATAGAGCACTTACATGGGGAGCAGAAAGAATTCACATTAACCAAGATTTCTTTTTAATGATTACCTCCAGTTCACTGCAAGACTATTCATGAAAACACACATGTATATTTTGGTTTTCTGTCATGTGGAGGAAACAGCAAGTGTCAGATTATTATTCTTCTTTCATCGTCACAATTTAGGCAACTAAATGCATTACATATATTTCAAAATGGCGGACAATAACATATTCATCAATGGGGAAAATGCATTAAAGTTGTCTGTTGGGAAAAGTGGATTAAATTATGTAGATCAGGAAAAATGTGTTCCAAAAATACACATGAATTTTCATATCATAAATAGGATAAAACGTCTTGTGACCAGATACAGCCCATGTCCAGGATAAGAATACTGATGGGTTTCTGAGAAATACAATGAAAAAAAAAAACCTGACAGATTTTTCACCTCTCTCCCAATATCATGCATGGGCACCTATTAATGGATGGTACAAAGGGAACTCTCTAAATCTCTAACTCGCCATCCATTTCATTTGGAGTATAATCCTTCCCTTCAACTAAGTTTTAAGAGAGATTTCCTTTCAGAGAAGTGTGTAGAGTTAGAGATGGGATTTGGGGACTCAGCTTTTTACCAGTACTTAGCTCATCCCCCTGTTTCTTCCTATGATTCTCCTGTCCTCCCAGTTCCATAGTACAAAAGAAAAAGCTCAAAACCTGGAACTGGAAGCAAGAGTGGAAAACTTCAAGATAGAAGACCTGAAAGTGGCTGCAGGTTTCCCCATCTGGCCTGCATACTTAATCCACTGTTAACCTCCCAGTCAATGGTTGAAGAAAAGGAACTATTTAAAGCCCCAGAAGCAATTGCATTGGGATTTATTCCTGAACAGTTATGCACAGAAATGAGAGCTGCTCTGTAGGTTTGGTGGAATAGTATCTACACCAGTTACAATTAGATCTGGTTCTACCCACTTTGCTTTGGCTTTGTTCCTTGTGCCTGAAGACCTGTCTACTTATACGAGGTAGAACCAAAAAGGCTCCATGCTCCTGAATTATAGCATGTTTATATTCTTCCTACACTGGAACAAACCAGTATCAAGACAACCATTCTAACCTGTCTTTCAGTATCCACTTTCTCTCTGTCATCTCCTCTGCTGTACTCTGTAAGGTGTTTTACATGGGTATATCTTGAATTATCCCATCATGTTTAGGCCACCAGCTGTTCCTGCCAAGATCTCTAATGCTTTTATATTCAGTTTCTGCTTTCTGATTGCACCTAGGTTCTGGGCCACTATTAGGCTGGTCTAGTTTTTACAGATGAGTCAGACTAATTCTCATTATCCCCAGTTAGCATGACTGAAAGCCATGCTAGATGGGCAGTATCAGTTGTAGTCCAACATATTTAAGGGAATGGGGAAGGCTGGATAAATCTGATCAAGTTATTCATTTTGTACTGGTCAGATTTTTGTATAATCTCCTCAGTTGTAACAAATTTATATTCACTCGGGTCTCACGTACCATCTTCTTAATTACCAGGTAGAGTCTCTTTTCTTCTAATTTGAATCCCTTTTCAGATGGACTGTGAACTGAATCTATTTTGTTTGGCTTGGGGGTTTGTTTTACAAGAACAACTCAAATTTCATGCATTTTTTTCCATAAATTTGACAGAATATGGGAGAAACTCATTAAAGTCTGGGTTTGAATTCCAGTGAGTTCACCCATCTTTGTGATGCTGAATTAGAACTGCCACTTCTTTAACAGCTCCATGGCAGAACGTGATTCCCTCTCTGCTGGGTATGCTAGTGTATGAACAGAATTCAGTGAGTGCAAATAGCTGAGAATTTTGTTTAGTTCTTTTTTGACAAGTACTTACCAAAATCCATGTTTCTTTTTGAACATGATTTAAATATTTGAATGTGAGAGAATGTAAAACAGATAGATTTGTCTTTACCTATGATAAACCCTGTCTTTAAGCCCAACTTTAGTTCTTTGTGTCAGTTATATTTTCTAAGTATATGCTTACTTCTGTACTGGGGTAGATATGTGACTGGGACCATGTAACAACCTTAGAAATGTGCACTTGAGGAACTGCAGAATCCAGAGGCAGAAATGGTTTGTACATTGAAAGTTTTGGAGTGTGCCACTGCTGAAGGAGTGACCTTTGTTTAAAACCACCAGCGGTTACTTAACATGACCTTCTGCTCTTTTCTGAGTGTGGCCCTATGTAAGGAGGAACATCTGTTCTCTGAATGGAGACTGAGTAAGGGAATCACAGAACAGCAGTGAGAAGACTTCAGAGGAAGAGAATGCTTGAAATATCTTTTAAAATAAAATGTTATACAGTGGACCCTCTGTATATGTAGGGGTTCCATTTTAGGAACCTCTGCAAATAAGGGGAAAAAAACCTAATACTTGTGGCCCATTGTATTCAGTAGTGGTGACCTGTGCATGGATGCTTCAGCACATCTGTGTGCATGTCACCATCATTTAGAGACATGGCACTTCATGTGAGCTGGAAATCATGCACATGGAAATTGTGAGTCAGGAGGGCCCACTGTATCCTGATACTCTCCTCAAAGGATCCTCACCAGTACATAAAATGTAGTTTAAAAGGTATGTTATGGGATCAGTTAAAATGCAAATATAACTGACAAAAAATGTTTAAAAGCAACAAAAATATACATCTAAAAATTGATGCACAATACATTAAAACTATCAAGAATCAATTTAGGAGTCAGTCAGTTTAAGGGAATTTATAAGTCAATACATCTTTACTTAACCCCATAAAAATGAAAATGATTTGAAAACACTCTTAAGAAATAAAAGTCTGAGTGAATTATATTATCTATTTGTTTCTTTTGTCTTTCTTATCTTTTATTTTTGCTTGATCATGAGAAACATGGTGAAAGCAAAATCACTACAAAGATGAAGTGGTCATTATTATTAATTTTTTTTAGAAAAAGCAACCATCACTATTTTTTATATATATATATATATATATATGAAAATCTTCATTTTTAAAGTAATCCATGTTTCTGTCTCCCTTTTCCCCTTGCACGCACAAAACCTTTCTGAAATACAAACTTGCAGTGAGAGCAATGAAGCGACGCTACAATGCACTCAGATACAAATTTGCAAGAGTTGTGAAGTTTGCCAACTGGATGAAAAGACACTACAGTGCACTGAGATATAATTTTGTAAGATGCAATAGGCATGCTTATCAGATGAAACACCACTACAACAAGCTTAAAAATAATATTGCAAGAGTTACTAGGCATTACTACTGGATGCAACAACACTACAATATGCTTAGAAATACTTTTGCAAGATATGCTAGGCGTGCCTACTTGATGCAACAACACTACAATATACTTAGAAGTGATTTTGCAAGATTTGCTAGGTATGCCTATTGGATAAAACAGCATTATGATGTGCTGAGATATAATTTTTCAAGATATATGAGACTTGCCAACTGGAGGAGACGACATTATATTGTGCTGAGACAAAATCCTGTGAAATGCACTAGCTGTGCCTACCACATCTGACAATGCTACAGTATGATCAGAAATAATTTTGCAAGATGTACTAAGCATTCCTGTTGGAAGAGACAACAATGATGCTACAATTATAACTAGACAAAATTTTGCAAGATTTGTTATTTGTGCATTCTGGAAGAGACAGTAGCAATGCTGCAATATATTCAGATATAAGTTTGCAAGATTTGCTGTGTCTGCCTTCTGGATGTGACAATGCTGCAGCATAATCAGAAATAATTTTGAAATATTTACTTGATGTTCAAGTTACATGTGACAGTGCTATGCGTTTCTCAGATAAAATTTGTACAAGATTTATTTGGTGTGTTTTTGGATGAGATGATGATACATACAATGGACTGAAAAATAATTTTACAAAACCAAATAGAATATGCATAACTCTGTCTACTCTCAGCAGCCATTGTACAGTATGTGCTAAAATGTGGAAGTGGGTTGGGAAGTCTTGAATGAGGGAAGTAACATCCCATGCATAACATGGAGGAAAACACTACAGTTACAAGGATGTAATTTGGCCATGCTTCCTATTACACTAAGATAACTATTTTGTTGCTATTTCACTGCCATCTCATTGTTCTTTAAAATTAGAGCATATCCAGTGCTAGAAAAAGAGCACTTCCTTAGGCTTATTGTCCACTCCACACATCCTATAATTTTGATATGAAAGAGATACTCTCAGATAACATTACTGTTAATAATAATAACAACAGCAACAATAATAACAGTAATTGTCGTCCCTCCACATTCATGGGTTTGACCTTCATGAACTCGATTATTCGTGAGGTGACAGCTTGCCTCCCCCACATTCTCCCCCTCCCATTCCCCTACCTTTTGCCCAGACATGTGTGACTTTCTTCTATGGACCTGGGCCAAATTCAAGAGAATGGCAAGAGGCAGCTCCGCACATGTGCCATCTCTGGTTGTGTCGCTTGCCTATCACCTGGGCACCTGGTAAGCAGCGTGCTTGGGCAGAACACAAGTGAATGGAGGGGAAGGCATATGTGCATGTGCAGTTGCCCCCTCCCACTCACTTACCTATCTCCTGGGTGCCTGGTAGGCGAATGGCAGGGGAGTCCTGGAAGGCAGTGGGAGGGGGAGTATTCACTTGGCAGAGGGCAGTTATTCACAGTTTTCTGACTTTTGCAAGGGCTCTGCACCCCAAACCCTTGCAAAAGTTGAGGGGTCACTACATTGCTTACCTGCCTCTCACCGTGGATCAAGGCAGAAGACAAAGTCATTGTTATCCCTAAAAAAAGTATTGACTGGCAACTTGTTAGGCAGTTATGATGTCATAAGCTAGGCTTACAGCTTCATAACTGTTTAGTATTCACACTTACTGTCATTGCATGGTCACCATGGCAACAAATGCTCCTAAAACTCACCTTAAAATCTAGACAGTCTTGCAGAGAGATGCAGTTCAGCAGTGCTGCCAACAGCAGCACTAACTTATGTCATGTCCAGCTTCTCATGAGCAAACCACAGATGCGGCAAGGAGTTGCAACAGGATTCCACAGGGTCCTTGCTTCTGCTTTCCGCACTGCTGCTCACTAGTGGAAGGGAGTTGGATACATCATCCTTCAGCACCTGGTCTCCAGCACCACAGAAGTCCAATCCTTGGTATGGCTGCCTAAATTGTAAGATGGGTTTCAGAGGCTGGATAAGGAAATGGGGCATAGCTATGATATCAAGGTTATATGTCCAGTGCAGGATTTTGGCCACCATTTTTAATGTAATGGGGATCTAAACAATCTCCATTCCCAAGACCTATGTTGTATCTTCTTAAAACTTAAGCTGTAAACACCAAGGGCATTGTTTGGATAGTCCCCAAAGCAATCATGATATATTTTAGGAAAGGTTATTAATATTTAGTTGTGCGATTTAAAACTCTCAAGGCAGTAAATATACAAGGGAGGTGAACTGCTGAGATTTATAGCTTCCTGTTAGGGGGAAAAGTGATGCCTAAAATGACCCAGGAAGGTGTAAAAATAGGGTGAAATTGTTCCCATGTGTACCTGGGCTTAATGTTCCTTACTCCTGACATGATAGTAGCATTTATTTCTCCCAGAGTGAAAAATACAGGACTACTCAGGCTAAAGCATTTTTTGCCCTGAGGATTGTGTTTGGCTCAAGTTTCTAACAATTGCCCTGTGGAGTACCTTTTTTCTGTCCTTCCAATAGGTTGTCCAAAATTCGTTTCAAAGCAGAGTTATTTAAGAAACTAGTGGTAATGCCCCTGCAATGTAACATTTCTTTATTGACTCCCATTATCAGAATGATAATGATCAAGAATTCTAAACTTCCTTGGGAATAAACACTGTAGTGCATAGTGGTTAGTAAAGGCAGTAAAGCAGAGGAGATATTGCTTTGAAGGTGGGTTGTGGGTGCTGTTCTAAAATGCTTCCTTAAGTCTCAGCTATTCCAGCACCAAAAAGCAGACAGATAGGAATCTGTCCAGTAATCCATTGGGCAGCAATTTCTTGTATGCAGTGCAGAGCTGTCAGAAGGGCCCATGTTAACCACAGTGGCCAATATCAACATAGGAACTGTAAAATGACTGTGGGTATGAAGAGAGGGATCATTCTGAGAACAGAGGCAATCTGTGATGCTTGTTGTGAAGGAGTGAGATGACTTGCATTTCAGAGTAATCTGCAGATGGAATATGAAAGAGTAGTTGAAGAGATGACACCAAGTGTCCAAAGATGGGAGGCTATGATCTACAATCATCTACTGTTTTCATGCCATGGAAAAATGACATAGGTGAAGAAACAGCATGGCCATTTTCTCAGCCTCTCTCTTCACTGACAAATTGGTGGCACAGCCTTGGGTGGCAGTTAATAATCTTTTGACCCTTCTGGTAGACCAGGCATTTTCATGAATGGACATGAATAGACCTGGTTTGTGGCACTCTAGGATGCTCCAGTGATTATAATTGGGGGAAAAAATACCAAGCACAACAATCATACCATGACAAAGGTGCTTGTAGAGAAAACTTTCAGATTACTAAAGTGGGGGTGGTAGATATTTTGTGGACCTTGGGGAAATGCAGATTGCCAATGTGACTATGGCATGTTCAGTCTTCTGCATGTCAGGAAGAAAAGATGGGATGCTCTTCTGGAGAGACAGCAAATAGGTGCTTTGGACAACACAGTACCCTGCATAAATGGCCAGCCAGACCTAGAACTTGGAACTTAAATATGCTGCAACATAGTTACTCGTAACAAGTTACCTCCCTTTTTTTTCTAAAGGTTGTAAAAATTACATTAAAAAATGACACGATAAATGAAAACCACATTAGATTATTGGTCTAATATGAATTACATGTTTTAGTTACTTTGAAATTTACATTTAAAGGGCATATTGAGAGTCCTTTTGACTGGAATTTTTAAAATTTTGTGTCATACTCATAAAAGGCATTTTAAAAACATTCACAGGTTCCCACCCATCCAAAAAGTAATGGCAACTAACAGAAAACATTTTTTGTAACGTTGTAAGAAGCAAAGATGACTAATTTTTTGTGCTGTATAGCAGAAAGCAGAACAGTTGACAGCTGAAAAAAAAGGGGGAAGTTAGAAAGTAACTTTCCGTGTTCTGATCAGATTAGCTGCCATACCTGCTGAATGATCAGTCTGGAGCAGTCAGTCTTCACAGAGCAGCAGAAGCTCTTTGGCCAAATCAAGTGCCAACAACCACTCTCATTACCATGCCCATAGCCAGGGTATGGAGGGCACATTCTTTTGCACTTGTGTTACATGTAATCACTATAGATTTGAACTTCGTACTGCATTCTTTTGCTGGTACACACATTCAAGCCCATTATATTTTCACTAACAAGAATGGTCATGTTAATCTGTTGTCAGACTAACCAGTAAAAAAATGTCATAAGAACCAAAACTTATTTTTTCATTAAATGAATTGGATAGGCAGTGTGGTGGTTTGAGTGTTGGGCTAGGACTTTAGGAGCCCAGGGTTCAAATCCCTGTTCAGCCATGAAAAGACCCTGCATGACTTTGGGCAAATCACACTCTCTCAGCCTTCAAGGCAGGTCATTGCACATCATCTCTGAACAAATTGTGCCAGAAAAAACCCATGACAGGTTCACCTTAGGGTTGCTATAAGCCAGAAACAATTTGGAAGCTCACAACAACAAAAAAGATGGTGAGGAGGAGGTCGGTATGAGAACGGCAGAAGTCAGGGAAAACAGAGTTGAAATACAGTACAAAAGGGGTGGCTGGCTGGCCGGCTGGCTGGCCTGAACCTTGAACAGGAGCATTTCCATGCTGCAACATTTTGTTACAAGGCCCATTTCTTTCTGTTACATCTTGAAGGGGACCAAAACAGTGCAGTATTTTGTGGCACTGCCATTTAATTTCCGTAACTTCAAAAACTAGTCTGCCTGGAGTTTTCCAGGTCTTTCAGTTGTTTTCTGTCTTTTTTCTCTCCTTCATATTACCACAATGTGCACTGGAAAAACACTGTAAACAAACAAGCACAATGATTATATATAGGATTTCATAAAACAGGCAGAGGTGAGCAACTTCAGCAGGAATGGGGACCAATATTCTGCAGCTCCCAGAGGCTTCCAAGAATGCCAAAAATGCCAAAAAGAAAGGAAGAAATCAAAATGTAAAGAGAACATTTTCTTTTAATGGTAAACAGTTTAGGGCAGCCTTAAATCCTATTTGAAAGGTGAATTGCTGTTCCTGGAGGCTTCCAAGACAGGCAGTTCATCTGTCTGTCTGTCTCTTTTCCCTTCCCTTCCCTTACCAGAATAAGGATGATCTGGAACATTTTGGGTGTTGCAAAATAGCCTTGGGGTCTCATTTGGGTCCCCTCTGACACAAGAACTACTTTTGTGTGCTACTGTAGTGATGGGCTCAACTGTGCATCAAATGCCTCACAAAGGCATCTTGGTGCAGCTGTGTGTGCTATCAAGATGGCCTTTGAAGTATTTTCTTCCCAGGTATGTATGTACCTACTTAATAAAAAAGGCAGGGGGAGATAAAGGACTGGAAGTGCGATAAGTGTGGAAAACAACTGAGAGTTCCTAATTTATCAGGTTGCATTTTTTTTAACAAAAAAAGGCAAGGTGATTCAGTGTCCTCGAATCAGGGGATAAATTTGGTCAATTTCTTGGTGGAGGGATGCTCCTAAAGGCTGTATATGTAGATCAGTTCAGACACAGGTATCAAAATGAGAAGATGCTGATAATTGGATATCCTGCTATTGCATTTTTAGCTGTGTCTACATTAACTTGTTTATAATGCTCATTTTAACCATTTTATACAAGAAAAAGTCCTTGCAGCCATTTTATTAAATATTTTATCCAAAATTCTTTCACTCTTATTTTTCCTGTGGAATTTTATTTTACTAGGCCACCGAGCGATTAACATTACAAACCTGGAACAAAAAACAATAGAAATCTCAGACCTTCAAGGGAAAACTGGCTACCACCTGAACTTACGTGGCTACACTGCTGGAGGGTTTGGACCTGCAGAGAGCTTGTATGTGGTCACCAAGGAAAATGGTAAGTGGAGAGTCATTTTGATTTGGAGCTAGGGATTGCTGTCCCATGTGAGGTCTAGTGGATTAATAGTACAGTGTGAAGCAAACCACGCTATAAGTACTTGAGTAACTCTCAAAAGATTCCCAGAATATGAAAGCTATCCTTGTTCAGGACCATTTATATAAATGGTTCTTTTCAAAGTTTCATATTTATGTATTTATTTATTAATTTGTATGCTGCCTTTCTCTTGGGATGGGACCCAAGGAAGCTTCCAACGATAAATTAAAATATTAAAACGTTTAAAACATTTAAAACGTTTAAAACATTTAAAACAATTAAAAACATTAAAAGCATATAAAATGATAAAAAACTAAAAGAATATTCAATTTAAAAGCAAACAAAACAAAAACAAAAGGGATGGGTCCATAGGATGTAACAATCAAATGCCAGCAGTGACAAAAACAACCAGGGAGGAGAAAGAGAGAGGTCAAGCACCAGAGAGAGAGCATAGTTGTTCAGGCTTGAGGCTATAGGTGACGAGTATTAAGGAGATTGTTTTCTATACAGGGGCCTGAAAGGGCCCCTTCCTAAACTGCAAACCCCAGGATTCCATAGGATGTTGAAAGTGGAATAATAGCACTATAACAGTCTAGTGCAGAAATGGCCTTAGAATCACCATAAGTGGAAGCTGACTTGATAGCCAACAATAATAAATTAAGGAGATTAAGGGACAGATCTTCACAATGTTTTTTTGTGAAGGAACACAAAGAATAAAGTAGTAATACCATGAACATGTTTTGCGTAGGGCAGGGCGGACGCCTGTCTGAAGTTAGAGCACCAAACTTTGAGAGTACATATCCTTCTACCACCCACAAAACTTTCTTTTAAATGCCCCTTTGGGGTAGTTTTGCCACTTTTGGGCTCCTGTGGGTATCTGGATGTTTTAAGGTATTGTAAGCTACTTTGGCAATCCAAGAACTATTCATAACTGACATATTTACCCAGTGTTGCCCGGGATTTTATTTTCTCATAGGTAACGCTTGTTAGAAATACTTTTGGGATTACTTTACCTTACTTTAGGAATTAGATGGGGTTGAAATACACAGATTTGATATCTTGTGTCTCTAATTCCCCAAACTGTGTTGTCCAGTGCCTGTAATTTTTCCGAGATTTTATTTTCCTCATAGGAATTTACCAAATGTTTTCTCTAGTACCTGTAATTTTTCTGCATACTCCCCAATCCAGTCTGTATTCAGAATTACTTACATACACAATTTGGGTTCCTAAGAGAATACACTGTCCTCCTCCTTGCTGCTAGCCCTTGTCTCCATAGCAAGTGGCCTATTCCAGTACCTGTAACCTTTTCCCGTATTCTCCAATCCAATCTGTATGCAGAGTTGTTAACATACAGAGGTTGGGTTCCTGAGAGTATACACTGCCCTCCTTCTTGTTGCTAGGCCTCATCTCCGTAGCAACCGACCTATTTCAGTACCTGTAACTTTTCCCCATATTTCCCAATCCAATCTGTATTCAGAGTTCTTAACATAACAGAGGTTTGGTTTCTGAAGGAATACTCTGCCCTTCTTACTGCTAGGCCTCATCTCCATAGCAACCAGCCTGAAACCCAAGAGCTCTCTGGCTGAGAATCCTAAAGGCCCCTCTCTGAATTGCCAACCCTAGGATTCTATTGAATCTTCACAGCCAGCCAATCATATGAGGTCTTCTTGCCTCACACAGCCAATAGTATGAGGTCATCCCCTGCCTGATGCCGACAAATAGACAAACTCACAGACAGACTTTGACTTTTATATATTAGATATGTGACCATGTAAACAGATGTTCTAATGTTACAATTCACTACTTCTGCTACTCCCCTTCATTTCCCCTCCGTATCTTTCTCTCTTTCTTCCTTCTTCCTGGAATAGCTTTGAAGAGTGGAAAACACTTTGTCCTCTGGATCTTTTTGACTTAGATTCCACTAATCCCTTACCCTTGGCCACCCCAGGTGAGATGATCAGTGTTGAGATCCAAAGCATCAATAAAGTTGTAGGATTTCCACCCTGGTTCATGCTTTTCTATTGAATAAGAGCCATTCTCCAGATGTCTCTACTGTGTCTGTGTGCTGATCAAGGATAGGAATGATGTGGCCTTCCAGATGCAAGTCCAGGAGCCCTACCAGCGTAGTCAACGGTGAGGAATGCTGAAAGTTGTAGCCTGCTAACACTGGAGGGCTGCAGAATTCCTGTCCTTGGATCATTTCAGTTATAGAACTGGTTGTCACTCAAGATTTGGCAGAAAATATGCACAACAATGCAGTAGTTGGGTGCATATGTTTTTCTAACTCATAGCCAGTTGGAGGGAAATCTGTAATGGCCTGTGATCATTTTCATTTCTAATAAGCTGTGTAATTGGGATCAGCCATCACCTTGAAAATTGGCTTAATATTACAAACCACTGAAGGAAGTCTTAGACAACTAGCATTTTTATTAGCTACTTGCATTACTGTAGTCTAATGAGTTTTTGCTCAATTTTTCAGCTACGGGATTGATTATTGCCATCCTGATCCCTGTGGCTATTGTTGTTGCCCTGGCAGTGGTGACCAGCATCCTTTGCTACCGGAAGAGAGAATGGTAACTATTTACATTTAACAGACTTCATTTACTGAACTCCTGTAGGTAGGGTTGAACAACAAGGCTTGTCTTGGGTTGTACATAGCACGATTGGTGTTGTGATGTGGTGTTGAAACCCCTGTCTTCAGCAGGTTTGGGAGCCTAATCTCTCTCCCTGAAACCTGCCATGGGCCGACCCTCTTCCCCATCGTCATGCTGCTGAAATTCAGTGGTGGAAGTGTGACAAATCGTTAGTTCTGATTTGTGGGAAAAGGGGAAGGAAAAATTTTCACAATAGAAGAAGGTGATGGGCATGTGTTTGTAGGAGAACTGTATTTCTTGGAGCAGGATTCTCCTAGCTTACTGAAAAAAAACGCTGTTTTTTTTTTTATTACTGTGCCACTTAATTGTGAAGGGGAGAGCCGTCCATAAACCAAGCAGATCACTTTACCTGTAGTTGTTAGGATGTTGGAGTGGGACTTGGTAGATCCAGGTTCAAGTCTTCAGTGGGCCATAAAACTCACTATTTGACCTTCAGCCTGTCTTTTGGCCTGACCTACCTCACAGTGGTGTTATGAGGAGAACAGCTGGGTACAGCCCTTGAATTCATTGAGGGAAAGATGAAATATAAGTGTTACTGTAATAATGAGAGTTTTTAAAGACATATGTTTGAGTCATGTGGTCCAGTCAGTAAGGCACATGACTAAGCAGAAGAGCCTGTCTTTGTATTCTGTGCAACCCAAAGGCCCTAAATGTGTATGACGCACCACCCAAGAAGAATGGTTTAAGGTTACATATCTCTTGAATTAGTGCTGCTTGATTGACAATTTACATGAGGAGGCGTGTGCAGTCAATGAGTTTTTTGTTTCTGTACCCACTTATGTTCACAAGGTGAGGAGGAAGGACCTTTCATTTGGTCCTGCTGTCCATAGAGGTGTGTATGGTGAGGATGCTAGAAAATAGTTCCAGGTTGTGGAATTCCCTACCTGATGAAGGAAATTAATCTGCCTCCCCCACACCTATCCTTCCACCACCTTAGGCCAGATTTTGGCAGGTATATTGACTTGACATGGAAAAGGCTTTAACTAAATGAGTTTTCTTCTTCCCTTTATCAATATGTACTTAGAAGTGGCGATTTATAAAATTATGTTTTAATTATATTGGTTTTATTATGATTGTGTTTGATTTTATTCTTACTAGCTGCCATGACTGCCATTCATTGGTGGAAAATCAGGGTATAAATCCCACAAATAAGTTTGATTTTATTCTTACTAGCTGCCATGACTGCCATTCATTGGTAGAAAATCAGGGTATAAATCCCACAAATAAGTAAATGGCAGCTCCAAATTTGTAATCATTCTTGAGAGAAGGTGTCGGTTCTGTGGAATGTCTATACATTTCAGTTCATTGCTCAGTCCCAGCATAACTATGGGTAAAAGTGCTTCTAGCACTCGTGTTTTGGTGGACAGAATACTGTGTGCTACCTTGTGGCAACTCCTGATGTTAATTTCAGTGTTTCTGTTTTCAAAGGATTAAAGAAACCTTCTATCCTGATATTCCAAATCCGGAGAACTGTAAAGCTTTGGAGTTCCCAAAAGATCCTGAGGTAATCATTTGCGTTCTACCATTCTGTGCTCTTGTTAATAGGTATATGGATGGTGTTACTTGGAAGGGGGCAGGAACTGAGTACATCTGTCTCTTTGTGCTTTGACTTGTGAAAGGACTGAAATTAACATGGAACAGTTAATGGACATGATGAAGTTGAAAAAATGATTTTAGCTCCTGAAAGAATGTGTGTGAAAAGGGAATGGAGGGATGCTGAAAATTGAGCCTCCTGGGGTTTGCAGTTTAGGGAGTGGCCTTTAGAATTCTCAGCCAGAGAGCTCTTTGGTCTCAGTAAACTACAAACCCCAGAATTCCACAGGAGGTTGAAAGTGGAATAATAGTGTAACAGCGTAGTGCAGAAATGGCCACAGTTGGTAAAATGAAATTTCAGCTGCCTGGTCACCTATGCTTCCAAAACCTTGTAACTGTAGGTGTGAAATTTGTAGCAGTCAGTTCTGTGAAAAATTTACATGGGGATCTTAGTTTGGAACATTCTCCCAACTTTTTAAGGGAAAATGAAAGAACTATATTAAGAATAAGTAATCCAATTTTTTTGAAAAAAAGAAGTAAAAATAAGTTTCAAAAATTGGTTCTGTGATATTCTACATAATCATGAACATTCTGTTTTTTTTAAACAAACTTGAAAATGCTGAACACTGTCATCTAAGTTTGTTCTTTGATTGCAGGGGAACCCTAATTCTAAAACCTTGGAGATGAATCCATGTACCCCCAATAATATTGAAGTGGTTGAAACCCAGTCCTCATGCCTGAAGATTGAGGATGCAGCGATTAAATCACCTGTGACAGAGGAAGTCCCTGAAGATGGCCTTGATTCCGAATCAGAGAGTCATATTGTTGTCTCCTATTGCCCATCCATCATTGAGGAGGAGATCCCTAATCCACCAATAGATGGATCTGTGGGATCTTCCCAGGTTGTTTATATAGACATCCAGACAATGTACCCAGCCCCAGATAAAATGAAGGAAGATTTAGAAATTGACTGTGTGGCTGCCGCGGGCTACAAGCCTCAAATGCAGCTGCCAAGAATCACAGAGGAAACTTCATCTGTAGAAGAGGACTTGGAGAAGGCTGCAGGCTACAGACCTCAAGTGAATGCACCCTCCTGGAACGCAGACTGCCCAGACTCTCCAGTGTCCATTGAGAGCAACAACGAAAATGTCTCCTTTGGGAGCCCTTGTTCAATTAATTCCCGACAGTTTTTGATCCCACCCAAAGAGGATGAAGACACGCCCAAAGTCATTAACACCGGGTGGTCCTTCTCTAACTTCTTTCACAACAAGACAAATGACTAACACTAATATAGAATTGGTTGCCTCAGAAGCAGCCATTTGTTGGGAGCTGCTTTTAACATCCTTGGGAGGCAGTGTCCTTGAGGGTTTATCATTTCATTTTTGTGAAATTGACCAGTCGCCTTTTATTTTTTGTGAATGGCCGAGAAGTTAATTCCTGGCACCTCAACTTGAGGACGATATCCTGGATTTATTCTTTCTGAACCCAAAGAGCAGCAGGAGATCTGTTTCTCCATTTGAACTTTCCCTCTTTTGTCAGTAGTGATAAGGGCTCTATTTGAATGACTGATCTTATGATCTCCCATTTTGAATATAACAGGAGATTATTGACAGCCTTGCCTGTTGCCCTAATCACAGTTATGGGAGCTGTTACATTTTAGAGGCATAGATGTATATAGATCTGCCCAGCCCTAGGGCATGCCTAATCAAAGACTTCCGCCCCGCAACAGTTTAAAATTTTAGGAGCGCAAACGCTACAGCACTTGCACATTACAATATCCAAACACTACAGTACCAAAACACTACAGTACAGGCACTGATTCTCAAACCTGTCACTGCAGGTGGTTGTTTCCCTTTTGATTTCTGTGGAAAATCAGTTTGAATCAAATTTAATGGAAGAATTCTAGTTTGCTGGCATCAGCATCAGCTACGGCTGCCTCTGATGTTAGTTGGAGAAGCCTGGGTCCTGTTTTCTGTACCTACTGTATTAGACGTATATGCAATAGTATTGACTCAGGGGTGCAAAAACAAGTGTAACACTGATTTTAAAATCTTATTCAGGAGCAGATGCTTTAACTTGCAGGGTTTTTTTAAAAAAAGTAATGTTATTTTCCACTTTTTCCTTTTTTTAAATAAAATGAAATGAAATGACTACTGTATCTTGGTTTCAAGTAGTCATGGTGGGCCAGAAGCTTTCTCCCCGGTTGCTACTTTTCTGTGGAAGGATTTCTGTTGCCTTTTCTTCCTCCCAAGGATCATTCAGTCATGTGGAGAGACACCAGTTACAGTTCATGCACTGTCCTCATGAGCAGTAGGCCTTTGTTCATATCCCAGGGAAATTGCTTGTTCCTGCCTTTATCAGTTTCCAGGAAAACTCTAAAAGTGAGATACTTAGCAAGAGTCTTCCAAAGATCTTCTCTTGTGCACACACTCCTTAAGAAAACCAGGGCAAACTTGGAAGTGTTTCCATCCATAGACTCCATGGAAAAGCATCATTCCTGAGGAATGGACAACCATGAATATTTTTCATGAGTGATTACCGTAAATGGAACTGCTATTGCCTCTGGGTTTCATTTCAAATGTTTGCACAGATAACAAGTGCAGATTGAAATGTTTCTTTAAAGCTGTTACTGAATGAATGTTTTAAATAAAGGACTTGGGGATAGATGGACTATAGACTCAAAAGAACAGTCAACCAAATCTTAGCTGTAACATTACTATATTTCTTGCTAGTGCAAATTTGTAATTTTACATTGCTTATGAAGCTGGCCTTTTTGATGTGTGAACATTTGAAGTGCAAAACTATTTCAGATTTCCTTGTTGGCACCTGGCTATAGTGTATGTAGCAAGCCTACTAGTTCTGCATTTACTCTGAGCTGCTTATATCTACATGTTGGCTCAGCTTTGCTGGAATTCTTTTTCTAAAGCATGGGTAGTTCTGTCCTTCCTATCTGCTCTCTGAGAGAATCCATTTTTATCACCCAAATTCATGTCAACCGCATTTGGATGGTTGTTTTAAGATAACATGAGGTTAATTGAAAGTTGCTAGTTTCAATTAATAATGTTCAGACAACAGTTACATTCGTAGAATGCCTTTTAAAATACAGACTCTTCCATAATATTTGTTGTTAAGATCTTACATACCTGTTGTCATTTCTTTATTTAAAGGGCTGTAGCATTGGCTGTGGCATACCCTGAAATCTCACAGTTTTTGTTGTTGTTCATGCTTAGGAGAGTGCCCTTTATTTTGTCAAGTTATTTTTAATGCAGGATGTAGTCCAGGAGTTATACTGCCATAATGTATCAACCTGATTCTGGCCTAACACATGGAGGCCTTCATTGTAAAGTTGGATGGAGCTATTTCCCAAATGAAGATACTTGCTTGTTTTTCCTTCCAGGCCATCACATGCTCGACCTGTTCCATGCACAACTGGGTAGTAGTTTCGGAATAAGAAAACAGTTCATCCAAGCATATGTGAGATTAAAAATACTATAAATTCATATATATACACAGGAGGTAAATCAAAAAAAAATTTTCAAACACTAGGCTGCTGTTTCATAAACCACAGTTTTGATTTTGGTTTTGAAGCCAATCACAGAAATTGAGAGATAAAATGGGAGTTGGGGAAGGTCTCAAAACAGCTATAGCTTAGAGACTGTCTACCCCTGCATTAAAGCAACTGATCTCATTCAGTTGATGTCAGATATTATCTCTGTGTCCACGTAACTACACTGGAACTAAACACCAGTATTCTTTTAACAGGCTTTTGAGTTGTGATAAATATCTTGGAAGGAGGAAAAATAGAATGAATCTCAGTCTTCCATTCTAAGTTTTTAGTCATTCCGTGGTGCTATTTAACTTCATAAGCATCAAGAGAAATTTTGGAGTCTAGATCTGTGCTTCATAAGAAGCCTTTATTCTTTACTTTCTGGAGTGTGTGCTAGATTGTGAAAAAAACAAAAACAAGAAACAGACCTTGTTATAGCCCAAAGAACTGACCTGAAGAGCTTGACTGCTATTTTTAGAGCAGTGATGAAAATTTTATTTTAAAAAGAGAACTTGAGAGTCTGTAGCCAGTTTGTGGTGCCTTCCCCCCTCCCCAGAAGATTAGTGAATTATGCTCTGGTGCTCCTTTTGGTAACATTTTCAACTTAAAATATGCGTAAACTTAAAACAATTTCAACTTAAAATTCTATTAGTTCCAGAATTTCTTTAGTTATTATATGGGTATTTTAAATTGTTATATGGATTTCTTTAAAAAAAAACCCTTGTTTTAAAAACATATTTTGATGAGTAACATAGTGTTTAATTCATGTTTTTCTTTTAATTCATTGGTATTTTTTTCTTTGTGTTGAGTGACAGGGAGGAAAAGCACTGTGAATTCAGTTCCATATTGTTACCTTTTTTTTTTTTGAAATGGCATTTTTGAAGTGTTTAAGATATATATATATATATATTTAGTAACTTGTATATACGATATACCTCACAAAAGTGACATCAGATACAGTAAGCTATAACTTTGGAAACAAACCAGTGTGTTTCAGCCTCATGGATCACTGTCTTTCCTCCCTGTGAAGACCATGGATTTATTTTACTGTGTGGCACAAGCCATCACCTGTTGTTTCAGCATGACAGCGATTCTCTTCAGGAGTGAGCAGTGGGTCTATAGATTCTCCCATTAAATCCTTGCAAGCCTGTTGGGCTATTTTTAGTAAATTAATCAACAGGAACTGCACCAATGTGCATTAAATTTCTGATTGCACACCCACAATTGCCTTTTAAAATACACATCAACGCAGCCCGCAAGGTCTCAGAAGGATGTTTCTAATGCTGGATGTCAACGTTCATGAAATCAGTTTACTAGAGCATTGTAAGTGACCACCACAAGCCATCCTTTTCCATGGCAGGCATGTAGATTTTCACTGTCTGTATGGGAGTTTGTAAGGAAAAGAGCCATCTTTCCTTCTACATAATGCTTCCTGTGTTTCAAGACTACCATCAAAGTTCTAAACAAAAGATGTCTGAGCTGCCCATACAATCATGCCTATAGACTATTTACACTTCATCTCTAAGATTTTTCTTCTGTGGAACAGGAGATGAAAGGGAAAAATTGGGCAAGACATGGTTTACTGCATTTCAATAAAAGCTTTGTTGTAAGATTTTATTTCCCTGAAAGTACTGTGTTCTGCAGCATCTTTTCATCTCATTCAGGCTTGTGATGTTGTCCTCTTGGGAGTTAGTGTAAACACATCTCACTAGGGCTTCAAACTACAAAATATCATGGGGTCCCACTGAGCTATGTTGTGTTCATGGATTTTAGTTACGCTGAGTGCCACGTGATTTTTTTTTAAGTTTCCACATTTGCTGCTTTGGGTTACCTGACTCACAGGGCATTGGTGTTTTCTGATTTAGAGACTAGCGGAAGGGGCATCTGTTTGAGATCACATATAAAACTGCTTTTCAAACTGTGGGCCATCAGTGAAAATATGAGGGACAAGCTATGAAGCATATGCTTCCCTGAAGATCTACTGTTGATATTCCTTGGAAATATGCAGAAGAATTTTGTGCTTATTTTAGGGCATGTGCTCAGCCCACATGGAGTAACGCTAAACAGTTCTGTGCTCTGAGTACACATGTGGCCATTCAAGGAGCCCACGGGGGGCTCATAGGGGTTGATCAGCAGATCTGTCTACATGGTGTGCTTGCTGATTAATAGGATGCCTGTAGGTCTAGCACTCATTTCAGTGGAACAACCCCACTGCAAATGGTTTGGCACTGGCACACTCTTGAGCATAGTAGAGTAAGATGTTTGTTCGTTTCTTGCCACTTTACTCATGTGGTTGTGTGGCCTTCTTGAGGCCTTTCCTTGAGAAGGTGAAATCTCCTGCAGTGAGATTAAGCAGAAACTCAAAGGAAGTCAGGATAAAGGGGAGATGGGATGGGGTGGGGTGGGGTGGGGTGGGGTGGTTTGCTGTCAGTGAAGGCATGTTACTTGTATAATAGATGCTGTGTTTTCTAGTTCAGCAAATTCTGATGTTTTTTATAAAATGTAAATAGAATATAACATGTAATATATAACATGTAATGGATGTGAGGTTAATCTCAGTGATTTTTGAAATATTAAGTGAGCACTGTCACACTAAACTGACTGGAAGACCCAAAGTTGCCTATGTGTTTTTTTCCTCCTCTTCAAGAAATTTGACCTAATCTAGCCTTGCTTTTAGACTGTCTTAATGGGCTGCTGAAATTGGCAATATGATGCCAAATGGCTCAGGTATCATTTTGTCTCTTAAGCAAACTTATATGATGTAACTGAATGTATTCTTTATTCTACTGTGTATTTTTAAGTCTCGGGGAAGTGATTTTGAGGCTATTGTCAATCTCATACTGTGCCCTTGGAGTTTAGTCACTTATTGTTGTATTCTATTTTGAGAAAGGAAGGTCATGCCCCTACAGGACATTTGGGAACTCCAGGTTATTGCAAAATTAGAAACATGAGTATGAGTAACACTCAGTGCTTCCTAGAACTCCTGCACCCCAGTGCCAGGAAACAGTTTGCAATCGTGGGGTGTCCTGGTTTTCTTTTCAACAGATGAAGAGAGCTGTTCATTCCTTGAACATCTGAGTGTGTATACACATCAGGGTCTGTGGGTTGGGGCCAGTATGCTTTAGAAACATAACTATGATAAAATGAGCCATTTAGTAGTCATGTGTTTCCTGGTGAAATTTCCCAGTTGGTAGACTTCAGTTGGTATTGGAAAAACACTATTGCAGGAAGAGAGACTGCAAAGCTGTATAAGGGATATAGTAATAGTATGCTAAATTTATAAAGCTAGTTTCCCTGCCTATTTATATGGCAATGTACTGCTTTTCCTTGTAATATGCATGTATTATGAATTTTGCAAGACTATTGTCATGTAGTTTAATAAATGTATTTTCTTATATACTCTTCAGAATGTTATACTTTTCCTTTCAAACCACTTTTATTGAGTTCCGTTTCTTCATCTAGAATTAGTAATGTTTAACCACCCTCCAACATTCTATTGCAGCAGTAATATCGTCCTCTGCCATACCATGCCTGGCATCTTCTTAGGTGTTTATATCATTGTAAGCTGATTTACAATCCTGTAAAGGTGAATTGTGGTGTTGTGCAGCACTCATATTCACAGAGATGTTACATCTTCAAGACTATTGCACAAACAGAACCAGCAGTGTGGTTGTTACGCCATTGATCCCACTGCACATTGAGTAACAGAATGCTGTGGGACTTGTTCTGCAGCTGGAACTCCCATTGCACAAGCGGACATCCCAGTATGCATTACTGCAATAGAATGGTTGTGTGTTCTGTCAGGGATGTAGCTATGACATTGTAAATGTTGCCTATGATGTAGGATCTTGGTTATATTTTCATAGGTTCTCAGACTTTATCGTCTGGGCCTACCCATCATAAAATAAATCTTCAATCTTGTAAGAACATTGAACTGTTACTTTTTGGACTACAGTTCCCAGAATCGCCAGCATGAATAACATCTGTCATGACCGGGGAGGGGGGTTCTGGGGGCCATAGTTCAAAAATTGTAATTTTCCTAAGCTCTGCTTCTACCAAAAGTGTTGCTGTTGTGTGCTTTGAGGCTGACCCTATCATGGAATTTTCTTGGCAAGATGGTGTTCAGAGGGAGTTTTCCATTGTTTTCATCTGATGTTGAGAGAGCATGACTTGCCCAAGGGTTTCCATTGCTAAGCTTTCAAACCCTGGTCTCCCAGCTTTCCAATCCAACCCTCAAACCATACTGGCTCATCCCAAAGGTAACATCGCCAAGATTTTTAAAAAATGCCACAGCAGGACACAATTTAACATCTTTTCAATACTTTCAAACCAGAAAAACTTCATTAATGTACATTTTTCAGCTGTCTAATCCTCCCCCCCAACCACATTGTAAAACCTGTTACATTTCACAAATATTTCCACTGACACTGCAGAAAAAGCAAATACAAGGCTTCCTTGCTTCACAGCACTCTTTTTTTTTCCTTTTGGGAAAGACATACAACATGCTAGTCTGTGTCAGACACCTAATCCTTTTGCAAAATTATCTAATTGTTCAATGCCACAGCTGTTCCTATATAAAAATATACATGTACAAAATTACTGCTATAAAATGTGGTGGTTGATTTTCATTGCTTGTAATAAAAAAGTAGGGTTTTTTTTTTTTTAAATAGAAAGAACCATTCTGTGCAGCAAACAGCATAACCTGGAAAGGAGTTAGCTTTTATAGTTGTCTATGTTGGGGTGGAATGGAGCTCTTAATTTTTTTTTTCCTGAATAAATTCAACATGGTGGTCTGGAACAGGTAAATGGAATGCATAAATACAGCCCTCAAGATACACCACTGAGATCTTTAAAAGTGCAGCCATTACGCCATTATCAGTTTCAATACCGCCCCTCAGGTTGAAAAGAAGCAACTTGAGACTCATATAATGTTAATTCTACTGCACATTACATCACTACTTGCAAATGTGTCTGACATAGATCCTCCTCCCGCAGTCAAAAATAAAGTCCTTCAGAATCTCAACATCAAGTTCCAGGTCCGAAACAAAGAATCTATCAGCTTCTCTTTCTCTGGTATTAGAACTTTTCAATTTCTACTTCTTTCTAGAGATGAAGAAATCTGTGAATTTTGCTGAGCTCTGATCGAAGTCAGGAGGGGAAAAATCTTACCCATTTGCACTGGCAAAATGCACTGATACAGCTATTCCTAGCATTTTACAGAAGTGATAAAAATGAAGATCTTTCTCAAAAAAAGACAGGTAGCCCCCTTAATCTGCAGTGAAGTGTAGGGGTCCAAAGCCAAAATTTTGAAGAGCTAAGCATTCAGTGGCCTGGACCAGAATGAACAAAACTCTCAGAAATTCTCCACTTTCACTGTTCTTTGTCCTCAAATTCTTGCTGTATGAAACGGGAAGATTTCTGCATATTTTAGTAAATTATTACTAATAACAAAGTAAAAGAGAATCCTCACCTTCCCCTAGGCTAAGGAGCTAAAACAGTATCCTCCATGAAATAAAACCAATCTATTAAATCATTTTTTGGCTGCTGGCATCCTGTTAGTGAGTTATGCAGACATTAAGTCCAATTTATGTAACTCACTATTCTGGTTGCAGCAGAGGTCAGACTCCTCTATCAACTATCCAATGAACAAATAGCACCCCTTCCCCCAAAAAGAACACATTTTAGATGCTGCATACTCCCCCAACAAGGGCATTTATTGGCTAGCGAAGAGGGGAGGGGATGCAGTGGTCAAGTGTCCAGCTATGTTTCTGTAACTGGAAGAATAACAATGATATCTTCCAGTGCCTTTGGAGGACCCCTAGGAAGTTCCAGATAATGCCTTGTGCTGTGTGTCCAGCTATTGGTAATACAGCTAGTATCCTCTCTGCCTCCTTCTATCAGCAAGTAAATGGTCAGGTTGGAGGAGCTGCTACAGCTAAAAGGTTGGTTGGAGAGGAGACATGGAGTAGTATCAACTGTGCAGAACTTTATGATGTGTCTCCCACAGAAGTCTCTCAGCCATGGTTACAGGTGTTCATGAATTATACAACGTCAACTAGAAATGGGGAAGATGACAATGAATGAATGAATGTTCATCTCATCATCTGCATGTAGAAAACTGAAGTTTCCTTTGCAGCACAGTATGCTAATTCTTGTTCGCAGAGAATTGTGTAGTTCCAGGGGATTCACTGAAGCATGACAACCCTTCTTATGTTTTGATGTTCAGTGGTCCAGAAACTGACCATTTGGATCTGCTATATGTGTCTACTGGCCCTCTATGACGGAAGTAGTGGTTGATGGAATGGGTGGTCTCATTCCATGCTCAGGAGTGGCAAAGATAATGCTTCTTCAAAGCAGAGAAGAGAAATCTAACAGCCCATGCTATGCTGCAGTCATAGTGGCTAGCAGCATCAGTCTTGTCATGATGTGGCATAATTTGAGGTTCTTGCAACAGTACTTTTTCCATAAAGTAGCTCTGGACAGACCACAGTGTTACTAATGGAATAGTACATGGAAGCAGAGCTTAGAAAAATTACCATTTGGGACTATAACTCCCAGATTTTTACAGCCAACATGGGAATTATAATCCCCCCAAAAATTAACTTTTCTAAGTTCTGATGGGAAGTGAGGAGAAAAGCACTGGATAAATACTGAAGAAGGCTGTGGAACTAGTCCTTGGAATGAATTGTACTGTCAGTGCTGACAAGTATCCACAACCAGAAAGCTAGTCCATGTTGCTTCATCTCATCTCATCTTTTTTTTTTTTTTGTTAAACTGCAGGAGTTGGCTGTTGCAAATCAGCTGTACATGTCTGAAGGTGGTACTGGATGATACATCTCACTGGGATGTACATGTTAATACAATTGGCCTGGCAGCAAATGCACCAGCTGTATGCAACAGCTTTGGGGCGTTGCTAGATTATACCCTTAATAAGGAATAAAAGCATGTTGTTCCTGTCCAAAGCACTTGGTAGGACTGTAAGAGCAGAGGATCCAAGGAGAAGAAGTATGGGAAATGCTCCCTTCAGTTTTGGTTCTTGGTTTCTTGCCTTCCAGGGAGGCAGTCCTCAGTTTGCAAGATCAGTCATTGTGCTGTTACTGATGCATGTGGAAGGAAGTCTCTTCCCTGTAGACACCACTCCAGTGGCTACTTTGTTCCACAAGTGTTAATGTTCTTCCCATCAGCTGCATCTTCAACCAGTGAAATATGATAATCTGTGGAAAGTGTGAAGTGGGAAATGCAACCCACCAGTCCCCGCATATATTGTCTGTTTGTATGGAGTGCTATCTCTTTCATTCCACCTGTAGGAGAGAAAAGTAAAACAAGGTATAATTTATATACAAAACATTGTTGGCAGATAGATAGATAGATAGATAGATAGATAGATAGATAGATAGATAGATAGATAGATAGATGATGTAAGATGTAGCTTACAACAGAAGAGGTAAAACACAATGCCATTGTGACAGAGTTCTGGGGGTATGGCTATCTGGAGTGCCAGAGCAGCCTGGAAGGGTGAAGGCATTTCAAGGGAGGAAGATGCAGCTGGTCAAGGCACAGAGGGAGAAAGAAATGAGGTTGTGCTCCCAAATGGAGTCCATCATCCTTTCCCCACCCCTCAGAACAAAGACCAGCCACTATTCCCTCCTCTGAGTGACCTTGCTCCCTTTTCCTGGGGAAGGTTTTGGACAGGGCACAAAGTGCAAGAAAAGAGCTGCCTGTGGTTCTTCCAAAAAAAAACATGCCTATGCATAAATAACTAACAGGATTCTGCCCAGGGACTAGCAAATACAAGAGCGTTTTCTGATTCCTGATGCAGGAAAAAAAGGCAGGAAAGAGATAGGGTACTGCTGCTGAAGAGGCTTGCTGTTTTAAAAAGTGGCAGGAAAACAGGAAAAACAGGAAAGGACTCTCAGAGGTATTAAATACAACATTAAGCAATGCCAGATACAATTCCACTGCTTAAGCAAAGAGGGCTCTTTGAAGCATTGCTACTAACGCTGTTTCCCCAACGCACCTTTTCACAGAGCTGGGATGCGGAGATCGTGTGAGCAGCCTCCAGTGAGAGGCTCTCACGTCCCGGTTCCTTCAGCTCCGCAGCTGTCACCCACTCGCATGAGAGCCCCGCCTCTTCCTTCTGCAGTGCAGCCTGGGAGTTTCCCAGGCTGTGCTGGGGCAGGAAGTGCGAGCACCGTCGCTCTGGAGCTCCGAATGCATGGCAAGTGTGCATGGGGCCCCGGAGTGATGTGCAATCACGCACCATTTTCGGCTCCAAGCTGAAAATGAAAAAGTACGCCAGCAGCGCTTGCCAGACCCTGGAGTGTCGTGCGATTGTGAGTGCATCGTGTGGACCACTCCTCACTTTCGTGTGATGCTCGAGGTGCCCTTTCGCATGGCAAGTGCTGTGCGAAAAGGGCCTATAATTCCTGAGGCATCAAAAAGATGGGAAAATGGAAGACATTCTGAGATACTCCTGGTAAAATTCTTGAGATGGAAAAAAAAGAAGAGAACAAGAAAACAGGAGGCCCATGGACTTCTATTGGCCTGGTATATTTCAATTAGTTTCAAAGATGGATAAAATAAGGATGGATTACAGAATTTAACAGACACTTACCCACGTATAGGTCCCCATTGATGTTCAATTGTCTCATCATTCCTGGAGATTTGCCAGTCCTAGCACCATAATCATCCACTGTTACCTTTCCAGACTGACCATCACTTTAATTGACCAAAAAAAAAAAAATTGCTGTAAAGCTATTTGAAGGTATGGAAATATGTATAATTTGTATATGTATAATATAAGGAATTCAGGAATAGTTGAGTAGAAGGGGCTTTCGGAACCAGAAATGAAAACGGGATTCTCCAGCTCTGATTTTTATCTGTGCTAGAGGTGGGTTTAAAGGCCTCATAATACGCATCTTTTTAAAGATATGTGTGGGTCCATTGAGAGCCAGCCTGGTATAGTGGTTTGAACACTGGACTAGGACCCTGAAAGACCAGGGTTCAATTCCCCACTGGAAACCCACTGGGTGACCATAATAAGTTTGCCTTAGGGTCTCCATAAGTAAGAAATGACTTGAAGTTTTACAACAACAACATGTGTCCATTGAGAGCCCACACAACAGGTAGCAACTGGGCACTTGGGAAATGGGGCAGCTGATGCCTCTGATATTTAAGGACATAGTGGTTATCACAGCACTAGAAAAAAAAAAGATGGCTACCTCAGGGATGTTTACATCTCCACATACAAGACTTCATGAGCAGTATGGTATTCCTACTCCAGAAACTCAGAAAAAAAAAATCACTCCCTCCTTCTCTCAAAATATCTGCAAATTTCTTCCCCCATCCTTCATTTTTGAAAGGACAGATGAGGGAGAAGCTTTTCCTGTGCTGAGTTAGACCCATAACTCAGTAGAGTACATGCACACACTCACATTGATAATTGCAAAAAACTTACCGAACTGCCTTAACTCGGTGCCATCTTCCATCATTGAAAGACCCATTCACTGTTATAGAAGCGATGCCACTGCCCAGATTATAGCTGAAACCAAAGCAAAATTGCTTATTAGATTGCAGAGACTTTTTGACCTCCCTCCCTCCCTCTCTCTCTCTCTCTCTCTCTCTCTCTCTCAATCTCTCTCTTTCATAGAATAATAGAGTTGGAGGAGACCACAAGAGTCATCAAGTTCAACCCCCTGCCATGTAGGAATATACAACCAAAGCATTCCCAACAGATGGCCATCCAGCCTCTGTTTAAGAACCTTCAAAGAAAGAGATTCAACCATACTCCAAGGCAGCATATTCCACTGTCAAACTGCTCTTACTGTCAGGAAGTTCTTCCTAATGTTTAGGCGGAATCTCTTTTCTTGTAATTTGAAGCCATTGCTCCGTGTCCTAGGCCATTTCCGCACTAGGCTGTTATAGCACTATGATTCCACTTGCAACATCCTATGGAATCCCGGCTGGCCCCTACTGAAACTGCAAACCCCAGGATTCCATAGGATGTTGCAAGTGGAATCATAGCGCTATAACAGTCTAGTGTGGAAATGGCCCTAATCTCTGGAGCAGCAGAAAAGCTTGCTCCATTCTCGACGTGACATCCCTTGAAATATTAAACATAATATTAAAGGTATTAGAGAAGGTCAGAGTATATATCATCAACAAACAAAGATCAAAAGCATTTTCGTAAATTATTTTGAAGAGTTATTCAAAAAAAGAGCACAAACACAGGAACAAAAAAATAAAATGATAAAATATTTGCAACAAATGGAAATCACAGGATTAACAGATATGCCAAGAGAAGACTTAGATAAACCAATCACTGAACAAGAAATCAGGGATACAATTAAGAAATTAAAAACAGACAAAACCCCCGGCCCAGACGGGTTTACAGTCTTATATTATAAAACATTTCAAGAACTCCTAACCCCCCTGTTGCTGCAAGTATTAAATTCCATTAAATATCAAGAATTTCCAAAGTCGTGGAAAGAATCTAATATCATCCTGATACCTAAAGAGGGGAAAGATAGTTGGGATAAAAGAAATTACAGACCAGTTTCTCTTATAATGTTGATTATAAGATCTTTGCCCTCATTTTAGCAGAAAGAGTTAAGAGTATATTGGTGAACTGGGTTCATGAGGATCAGAACGGCTTCCTTCTTGGAAGATATTTAAAGAACAGCATACGAATAATTTTAGATATAATAGAATACTACCAGAAAACTAATCAGAAAAAATTAGCACTACTCTTTTTGGACGCGGAGAAAGCCTTTGATAATGTAAGCTGGTCTTTCATGTTTGAAACAATGAATAGGATGGGAATAGGTGATAGATACAAGGATTGGATTAAAGCAATCTATAATGATCAAAAAGCATGTTTAATAGTAAATGGAGAGAAAACAAAACAATTTGAGATTAACAGGTACGAGGTAGGGATGTCCCCTTTCCCTTTACTTTTTATAATGTGTATGGAAATTTTAAATAATAATATAAGGAATAATAAAGAAATCAAAGGAAAAAGAATAAAAGAACATGAATTTAAAGCGCAAACATATGCTGATGACTTGGCAATAATTTTGGAGGACCCATTGGAGAGTATTAAGACACTTATGGAAACATTAAAACAATTTGGAGAGATAGCAGGGTATAAAATTAACAAAGAAAAGAAAAATCATTGGTGATTACTAAAAATATAACACAAGCAGAAGAAACAGAATTAATGAGGAACTCAGGATTTAAAATATCAAAAAAAGTTTGATACTTAGGTATAATAATTACAAAAAACAATTCGGAATTATTTGATAATAATTATAAGAAAATATGGAAGGATATAACAAAGGAAGTGGAAAGAGGGGATAAATTACAGCTATCATTATTAGGGAGAATATCTGCCATAAAAATGAATGTTTTACCGAAAATGATATTCCTCTTTCAAAACCTACCCATAATAGTGAATGAGAAACCGTTCAAAAAATGGGAACAGGAATTAAGCAAATTTATCTGGAATGGGAGGAAGCCGAGAATTAAATTAAAATACGTAAAAGAGACAAAAGAGAAAGGAGGATTAGGATTGCCAGACTTGAAACTGTATTATGAAGCATAAGGGTTAATTTGGTTAAAAGAATGGATCACACTGAAGAATTCGAAACTGTTAAACCTAGAAGGTTTCAATTTATATTACGGATGGCATGCTTATATATGGTACGATAAATATAAAAACAATAAGGACTTTATGGACTATTATATAAGGAAAGCAATTTTGACGATTTGGTTAAAAGTAGGAAAGAAGCTGTATTTAAGATTACCTTATTGGGTCTCCCCACATGAGGCCTTTTATCGACTGGAAAAAAATTAAAGCAAAAGATTGGGTAACGTATAAAGATATTCTTTAAAAAGAAGGAAGAAACATAGAATTAAAAAACAGAGAGGAATTAATTAGTGAAGGTTATATATTGCATTGACTTCTCCACAGGCAATTAGTAGAAAGGTATAAGTTAGATAAATCACAGAGGGGAATATCATTGGAGGAAACAGAATTTGACAGGATAATGAAACCAGGGGTTAAACGACCACTGAGTAAAATTTATAAAATGCTCTTAAATTTAGATTTAGAAAAAGACACGATTAAAGATAATATGGTAAAATGGTCCCAAGATATAGGACGAACAATAACTCTAGTCTAAAGCAATGGAGGAACGCCTGGAGAATAAATCAAGAGTTCACGAGATGTTATAATTTGAAAGAAAATTTTTTCAAGATATATTACAGATGGTATCTTACGCCACTACAAATCTCTAAGATTTACAAAACTAAGATGTCCTCCAAATGTTGGAAGTGTTCAAAGGTAGGGTCCCTTTATCATATTTGGTGGGGATGTAAGAAGGCAAAAGAATACTGGTCACAAGTACATGAACAAATACTAAAATACCTAAAGGTTAGATTTCCAATATCACCAGAAATATATTTATTGAATATATTTGACGAGATAGAATTAAATGTAAGGAAACAACATTCAAGAGTACTATGTTATATGATATACGCAGTGAGAATTACCTTCGCGAAAAATTGGAAGGATGTGAATATGCCAACATTAGAGGAATGGACAATCGAATTGTGGGAATTGGCAGAAATGGACAAACTGACTTTAATGTTAGAAAACAAAAATAATGGGAAATTCTGGAACCTATGTGGAAAGAGAATTGGGGAGAACATGTATTGACAGGATTGTATGATTAATTTATTTAGGTTGGGAAAGCAGGTAAGAACACATGGCTATCTGAGATTTGATAAATTTAATATTGTTATTAATAACAAGCACCAGATATTTTAATAATAATTCATTAATATAGAATATAGGTAAGATAAAATATAGAATACGAATATAGAATATAGAGTTAGATATAAGAGATATAATGATTAAGAAAAAATAAAATAAAATTTATCAATATGAAGTGGTTAGAAGAAACAGGAGTGGAATATAGGTGGAAAATATTAATGATAGATTTATGGGTAATCGGACAAGAAGATGATATTTGAGGAGAATAGAGTATGTATATTGCAGTTAAGACTGAGAGGAATTAAAATCATATAGCAGGATTGAAAGAAGGAGAAGAAGAATATACCTCAGTGGCGAGGATAAAAGAAGTCATAAGTATGTCAGGAGTATGTAAGGATGTTTTAAGGTATGTATTTTTGGACGGTTGTATATGGTTGAATGTAATTCATTGTTTGTATATTTTAGAAATATTTTTTCTTTTTTTTATATATTATTGGTAATTATGTAGATGCAGCCTTTAATAATGGCCTGCTAAGTTAGCTTGGTTGTGTAAGGAAGTTATTTAAGGATATGTATGCCGGTAGAGGAAAAATTACTGTACTGTAAATTCAGGAGGGGATAACAATATAGAATATATATAAGAGAGAAAATGAGGGATAAATGAGAAGAACAACTAGTACAAGTATAGGGATATATAAGTATATATAAGGAAATATATAAGGATATATAAGTATGTAGGTGAACATAAGTGGCATACAAGGGATTAGCGATTTATGGATAAAAAACACATTGGGAACTTATGTGTGCGAAGCAGGTTGCATCAGGTTATATATAAGCGAAGTTGATGTTTGTTTGTTTGTGTTATTATTTGTGTGTTTTTTGTCTTTATCTATTTGTAATATAATAAATATTATTTTTAATAATAATAAAAAAAGAAATATTAAACATGGCCATCATGTCACCTCTTAACTTTATCTGTCTGTCTGCTGCTATCTTGATCCAGTTTGGTCATTTTTATTATTTAATAATAATATTTTATCAGAAACTGTAGATTATCACTGAGCACAAGCTGGCACAGACATTCTCCTAATGGAGACTAAGGCCATTTCTCCACTCCATTGTTATAGTGCTATTATTCCATTTTGAACATCCAGTGGAATTCTGGAGTTTGTAGTTTACTGAGGCCAAAGAGCTCTCTGGCTGAGAACTCTAAAGGCCCCTCCCTAAACTGTTAACCCCAGGTTTCCGTATGATGTTGAAAGTGGAATAATAGCACTATAAGAGTGTTGGGCGGAAATGGTCTTAGTCTTAAAACTTATATTGTATGTGTATCTATCTGGAAATAAGTCCCACTGAACCTAGGTCCTCTCTGAACTATTGTAAAAAAGCAACTTCTCTTGCATCAGAAAGCCTTTTATTACCAGTTGGATGGTGTTTTTTAATTCATACAGACATTTCCAGACTTTAGAGAGAGGAGGAAGAACAAAGGCAGCTGGACAAGCAACTTGGCCAACCAACATTTAGATTTCACGCTATAGACAATTAGTCTTTGCTCACTAAGAGTTCTGGAGATGTCGGTGGTCATGCATCTCTCTTTTTAAAAAGGTACAGTGATTCAAAAATCTTATTGTTCTGCCATAAAGGCTATGTGCTCCTCCCCCTGTCAAGTGAAAAGAAAAGGGAATTACCTTTAATCAGAACAAGAAAACTATACACACATTTAAAAAGGATCCCCCCCCCCGTGTGATAGATCCTGGGATTTTTTTAAAAATTGCCTCTAGGTGAGAAGAAAATGCTTCTGTTTGTACTAGGAATTGCCTCTGAATGTTCTACGAAAGAGGGAGCATCATGTGGTTGTTTTTTTAAAACGAACAAACAAACAAACAAACAGAACTATAGCAACAGATAAAACAACCAATAGGAACATTTCCTCCCTCTGTTTTCCCCTCAGTGGGGCTTCTCAGGGGATATTTATGGACTTGGGCCATCCACAATGGATAAGAGGAGCTTCTGTAGCCCACTGCCAACTTCTTTGCCTTTCAAAATCAGTCCTGTTCCAGCTTAATCACAATTTAATTTGCAGCAAAATAAGCAGGGGGTTATGAACATTCAAAACTAGTTATGAGAAAGCAGAAGAGAAAATGGCATTAATGCTAATGGCACAGCTGATGCCCCCGATATGTGAGGACATAGCGGTTACCAGAACACTGGATGGAAAAAACATGGATGCCTCAGAGTGCTCATGCCTCTACATGCAAGACTTCATGACTTCTGAAACTGAGGCAATATTCACTCCCCTCACCCACCCTAGTATTCCTTTTCCTTTCTGCTTTAGTTTTAGGGCCTTTCTGCACTACACAGTTATAGTGCTATTGTTCCACTTTTAACATCCTGTGGAATTCTGGGGCCAAAGAGCTCTCTGGCTGAGAATTCTAAATGCCCCTCCCTAAACTGCAAACCCCGGGATTCCATAGGATGTTGAAAGTGGAATGATAGCACTGTAACAGTGTAGTGTGGAAAGGCCCTCAACAAGTTACACAGGGGCCAAGATCCTACATCGGTGTGCAACTCCACACATTGAATTTCACACCCACCCACTGCTCAGTGCTGTCAGTCCTTGGGAGGGGAGGGAAGAAAACGGGATTGAAACCACAGAGAAGCAGCTGGTCTCAACTTGGTTGCATGGTGGGGGGAAATTCGGGTGTGTTCTTAAATGGAGCGCGCCTGCCTTTTCCTTCCCCTGGAGCCCAGAACAGCCAGATCTTCATTGCCTCCCCGCTCTTCCCTTTCTCAACAATAAGCAACAAGAGCAGGGGTCCCTCTCAAAACTTAACAGTTGCTGGGTGGTGGGAAGTTTTGGGACAGAGCACAAGGGTCAAATAATAGCTCCCTGTGCCCAATCTTGAAAGAGGCACAAGTGTGCATAAGTGGGAAGTATGCCAACCTAAGTCACAAACAGAACACCAGCCACTGGTTGTCAATGTAACTATAGTACACGTAAGCTTTTCTGGCTTAGAATACCACCACAGACAGAAACATGAAGAGACATTCTCTCTGAATAAATGAGCAACCTTGCTTCCGATTTTCCTGTGATTGAGAGTTGACATTTATCCTTTTATGAAAACACACCAACCCACTATGGCTTCTGCATGATTGAGCACTTTTTCCAAGGTTGATTTCAGCCTCAGTTTCAGTTCCTCTTTTGTGGAAAGCTAAGAGCTTTGCAAGATTAACCACAGGAAACCACAAGGGGATGGCATGGTGCCTTTCATAACTGAGATTTTACCACTTATTTGCACCTCCAATGTGTGGGAAAAGTCTCTTTACCATTTGGCACAATGATAGAGACCACCAAATCACTCCACCAGCATTAAAGAGCTCACCCCTCAAACATACTTATTATGGCCTGTTTTGCAAATCCTGAAAGTACTGTGTTGCAAGTATTAATATTATCTGTATTGCCTTACTTTGGTTGGGCAGTAAGGCAGAATGATATTCTTTTTGCAAAAAAAGACAAAATATCTTAACCACTCATAACATTGTTACTTTTTCAGTGTAGTGAGTAATGTTGTTTGTTAATATTGGGGGGGAGGCTAAAAATCCTTCATGGGGCATTTGGGGGAGATTCCCCCCAATTTAGGACATTTTCTTCCTTGTTTTTAAACAGGAATAGACAAAAAAAGGTATCATAACAAGTAAGTAGAAATTTGCCCACAACTTTAATTGCAGTATGTTACTTTCACAAAGTTACTAATGAAAAAAGTAATTTCCCCCCAATCTGCTTTTTTTCTCTAGGAAACGGTGCTATCTCATTCTCTATACTGAACCATTCGTACGCATTATAGGGATGGGCCAACCGAATCCTCAGATCCTCAAATCCTCAGCAAGGATTTGAGATTTGCTGATCCGAATCCCCACGCCAAAATAGGCGAACTGAATCTTTTGAATCCACCAACCAAAAAATACAGATCTCCTGCTCCCCACAATTCTCCCGCCCGCAGCCGGCAGGATCCTGCTCGGGATCCTAACGTTTTCCCAAAAGTGAAAACTATTATTTAATTTGTTTTTCATTAAACAAAAATGTCAAATTCTGCTTCAAAAACACTTTTCAGTAGAGGTGCTTTCTTTCCCTTGCTTTTTAAACCCTTTTTTAAAAAAGGATTCAAAAGATTCAAGATTTGCAAGATTCATGGATTCTTCCAGGGAGTCAGATCTGGATTCAGATTTGGAAAATTGTGGATTGTCCCATCCCTAGTTAATAGATAAGGGTCAATTTCAAATTCAATAGACCAGGCCCTCCAAATGTTGATAAACTACTACTCCCATCATCCCTGACTAGGCATCATAGTGGCTAAAAATGTCTTTGTAACAAAGGTTGATTTTGAGAAGATGCTTGAGGGAACTGAGAAGTGGGTATCTTTGTGCATGGGCTGTGCTGCCTGGCATGTCTCTCACTGTACATATTTCACTGCATTGTGAAAATAATATTTTACTGCCTTGTCATAATGTATAATCACAAGATTCTGCAGTAATTTAATCTGAAAAAACAAACAGAAAGAGCAAGGCCCCCTGGTAAGTGCATGAGAGTACCACCTGGAAACTTCCTAGGGCACTGAAGCAGGTAGGGGAAAAAATTCCTAGAGGACAGGTCATTTCCTGGCTTTATACTTCACTTTTGGTAGCAGAAACATTTGCTTTTGAGAGTGAGTTAGAAAAGGTTCCTTTATATTATAGAAACAAAGAATGGTTTAAATTAGGTCAAAATGACCTTGACAGATTAGAGACTTGGGACAAAGCTAACAAAATGAGTTTCAACGGAGAGAAATGTAAGGTCCTACATCTAGGCAGAAAAAATGGAATGCACAAATGTAGGATGGAGGACATATGGCTGAATTACAGTACATGTGAAAAGGATGTAGGAGTCTTGGTGGACCACAAACTGAACATGAGTCAGCAGTGTGATACGGCAGCCAAGAAAGCCAATGTGATCCTTGGTTGCATCAACAGGCGTATGGTGTCTAGATCAAGGGAGGTATTGGTATCACTCTATTCTGCTTTGATTAGACCTCATCTGGAATACTGTGCTCAGTTTTGGGCACCTCATTTCAAGAAGGATATTGACAAGCTGGAGCATGTCCAGAGGAGGGCAAGCAAAATGGTGAAGAGTCTGCAGGCCATGCCCTATGAGGAGCAGCTTAGGGAGCCAGGGATGTTTAGTCTGCAGAAGAGAAGATTAAGAGGGGACATGACAGCCGTGTTTAAATATTTGAAAGGATGTCATGTTGAGGAGCAAGCAGGCTTGTTTTCCGCTGCTCCACAGATTAGGACAAGGAGCAATGGATTCAAACTGCAGGAAAAGAGATTCTGTTTAAACCTCAAGAAGAACTTCCTGATGGTCTGAGCTGTCCGGCAGTGGAATATGCTACCTCGGAGTGTGGTGGAGTTTCCTTCTTTGGAAGCTTTTAAACACAAGCTGAATGGCCATCTGTTAGGAGTGCTTTCATGTGGGTTCTTGCATGGCAAGGGCTTGGACTTGATGGCCCCTGTGGTCTCTTCCAACTCTGTGATTCTATAGTTCTAGGTCAAACCAACCAACAACATTGAACTCATTTTCCTACACTTCCCCATGCTACTAGGCAAACCTGTACCCTCTGTTGAATCCTTTCCCCCTCTGCATTCTTGTTCCTATAGGAGATTTGCTTGAATACAAAATGTGGCCATTTCCACACGGGGAGAGGAAATCACCCCGTGCCGCTACTTACCGGATCTTCTGGCAGTCCGGTCCGGTTCAGGGTGAGGAGGAGCACTGTGCAGTCGTCGCTCCGCTCTGTTCCGGTGTCCAAAATGGTAGCTTCCGGTTGGTTGTGGGTCTCAACCAACCGGTGAAGCTCACCAGCCTAAAGCCTGCCCTTGGCAGATCGCAGGCTCGCATTGGTGTGAGCCTGCAAATCTGCACAAGGGAGCAGGCTTGCAGTGGCACGCTCGTGCTTTTGAAAGACCAGAAAAATCAGGTCTTTCAAAAGCACGCTGAAGGACCACTTGGAGTCATTCCGGAGCAGACTGAGGTGCGAATCTATGGTAAGTAGTCCAAACCCAGTCCACTCCAAGGTGCAGACGTCCTCCGTGGAGGATGCACTGCAATATTTTAAATACCCTGTGTGGAAATGGCCTGTATTCTTAATTAAAGGGGTGGATCTGAACCTCTGCATGTGCACCCGCTGTCCTTATTTGTCCCCAAGACTGTTCCCTGGAGGGATTAATTTTACACTCACAGCTTCTTCTGCTTTTTCTCACCAGAATGAGGTGAACAGGTGTTTGATGGGTTTTGAACAGATGAGGTGTTTGATGGCTGCACTCTCTCTGATACCATAATGCTAAGCCTTCTTTAAATATCATCTCGACACTATGCAGGGCCCTTGCTTATGTGGACATCTCAATTTTAGAAAGCAGGATATATACCTAATGGACAGGCAACCCCACCTGAATGTGAATAGGGCAGCCTTGAAAACTAGTATGCTTCAGAAACCTCCCTTCTGGAGCTAATAGATAGGACAGAGAAGGCAAGCAGCTCACCTGAAGACGAAGGCACCATCCTGAAGACCCAGAGAGATGAAGTCACTGTTCGGTCTCATAGGGCTGTCTCCCCTCCACAGCAAGAGACCATCCATCAGTGTAGTCTTAAACCTCATAAATATGTTTGTTCTTGATCCTGACACTCTGTTCAATGAAGAGGAAAACACAATGAAGTGAGACAAAGGATAGTGCAGTGAACATAATACACTTCTGAACCTCTACAATCAATCATTCCCTTACATTGCCTTCTTCATATACAAGGTATAAGTAAGCTATCTTTTTGCTACAATTTTAGCTGACTCTTCTCCCCCTAAAAATCTGGGTTGTTTCATTGATCAATCATTTAAATTTAACAATTTAAACTGAAACAACAACATCAGCAGGAACTGGATTCAGGAATTTTATTTCCAGAATAAGGAAGCACAGCTTGATTTGGAAAGTGCAAAATATCTGGATTTGCAAACACTTAGAGGTTACTGAGGAGAAAGAGCCTCCCACTGGAAGCACAGAGTTTTGTTGCTGGTATCACACACTTATCAAAAACAGCCCCTCTCCATAGGTAAAGAGAAAGTGAGAATGCTCACACTGTATTCGCAATGTAACATTTTAGTAGACATGGATGGATTAGTGTATTTCCAAATCATGTCCATTTCACTTATGTTTATACACAAATCTATTCCCTCTTGCTTCAGCCTTTATCTATGGACCTTTTCTAAAAAGCTGCACATAAATTTGTGCGTGAGAGACAAATCTACAGAATGTGCATTTCTAAACATATTACTTTCAACTATGCATTTCCAAATGTATTTGAACTTAAATTGTGCATTTCAATTTTTTTCAAAAAGTTAAGAATCAAAGGCATATCTAGAGTGGGGCAAGTAGGACACGTGCCCTGGGTGCCATCAGAGGAGGAGGAAGAAATGGCCCGGAGGTCAGGGGCTCAGTTTCCATACTTGCCCTGTTTAGGTGCTGTTTATGCTAGATACACCTCTGTAACTATATGTGATGGTTCTAACATCTTTATTTTAACATCCCTCGAATGTTCTTTTCATTTGCCCACATAAAACAAAGTTACTCCGCTTCTCCTCAGAAATAAGCTACTGATTCATTTAACAAGTTTTCCTCCTGTGGAACTACTTAGTTTATATCCCTACAAACAATATCCAGACTTTAACTTTGACTTGTGACAATTCACCTTTTAAGAATATCCGGACTATCGTATGTGAGGTAACTGCGACCAATGAACTGTGGGATTTCAATGGCTTCCATTACAGCTAGAAAATTAAGAAAAGGCCAATGTTAAAATGGCAACTCTTATGTACCAGAAAATTTCCTATCAATGCGCATAAGCTTGCAGAAGTCCAAAAGCTCCAGTATCTTCCCTGTACAGTGGCAAGAAAAATCTCTTATATATTCTCCAACTGTCTTGAGGTGGAAGAGACAGTCTTGATTAATTCTCTATTATCTCACTTTTTTCAGTTGCTTTTAAAATGACCCAGTTTTTCTCTCCTCCTCTCACTCCCCCCTTTGTTCTAAGCTAACTTCAACAGATACAAACCGAATTCAAAGTGCAGAAGTAATTTTAATTCAGTTAACTCAACAGAAAGAAGAGGAGGAGATGAAATCCTGTGCTTCCCAGTAGGCTCAGGCAAAAGCAAACTGCGGCAGCCTCTCCTAACTTGTCATGTTTTTCCTCATTAACCACTTTCATCATCTTGTCCACATTCTGTTTAACCATGCATGTGTCCCGGCTTTCTTCTGTGAAATGCTGCAGGGTATGTTCTTACCAGTAAGAAGGGAATTGGTCCTGTTCAGATAAGCCAGTATTTTCACCCTTGGGATTCTACTATGTGAAAGACACTGGAAATTGCACACTCTGTTCCCTCAGTCCTTTCCTGCTCTTCTCAATAGAGGAAGAAGGTAATACATGAACTAAGGAAATGGCATGTTCATGTGCTGTACATAACTTCATAAGACATAAAGCAGATATTTTCTTACAGAACAATGGAGTAGTCATCTCCAAATTAATATTAGATCATCCTAGTTTTACAGTGAAGGTAACTGGTAAGAGAAAAGAGAATCCAGTTGTTTTCCAGGCTCCGTTCAAGTTGCTGCTTTTAACTTAAAAGCCATAAATACCTTGGAGTTCATCTGCCCAAGGGACTGCCTGTTTCCATTAGGAATCAGTCTGGTTGCTAAGATTTTCAGGACAGTCCATCTTCTAAAGGTATGTGGGAGTGGGCTTTCTTTTGTGTTGCTCTCAGATTGTGGAATCCAAACCCCTCAGAACTGTTATCAGTTCCAATGATTCTTGCCTTTAGGACAATGCATCTTTTGAATCTGATTAAATTATTTTTATTATAATAGTTTTAAATATTTTAAACCGCTTCAGTTGAAGTCCAACCTTTGAATGGCCACGTGATTCTGAACCTTGCTGTAAGTAGTTCCAAAGAAAACAGGACTTCAACACCAGCAGGCACTGTGCTTCAGGAACTGTAAGAGCAATTACAACTCCACAGGCAATAGCCAGGTTTGGCTGCTTCTCTCCAGTTCAGATCCTACCCTGAGCATTTAACCCACATCTTTCCCATTTTCCCAAGCCATCTACAAGGCACTGGATGTCTGTGTGTATATCAAAGAATAACACCAGCCCCTTCTGAGAAAAGGCAAGCCAACATTATTTTTCCTTCTCCTTCTGTCCCAACCCTCCACATGAGCATCCACTGCACATCCTTGGTTCACCCACCAGTACGGAGGGCTTCAACCTGATGCTTGGAATGGATTGCTTCTCAATCAGCGCAGCTGCAACCCTTCCTAGGAACACCTCTTAACACAACAACTTTTTAAATATTACCCAGAATATTGTAGGAGATGAGTGTCTCTTTAAAAGGAAGCACCATATGTAAATATAAAAATTAGGGACCCATCAGTGTTCCACACTCTCATCCAGCAACTCCAGGATGGCTGTCCAACTAGGATTTGCTAATGCAGTCTCTTTTACTGAAGTGACTTCACCTCCTTGAGAGGCCTCCCATAGCTCATTCTGTTGTTCCCACTTCATTCCGTTAGGTCTGTCATTTTAGCATGAGGCCTTCCATAACTCATATTATTGTTCCCACTTCATTCTTTTTGGTCTGACTGCCATTTTAGCAATAGGCCATGAATTAACCACTTATTGTTATTTCTGCTTTTCAACATAAATCCATATTGGGCATTGTTCTCTTTTTAGTGAGCAACGTGCGGGAGGAATCCAAACAGAGGAAACAATTTCAACATTTTTGTTTTCTCTGCTTTCCCTCTCTGTTCTTCCCCATCTCTATGTCCAAACCAAATTATATAGAAATTTCAGTCACAGCACTGGCAGCTGGAGGCTCCCATGTCAGTCGTATGGCTTATAGTATGAACTTTAAAAATTGCTATCCAATGTGCCAAACTTATTTTGGGACAAGTGGTCAGTATCCCTGGACAATATGAAATAAAACAGAGAGGGGATTAAAGTCTAAACAACCCAAAGCAAATTCAGAGTCCTACTAATATGGCAGCTACCAGCTGCCACTGCATAATAGATCTTCTCTTCTTTGGGGAAGATTTTTGCTATTTTAGAACAGGAATAATTTCCTCTGAATTTGCTTTGCCAGTAGTAGTGTGTGTGTGCGTGAGAGAGAGTGCTTCACCCTTCCCTTTCACAGTTTCACAGTTTTAACTCCTCCTCCCATAATTGCTGTTGGGGGCAAAGAAAAGAAGAAAATACAGGCACAGAAGCTATATCTGTATAGCTATTTTTTTTTCATAATTAGTCTTTGACATCTCAAGTTTAACAGCTGCAAAAAATAATGCTGGTAGCAGTTCATGAGAAAGACCACTTGCCTGAGACACTGGACAGAGCTGCTACCAGCAAGAATATGCAATACAAAATCAGGTAGGCAGTCTGAACTGGTAAAAGGCAACTAGTTGCCCATTCCTCCATGGGATCACAACAGCCTCAGGGTATGATTTAGAATTGGTAAACTGTGCAGGATGAATTGAATAACCTGTGCTCTGTGCTTTGATCAAATTGTCTAAATTGATTTGAACCTTTGTGCACCAGGACAGGATGTTTTAGTACCCCCAAGATGCATTCTTTTGCAGAATCCCCAGAGAACTAGACCAAGACATACAGAGTTGTAAACAATGACCCTGAGTTTTCACCATTTGTCACAAGTTTTTTCCCCCTTATAAGCAGAATCAAAGAAAAGAAACAGCTGGGGAAAAATTGTCCCAGGAAATCTGGGGATTTTTGCCATTACAGTACTGTTTTTAGAAGCATATTGGGCCAAAAAAGTTGCAAGCTGCTTTTCAGCAAACTGTAAAACAACACACAGAAACGGTGTGAACTGATTTATAAGTACAGTGTCCCCATTTGGGAGAAATTCAGATTTCTTCTATTGGGAACACACTGTAATTGTTAATTAACCTGGGTCAGGAAATGCCCCAAAATATAAGAGTATGAATATTTTATGTTGTTTTACATGATTTTATTTTCACACCTTGTTTTTTCTGGCTCTTGATTGGGTGGGCAACCATGTTGTGTGGAACAGTAGCCAATTTTCCCCTCACCCAGACCCTCACGCCACACAGGAAATCCATTCCCTCTGCCATCTCTCACAAAATGGTGACAGGAAGTGATGCTGTATCACTTCCTACTACCATTTTGAGAGGGATTGAAGATTGAAAATGGAAGTATACGGCGATAGTACAGAGTTCTGGGGTCCTTGTGGTGGTGGTGGGTATTTTTTGTGTTTTCACACATTTTGTGGGTTTAGTGTGATTTGGGAGCAAAATTTGCCAGAAGAGTATGCCAAAAATGGGGCCACTTCCACCCTAGATGTTTGAATGAGACACTCTTGATTCTGCACATATAAACACTCCTTTGAACATGGGGCATTTTGGTACCCTGCAATATACTGGAGTCCTCATTTGTGTCAGAACATATCCTAGAACTCCACACAATAAAACATTTTATCCCATTGCAGAAAGGGTTAATGTTTACAGTAACAGCAGGACCTGATAATCACATCCCCCATATCATGCCTGCCTTTGTCCTCAGTGTCACTGGTAATTTTATCTGCTCTTGGCTTTTGCCTCCTGCTGTTCCTGGGCATCTCTTCAAGGGAGCAAGGGAGAAAAGGCACGGTAACAAAATATGAAAATACCTGGTAGGCAAATGGCAGTTTCATCTGCAATGAAATTAGGGAGAATGTCCAATGCGGCTGAAGCAGAAACCCGAGTCTTGCGCCATGCTGGTCACAATGCAATCCACAACACAGACTACAGTGCGCTTCGCTATTCACAGGCTTCAAAAAAAGCCTGGGTAGCAGAGAGCCAGGCATTTGCAACATCCAAGGGCAACAGGGTAGGGAAAGCTTTCTGTCCCTAGACTAGTAGGTATGGGAAAGGTGTCATGCTCCCCCTTTCCTTGCACACGACAGCCACAATCCAGTCTATTTGAATGAATGTCTTTAACTATATCAAACCTACTGTTAGCTTGTGGCTGACATGTGGAGGATGAAGGATGTATGCAAGTGATTTCTGCCAATTACTAAATTGTCCATTCTTCAAGATTTCCCAGCATATCTCTGTTTCTTGTTCCAAAGCCAGGCATCTTGCCCCCTTAATATTCTAGATGCAATCCAGGCAAAGGCAAGCAAGAGCCAAGGCCCATGATCTGAGTGATCATATGGTACAGTTTTCATTGGAGTTTACCCTTTTAACATGGGAGCAAAAGAGTTCTATGACTGAAAAGTTTTTCATATGAATATAATTCCTTTTGGAGACAAAGCAATCAAATCAAGGTTTGCAGCAAGGAAATTGCCCCATTCCAGTGGCACCTGTACCATACAACATCTCTGATCATGTGTATTTCATCTCTAAGTTGCACTGAAATAATTCACACTGGTTGCATTGTTAAACATGGTTAAATACTTGAAGTCATGGTTGGTTTACATGTTGCACTTACTTATAAGGAGCCTGTTGTACTAGACAGGGTAATTTGCTATATGGATCACACCAAACATGTGGTTTCCATGTTGCTGCCAGTTGATATCAGTATGCCTTCTATTCTATGGCATATACATTATTCCTGGACAAACAATCCTCCACAGCTGCCATAATAGTGAGCTGCCACATGGAGACTCTCTTCCAGTCATCTCTGCCCAGCAAGTGTAACATGTAGACCAGCCTTTCTTAAAACTGGCGCCTTCTGGATGTGTCAGAGTACAACTTCCATCAGCACCCAACTACAGGCTGAAGTTAATCAAAATTGTTGTCTAACCATTGGGAAGATGTCAGCATAACAGCCTTTAAGGACCTTTCTGCACTACACAACTATTGCACTATGATTCCACTTTAACTGCCACCATTCTGTTCTATGGAATCATGGGATTTGCAGTTTATGGAGGGATATTTAGAATTCTTAGCCAGAGAGCTCCAGAACCTCCCAAGACTACAAACCCCAGGATTCCATAGGTGGTAGCCATGGTAGTTAAAATGGAATCATAGTGCAATAGTTATGTAGTGTGGAAAGCCCTTAGTATTGTCTCTTCTGACTGGCATCCATGGCTCTTCAGGGTTTCAGTCTAATTATGGAGGAATACATCTCACTGACTTCAGTAGGTTATGAAAAATAAACTGGACCCAAGACATCAACAATGCAATTGGAACTATATCCCATTGAATTCAATGGAGCTTACTAGCCAGAAAATGTGTTCAGGACTGAGGGTGCCCATACATAAGAACCACAAACTAATTTAGTTGAACACAGCACAAAATCAGATGTTTGTCTTGCAGAACTAATGAGACTCGTCCCATAAAAGAGAAGCCTGAAATGTCCAAGAAAATCTAAGCCTATTTGTTCAGTATTTATCCAAGGTCATTTCAACACTACGCTGTTATAATGCTATTATTCCATTTTCAACATCCAGTGGAATTCTAGGGTTTGTAGTTTACTGAGATCAAAGAGCTCTCTGGTTGAGAATTCTTAATGCCCTCACTAAACTGCAAACCCCAGGATTCCAGAGGATGTTGACAGTGGAATAATAGCACTATAACAGTGTAGTGCAGAAATGGCCCTAGTTTCTTCTTCATTTGAGCAAAAGAGTGTCAAGACCCAGGCCTCTTTGTCTTCATCTTCCTCATATAGAAAGCAACACACTGGTAGAGGAGAGGATCCTGTTCACACTGAGGTTTTCTATGTGAGAAGCATTCCTGATTTTCCAAGATTGGTAAGCACACAGAGAGCCTTCCATACAAGAATCACTCCTCTGCAAACATGTCCCTTTCAATGTGAAGGGAAAAGAGAAAAATTACAATGGAGGGGGTGGACACAACACTCCTCTGACTGTGCAGAGAAGAAGCCGGGATGAATAACAAATAACTTTCCTCTGAATTTGGATTCAGGGAGAAAGGAACAAGATAATTAAAGGAAATTCTGTCTTTGGAACAACTTTATATTAGTATATGATATGAATATTTGTATGTCCCAAAAAGGTATGTAGTAGGAAATATAAATCTCTATTTTTATTTGAGCAAAGTCAGACAAAAATAAGCTGCAATCCTAAACACACTTTCTAGAAAGTAAGTTCCACTGAAAACAGGGCTTCATCTTAAATGAACCATGTACGTCTGGTTTTGCCAAGGAAATGAAAGGAGTTTTTAAATCTTTCTCTGTAGAACTGGTGAAATTTCAAAGTATTTTAAGTATGGCAGATGGTGCTAAAAAATCAATGACTTTCTCATTTTTTATCTAGATCATCTTCTGTGACTAGGCTAACATTTACAAATCAAACATATTTTCTTTTCTTTCTTTCTTTCACAATAAAGCCCCAATATTCAGGTTCCGGATTTCTTCAACAGAGGCAGATACAAATGGTTGGATAGCAATAATTAAATCAAACATGGACACATGTTTTCTACCTTTTCTACAAGCTCAGAAACTTTTTCAAACACAAATGTGGATTACATGTGCAACCACAGCAGTCCTATGGGGTTTAGGAATAAATATAATACTTCACTTTTAATGTCACCTTGTCTTTTTCTCTGCTCTCCCTAAAATTCATTTTTAGGGAGGTGTTTCAATGCTTTAATATGGCTGTGCAAATGCACCTACAAAATGCACTAGTTCCTACAACATTAATTAGACATCTTACCCACATATGTTTAGATTTACCTGGAAGTAATTCTAACAGATAGCAAGGCAAATGGCTATTTATGAGCCCAATCATCATAATGCTGCAGCTTTACATTGTAATCCAAGACATGATTATGGATTATATGGTTATCTACAGTTGCTTGCAAAAAAGCACTTTAAATCACATTGCTAGCTTTATAGTGCAGGAGTACACAGACACACAGATCTAGGTGCAGAACAATGTTTCACAGTTGTTACTTACTGTTTAAGCAGTAATTTCCACATTCTTCAATGAGACAGCATAAAGCAGAAGAACATTCATATTTTATTTTCCAGCAGTGGAAGAATCCCAATTTGAACAGAGAGCCCAGTTTTTAATGCATGCAGGAAGAGAGTATTTTGGCTTTCAGGATGATTATAAGGAGGATTAGGGTCAGAAATTAGAACAGCAAAGCAAGTGGTCCAAATTAGATAAAAAGCTGCATTCCATCAAGACCTTAGAAAGCTTAAATTTTTTTAGACTACAATTCCCAGATTCCATCAGCCAGCATAGCCAGTGAGCATCCTGGCCAAAAGGATTCTGGAAGTTGTAGGTCACCTTTGGTACTTTTCCAGAGATGCCATCTGTGAAAACCATCAGCCATCAGGAGATGTATCATAAAATTCCATCCAAATGGGACTACAACATATCACCCCTTCCTCCTCCTCAAACCTTCCATGTTTTAAGTTCCTGCCTCCTCTCCCAAGACAACCATTTACTGGCCCCTGGAGAATGGCAGTGAGGTGGCCAGTTATGTTCATATAACTGGAGGTATAGAGACAGATCTTTTGGTAATTCCCAGAGGTCTTCTGAAGACCATGGAGGATGATGACATTGCTGTGTGTCCAAAGATATCATTGCTCTGCATCCAGCTTAAAAGGCGAGTGAGGAGTTTGGACATGGTTGGTAGAGAATTCCTACCTCCACAATGACCAAAAAAAGGTGTTACACAGGGGTAAGTTGGACTTATGCTTTTGTAAATCATTAGCAAGATGCCAGCCGATATCATGGCTACAATTTGCACAATCATGGTAGCCTGAAAAAAGGCCATGGCAGATTATGGATGCACTGTGCATGGGTATGAGGTGCATGGGTATGGGGTGGGGTTATGCAGGGCTATGAAATGCAGCCAGGCCCCTGGTACTTCTCTAGGGACTCTTGTCCGCCTGAACCTGGCCAGGTATTTCACCTAAACAAGGACTACAAATCATGTAAAAAATGTCTTCCTTAACCAAAGCCTACATCTTTCTGTTGGTTTTAAAGCTCACTTTGCTTGTGCTTGGAAATGGTGATCACCCCATTTTCACCAGGTCATAGGTGAGTAACACAGATGGGTAACCTCTGGCTTGAGGGCTGTGTACGGCTCTTGGCTTAATTTCATGTGGTCCTGATTTCAAAAGACTCATGATCGTGATCAGTCCACGCACATTGTCCTTCCTACGACACCCTCTAGGTGAAGAGGATGTGGGAGAGAAAGGGATGGGAGAATGAGCTAGATTTACCCATTTTTGGCTCTGACCTTGCTCACTGTTGCTTTTGCTCCTCCCACTGCCAGAATGTAACCTGCCCCACAGGTTAACCCCCAGGTGAATTCAAAGCTCAGGAAAAAAAATATTTCCAGCTCCTACACTAACTCCTATACATGAAGGGCATGCATAGAGAAGCTACGTTGGCATCTATCAGCCCATGTCATACCCTCCAGCTGTCCTGATTTGGCAAGAACATTCTCAGGCCATTTCCACACTAGACTGTTATAGTGCTATTATTCCACTTTCAACATCCTATGGAAACCTTTGAGGCACCTGCCTAAACTGCAAACTCCAGGATTCCCTAGGATGTTGAGTGGAATAATAGATCTGCAACAGTCTAGTGCAGAAATGGCCTCAGTTAATCCTCTGCTCTCACACTTTTTCAGCTGCTTTAAAATGCCTTTGTTTCTAATTTATGGAGACCCTATCATAGGGTTTTCTTGGCAAAATATGTTCACAGGAGGTTCACCTTTGCCTCCCTCTGAGGCTGAGAGAGTGTGACTTGCCTAAGGTCACCCAGTGGCTTTCCATGGCTGAGCAGGGATTCAAACATTGGTCTCCAGAGTCATAGTCCAACACCATGCTGAGTTGGTAGTCCAATAAAGTAATATTTCCACTCTCTGGCCATGTGCATCTAGGAACTCTTACCTGCTCTTCATAGCTCATGTGTTTCCTATGTTTAAACATCTTTGAGACATTTTTTTTCCTGACCAATAGAGATGGGAATATATCAGAAGTAGCACGCTGCCACCTAGTGGAATACATTTGCATGTGATTTAGTCACCAAGTGTTTTAAAAAAAATCCATTGGCTTCCAAAAATAATGTATCAGCTACTAGCTCCTCTGAGTACAGTGGAACAAAACCCTCTCTGCTTTTGTAAAGAATTCTTTGGTGGTCTCCGATGTGTGACCAAGAAAGGATTTGTTCTTGCTGTCAAATTACAAGGAAGCCAAAGTGTAGCAAAGGATTAGAGGTTGCACTGCAGCCCAGGCAGTTAACACAAATGAGGATAAAGTTACAAGGCCCATAAATCCTCTTGCTTAAGCGCATGAGCTAAGTCCCCCTCAATATGACAAGATGAAGCTTCCCTCTCTTGTGTGCTGGCAGGGAGCTTTTTCATTCTTGCACTGGAAGCTTTAAACTTCAAGCTACGGTGAAAGTATCAGCACTCTACTTGTGCGTATACAGGAAACGATCACAAATTAATCATGGGAATTTGTAAGTAGATTAATTTCCCCATACAGAAAGTGTTCAGCTTAGCATAAATTGCATTGGACTTGTGGGCTTTTTTCACACATTGAAACACTCTCATCTTGATGGGAAGAGGATGCCAAAAGAAGAAACAAAAGAACAAAAATGAAGATGAAAGAAAGAGAGAAAGAAGAGAGAGAAAGAAAACGAAAGAAAGAAAGAACGAAAGAAAGAACGAAAGAAAGAAAGAAAGCAAAGCAAAGCAAAGCAAAGCAAGGGAACTTTCAAAGTGGCATTGTAATCTTGTGACAAAATCCATGTGTTGTGGATGCAAATAAATAAACCCAGCAAACAAACACTGCTCATTAATTTTCTGGATCAGGATTTGTATTTGAGATTTGTCAGTTACAATTTCCTTCCTGAGGAGCCAATTCACACCACACAAATTAGTAAATTGAATAAATCTGTGGTAAATGAAAACCATCCTTAAGTAAAAGCTTTATTGCTTCACTTATACACAAATGTCAACACAATCCACAGGTTCTGGTTTCGCTGCAGAAGAGAGCAGGCTTTAGACTCATGAAAACATAATGCAGAGATGGGAACTGTGTGATTCTCCAGATGTTGTTGAAGAACAACCTCCCTGAATTCCTAACTACTGGGTTTTTGTAGGCCCTAGGCACTCATGTATTTGACTCCTCGCCTCACTTCGCCATACCACTAGCGCTGTTTTCGTAGGCTCCAAAATCCTGCTTTTGTAGGCCCTACGTTTTTGTAGGCCCTGGCACTGTGGCTAAAGTGCCTAATGGATAAGGCGGCCCTGGCACTGGGCTACACTATCTAGGGCTGCTGAAAAACATCTGGAGGGTCACCAAATTCCCACCACTATTATAAAGGAAGGGATCGGCCATAGAGTTTGCTAAGCAAAAAGAAAAAATGTGTTTGCTTAGTCCTGCTGGGTTGTCAGGAAGGTGACACAACCAAAATGAAATGATCAAAGTGACAAAGAATGGTGTGCAATTTCCCTCTGGCTCCTAATTCTAGATGGTGCCTGCCTGCCTGCCTGCCTGCCTGCCTGCCTGCCTGACTTAGGGGCCTTTCCACACTACACTGTTAGAGTGCTATTATTCCACTTTCAGTATCTTCTGGAATTCTGGGGTTTGTAAGTTACTGAGGCCAAAGAGCTCTCTGGCTGAGGATTCTAAATGCCCTCCCTAAACTGCAAACCCCAGGATTCCATAGGATGTTGAAAGTGGAGCAATAGCAGTAGAGTGCATAAAGGCCCCAACTGGAACTGATCTTAGGAATGGCACAAAAAGATCACAAAAAGGAACACAGTCACTACCACAAGAGGTTGTAAAGTGATCTTCATTAGCTTGGATGGCTTTAAAAAGGAATCAGAGAAATCTACAGAGAACAAATTTTGCGGGGACGGTGGGGTATGGCATCTTGTTATGGTGAGTTATGATGGAATAAGTCCAATCTACACCATCGTAATCCCCTTTTTGACCATTGCAGAAGTCAAGATTCTGTTCTAACCATGCAGTCACCAAAATCCCTCACAAGCCCACCTTTTAATCTGCAGGATGGGCATAAACAAACTGACCTTTCTGGGTCAGAAGGGAGCAGCAGAAAGGGAGCATCCACCTTATTTTCCTTTGTCTGGATAGGTAGCAAGTCATGAGGGACTTCTCAAGGATCTCAAGAAATCCCTCAGGATGTCTGTCACAGAAAACAGCTGAATGCATCTCTGCTGTTCTCTCCACTCTTGACCTTCATGGCTCCCTCAGGGGGTGGGGAGGTACAACAGGGAAAAGATGGGTGTTGGAGGGTTTGCTTTGAGAGAACTATCACAGCTACGTGCCAGAAATATGTCTCCTGATGCAGCATCTCAGCTTGTAATTTCCTCTCTGTTTGGGCACAAATGCAACAAAGGTGAGACCACAAGCCAAGAATTACAGGGATTTATCACCTTGTGAGGACATCTCCCCATAAGATTTGCTAATGCAAGTTCATGCTCCAAGCAAAATTACTCTACATGCAAGGAAATGGTACAACAATATCATTTTTTTACCTTTCTGGCAGTGTTGCCCATCGAAACCCAAAGGGCAATCACATTCATAGCCATCTTTCTTGGGCACGCAGGATCCCCCATTGACACATGGGGCGGTCACACAGGGATGGACTGTGTTCTCTAGGTTGATTCCAGATGTAAAATCCTGCTTTATGTCTATTGTCCGGTCATTCAGAACAATCTTGGTTTAACAGACAAGGGAAAAAGCTTCAAAGATTTTCTCATCCAGAACATTGCATTATTTTATTTATTACCAAATATCTTAAAACTTAAAGGTTTGTTTTGTTTTGTTTTTCATCTGCCAAAGCCAAAGGAAGAAAAAGACTGCTTGGAGAAGTTGGCCTAACATCTGTTTATTTTCATCACTATGCTTCCTGAAAACAGACTGATGAGCATTTTTGAGCTGCGTAACTCAAACATACTTTTCTTTTCTTTTCTTTTCTTTTCTTTTCTTTTCTTTTCTTTTCTTTTCTTTTCTTTTCTTTTCTTTTCTTTCTTTCTTTTTTACAACTGAGACCGATTTATGAACTTTGTGCACAAACTTTAAACAAACATTTGTGGATCTGCTGGGATCCAATATAGAAGAAACTTCTGTGTAAAAGATGATTTCAGAGTAGAATTCCTCCTGAGCCAGGTCTGAACCAGGAGCCCTGGTGGCGCAGTGGTTAAATGCCAGTACTGCAACCACAATGTTGTGAGTTCGATCCTGCCAGGCTCCAAGGTTGACTCAGCCTTCCATCCTTTCGCAGGTCGGTAAAATGAGTACCCAGCTTGTTGGGGGCAATTAGCTAAAATACATTGTAAACCGCTTAGATAACTGCTATTGTATGACATTTATAACACATCCTATGAGTTTATATTCTGCTTCTCCCTTTCAGTTGTTTGGTAATACCTTCAGGTTAGTGCTCCTTACAAATTATGAAAGTATGTTCAGAAAATCTGTTAGCGCATTCTATATAGTCATGTGCACATACATATGCAGGTACATATACTGTTGGCTCTGTGTTGTTTCCTTCTCAGTTCATCAAATGTGCAAAGCAAATAAACTGGCTTGTAATATACAGGCATACCTTGGTTAACAATGGCTCTGACAAAGAAGCTCATTTTTACAAAATCTCTCTGTGCGTGCCCAGCCACTCTTTTTTCCTTGTCCTCTATCTAGCTAAAGGTTTTTAAGCAGCATCAGAACTGAGAGGAAGTGATGAAGGAGGGCTGGGCAAACAGACTTTCAGTATCAGGTTGCAGCAGTGTGCCTGCAGAATGAAGCGTGAGCTGAGAAAGAATAGCATTCCACTCTAGCCAATCCTACTGTCGCTGTGTGCACCTGGCTACAACAGGCAGAGGTAAAAAGCATCTGCCTCCAGATGAATAGCAAAACAGAAAGAAAAGGGGAGACCACCTTGCATCTCCAGGTACTCCCAGCATGTTAAAACAAAACAAAACAAAATCATAGACCTACTATGTTTGGCTATCAAGACAGATATAACCGAAAAAGTGGAAGCTCATGAAACCAAAAGTCATCCCTGGATACATTTTGGAAGAAGCCCTTAAAGTGGTCTCAAGAAGACTTAAAATGTTATTGTTTACTAATGCACGGCTTATTTAACATGGTTGCATTGTTTCACATGTGCATATTGCTAGTTTTGAATGAAGAGTTTTGCCGAAACAGGTTGAACTGCTCTTTTTTAATGTGGTATAGGAATCTATCCTTATTCTTTCCATGTTATTTCCGCCTCTGTTATCAAAATTTCTGTTAAAGAAGTAACATCCAGGAGCACATCCACTTGTTCAGCTGAGGTATATCTGTATATATCACCAAGCTAGCCTGTTAGGCTGGCACCCTGGTAGGACTCAGAGGAAAAACAAAACAAAACAAAACACCATCATCACTGAACCTGCTCTCTTATAGCATTCGAAAGATTTTGTCTCATTTACTGAAAGTGTGTTTCTAGTGTCTTAGTTTGCACCAGCAAGCTTAGACTTTCATAAAAACCATGTGTTGTATTCCTCACTGTAACGGATATCTTCAGTCAAACAAAGTATTTCAGCAGTCTTGCACAGCTTGCTTCCTAGATTTAAAAAAACTCAGCTAAACCTCCAGTTGGACAAGTTAATAAACCTAGCATGATAAGGCTATACAGGTTATCCGCATTTGCTCATTTGATTGTCTAAATCATAAAGGATTCCTTTAAAACATGATTCTCCAAAAGAAGAGGCTTTAGAGCGTTAGAATTTTATTGTCAACTATAAATTTTGTGAGGTAGTTAGAAAATTTCACAGCAACTCACAGCAAAAGTGAGTTGCAGCACATACTTAAAGCACAGAATTGTCCGAAGGCACTTTGTGTAGTTCCATCTCTTAAGCTAATGCAATCCTTGGCCTCCATCTTGGATAGAACACAACTGCAGGTTCCCAGTTCTCCAACTGTACATTTGTTGGAAGGAGGGCAGCCAGTGAACTGGGTACAGATCTAGTCAAGCTGTTCAGTAGACCAACAAGCAACAATGTAAATCCCATTTATTTCAATGAGTCTGTTCTAAATCCAACCCTACAAACCCTACAAACATAAGCCAGACAAATACATATTTTTGGAAATCCACATACCTTTTGAATACTCCCAGAGAAGGGTTTAAGGACCCCAGAGTTCTTCTTCACGTTATCATAATTTGGTACTCCACCAATAAACATATCAGGATTGCACTTAATCTGTGTGAAAGCTCCCTGCAAGCAAAATAAATATGAATGAATAAAAGTAACCTTCACTACTCCCAGCTGCCTAATGTTACAGTTATTTAATAGAACTCCCCACCAATATTTTACATAGGATGGGTAGGGAGTGTTCCTAATGCTGGGGTAGGCACCATAAACCTTCACACATTGTTGGCCAATAACTACCGTCATTTCTCACTACTGGCTACACTGGCTATTGGTGAACGGAGCTGCAGTCCAATAAGTTCTAGAGCAGAGCTTTCCAAACTTTTCATGTTGGTGACACATCTTTTAGACATGCATCATTTCGCAACACAGTAATTCAGTAGGTAATTCAGTAAGTGGAGGCAGCCCCTCCACCCAAGCCTGACCAGCCACTGCTGCCACCCTCATTGGGGTCTTCTTCAGCCCAGGGTGGTGGGAGAAGCAGCCCCTTCACCCATTACATTCACACGACACACCTACACACTGCAGCTGACACACTAACACGTCACAACACACAGTTTAGAAAGCTCTGATTTACAGGGCCACTGTTGGCCATCTACCCTAATGACAAAATGACACAACAGGAAAATTGGGTACAGAGGTATCAAATGTTGTACTAAAAATGTTGTCTAACTTTTCCATCACCACCATTAATGATTGCATACAAAGCCTGGCTGCATCCAAATTAACTTCTGTGGTTTGGAGGGTCAAATGTAAGCTTGGTCTTAATTTGCAGGGAAATTTATGTTTGATCAAACCAGGAAGGAATACATTAAGGTTCACGAATAACAGAAGGGCAAAAGATGAGACAGCAACCCTCAAGTCCAGTTGTCTTATGCAGCAAGGCTGTGCCATGACGGGGAAAAATGGAGACATCGAGGAGATTAAGCATTACTTTGTATTCAAAGAGTAATGTGACAGTTATGCAAGGCCAGCTGATTAGGGAACTGTGATGTTATGTAACTAAACGTGCATTGTGCACAGATGTGCATGCACAATCATGTAAAACTGCCCCACATGCAGCTGCTTCTGCATCTCCAAGATGTTGTTTCACACTGGACAAAAATTTCCCATCATTTCTGTGGGGCAATTTATGCATCGAATAAGAAACCACTGGAAGTCTTGTTCATAGGATCTCCAATAGGATTCCAGCCCCAGATGAATTTCCCTTTTCAATGTTTTTCCTAATGGCTGTAGGGATGCATCTGAGATCCACTTCAGACAGAAAAGAATACTTTGGTTTGATATTAGGAGAATGTTGGCACAAGGCTTCTTCGTAATCCTCCAGACAATGGTTTCCATGATCATCTGCATGCAGTTATTGTCTGGAAAAGGCCCAAAGCATTATCTGCACACGTGGGAGGTAATACACTGAAGTAGCAACGGCTTCATCTTGAGCCTTGGACAGGCTGCTTCGAATAACACAATGCAAAGCTTCACTGACCCTGCTTTGTCACAGAATGGCTGCATTCTCTTACGTATGTCTTGAAATGTTTATTTTTGTTTAGCAAACCAAGAATCATTCAAAGCCAAGAGCTGAAACCTGAATAAGCCATACATTTAAAGCTAAATCATTGTGTGTGAACACGAATAGATGAATACTGCCTTTTGTTACCTCTGACATTCCTTCTACTGGTCTTTGCTGATCAACTTGCAATATGCCATTTTTCGCTGTGCGAGACACTTTGAGCTCATGCCACTGGTTCAGGCGGACAGGCTCTTCACTCCTATATAAAAAGGAAATGGAACAAATATATAACAGTGCCAAACATTTTTTTTAATATCTCCCAAAGTTGGACTGAAGTAAATAAAGACACTTTTGCACCAGATGAACAGGGTCAGTAACATGGCAGCAGGCATACCAAAGAAATCATGAACACAGTAAAACTAGTTTGCAAACACCAAACTTCAAAATGAACTTCTCTTCCCCGGCTAGGAAAAACATCTTTCACGTTCAAATACTGATGATATTGTTATTGTTATTTATTTCTCCCATATCTTTATAGCAAGTTTTGGGAGATATGTGTTAACATTGTAGAGGACACCTTCATGTGCATGTAACACTTCCCTTCCCAATCATTCCCTCCCAAGTCCTGCCACTTCTGCTTCCCATATATGCTCCATCATGATCTGAATGGTCACTTCAAGTTAAGACCTTTCTGTGCTTCACCTTAAAGTATTTAACCAATTGCTAGTTTTCCACTGCTCCAGAGACTAGAACCCTTTCCACAACTCACTCATTTTCGGCACTGGGGTGCAGTGCTTGTGCAAGCAGTCTCCGGAGAGAGGCTCTTGCGTTCGGGGTCCTTTGGCTCCACACGAGCTTCCTGCTCGCATGAGAGCCCCGCCTCTTCCTTTTGCAGTGCAGCCTGGGACCTTCCCAGGCTGCACTGAGACAGGAAGCGTGACCAGCCTGGCTCCCGAGGCTTGGCATGCAAGGTAAGTGCACGCAGGGCCCTGGAGCGATGCACAACTGCGCAGCATTTTTGGCTTCAAGCTGAAAATGAAAAAATGTGTGCACAGTCCATGTCAGGCCCTGGAGCGTCACACAAATGTGAGTGCGTCGTGTGGATCGCTCCTCACGTGTGTGCGACTCTCAAGGGGCCCTTTCACATCAAAAATGCCATGCAAAAAGGGCCTAGGACAAGGTGCAATGGATTCAAACTGCAGGAAAGGAGATTCCACCTGAACCTCAAGAAGAACTTCCTGATGGTCAGAGCTGTTCGGCAGTGGAATATGCTGCCTCAGAGTGTGGTGGAGTCTCCTTCTTTGTAGGTTTTTCAGCAGAGGCTGGGTATCATCAGGTGTGTCCAAGACTTCACATGCATTGGCAAAAGACAGATGTAAACATTAAAAAGGAACACATGCTTTGGTTGTAACTCAAAAAACAAAACAAAACAAAACAAAACACCTCCCCTCCAAATTCATTGTGAGGCTGCAGGTAAACTGTTTAATACACTTTGTTTAAAACCTGGCAGTGTCACTAGTGGCAAGCTGAAATTGATTTATATATTTTAAATGGTTCATGGGCTTCCTTGCAGTTTTAAAATGTGTTTAAATCCCAGTTTTGTGCATCTCTGTAGTAGGAATGGATAGAATATTCAAAAGTATTTTTAAAACTGTCAAAAATGTTTTTGAGTGAAGAAAAACAGTGATGTGACGAAACCTGGATTGATGAGAATCTTTGCAGTTACACAGACCAATAATTTCTTACACAGAAAGAGTTTCTTCTTGAGCAGGAAATGATATAATTGCAGATTTTTTCTGTGCATAGAAAACAGAATTTCTGTACAGAAAATAGCTTTTTCTGTGCTCAGAAAATACTAGTTCCTATGCAGAAAATGCTGGTTTCTATGCAAAACAACCACATGTTAATTTTGGGCAGAAAAAGTCCCAACTACATGGTTTCCAGTGGAAGAAAATTGCTAAAATTACTCATTCCTTTGAGAAGAAACATAGTGAAGAATCACACCCTTACTCTATAGTTAAAACTGTAAGCATGAGAAGTTTTGCAGATATCCAAGGCACCAGTCATCAACTACTGCAAAAGTAGGAAACTCAAAAAAACCAAAGATTGTAGGAAAATTTGGCCTAGGATCAAGAAATGAAGCAGGAGAACGACTGACTGAGCTTTGTGAAACCAACGGTTTGTTCACTGCAAACACAGTCTTCAAGCAACGAAAGAGGGAACTATATACACGGATATCACCTGATGGTCAGTACAGAAATCAAACAGATTACACAATTGAAAGCAGAAGACAGAGAAGCTCCCTTTTCTCTGCAAACACAAGACCACGACTAGATTGTGGTGCAGACCATGAACTCTTAATATCAAAAATCAGAATAAAGCCAAAGAAAACACTAAAACAACCATCAGGCCAAAGTACAACTTGAAGAACATCTCTGTAAAATTTAAAGGTAAGGTAAAAAGCAGACTTGCACTAGTAAGCCTAATGGACCAGGAGCCAGAAAAATTCTGGAAGAAGCCATGGACATTGTCAGTGAGGAATGCAAAAGGCCACTCTTTGCATCTAAAAAGAAAGAGAAGCCTCAGTGGATGACAGATGAAACTCTTCAAGCAGTTATGGATAAATGAGAACCAAAAATAAAAGGTAACAGAAATGGGGTCAGAACCCTGAATGCAACTGTTTAGTAACTTGCATTCAGGGACAAGGACAACTACTATACAATCAATGCAGAGAAACAGAACACAACAACAAAAAAGGCGAACAAGAGACCTCTTCCACAAGATCTGAGAAGTCAAAGGAAATTTTAAACCAAGAGTAGAGATGCTATAAAACCTGTAGGGGAACACATTACTTGATGAAGTAGAAATAAAAAAATGATAGAAGCAATACGCTGAAGAATATATAAAAGAGAGAAAAGGATGTTAGAATCATTCAAGGAAGAACCATTTGAAGATAAGCCTACAATTTTAGAAAGTGAAATTGAAGATGCACTCAGAGAGCTTGAGAGAAATAAATCACCAGATGACTTAGCAATAGACCTATTTCAAGCTTCAGAGACAGAATCTACTTTAGTCGTAACTAAAATCTGTCAACAAATATGGAAGACAAAACAATGGCTGTGCTCAATATACATTCCAATCCCCAAGAAAAGGGATGTCAGGGATTGCAGCTGCATTAATTTCCCATGTAAGTAAAGTGACACTCAACATTCTACAACAAAGAACTTTACAATATATGGAACAAAAATGCCAGATTCCAATCCGGTTTCAAGAAAGGAAGAGGAGCTAGGAATCATATTGCAAAAATATGTTAAATAATGGAACGCACCAAAGAATTTCATAAGAAAATCAGCCTGTGTTTTATACATTATAGGAAAGGCTTTGATTGTGTAGATCATGAAAATTATAGATCGCTATTAAAGAAGTGGGTATGCTACAATATTTGATCATACTGATGTGTAACCTGTACTCAGTACAAGAGGCTACCATCAGGATAGAATAAGGAGAAATTGAATGGTTTCCAATTGGCAAGTAGATCAGGCAGCGGTGCATTTTATCATCCTATCTGTTTAACTTGTACATTGAACATATCATACATAAGGCAGGATTAGACTTGAAGGAAGGAACCTCAAAAATTTAAGCTATGCAGATGATACCATACTACTAGCAGAAAACAACAAAGACTTGCAATGACTAACGAAGAAAGTATAGGGGAAAAATTGAAAGGCAGGTTTGTTGTTGAACATTAGGAAAACAAAAATAATGACCACAGATGAATTACCTAACCTCAAAGTGGTAAATGAAGACTTTGAAGTAGTTCAAGATTTTCCATACATCAGTTCAGTCATTAATCAGAATGGAGACTGCAGTCAAGGAATCAGAAGACTAGGACTTGAAAGGGCAGCTATGAAGTAAGTAGATAAGATCTTCAGCTGTAAAGATCTATCAGTAGATACTAAACTAGGTATCTTGGAACCAGACAACATCTTGAGAGTGTAAAGATAAACCATTGAATACTGAAGTTAGGGCTGTTTATGCCATTGTATTTCCAATTTCTACATATGGTTGTGAAAGCTGTACACTGAAGAAAGCTGATAGGAAGAAAATCAACTCAGTTGAAATGTTGTCCTGGAGTCTGATGGATACTGTGGGCTGCTAAAAAGATAAATAATGTGATGTAGTAGTTTAAGAACTGCACTATCACTCTGGAGATCAGGGTTTGAATCCATGCTCAGCCATGAAAACCCACTGGATGACTTTGGACAAGTCACATGCCCTCCCAGCCTCAGAAGAAGGCAAAGGAACCCCTCAGAATAAATTTTGCCAAGAAAACCCTATGATAGGTTTGCCTTAGAATAACCATAATTTTGAAACAACTTGAAGGCACACAACAAAAGTAAATCAAGTCTGATTCAAGATGACTAAAGTGAGACTGTTGTACCTTGGAATATCATAAGAAGACATGACTCACTAGAAAAGACAACAATGCTTGGCAAGGTAGAAGGCAGTAGGAAAAGAGAAAGACTGCATTCAGATGGATGGACTCAATCAAGAAGGCCTTGGCCCTATGTCTGCAAGACTTGAGCAGGATGGTTGATGACGACATGGTGTTGAAGGTTTCCCATTCACAGGGTTGCCATAAGTCAAAGTCAGCCTGACAGCAGTTAACAGCAACACCAACTTTTTAAAAGAAGTGTTCAAGTGATACCTAGAAAATTCAAAATCTTTTTTAAAAAAATCAATGCTCCTTGGACCTGGCTGTTTAATTTCACATGTGCATATTGTTAGTTTTGTATAAAAAGTTTATTGAAATCTGTTGAGCTGCTCTTCTTTTTTACGAAGCAGGAACCTATCTCTATTCTTTCCCCGTTATTTCTGCCTCTGGTATCAAATTTTAAGTTAAAGAACTGATGTCCAGGTACACATCTACTCTGTTGATTGAAGTATATCTGTACCAGATCTTCACAGAAATTCTTGGAAGTTCAGCATCCTAACTTATTTGGTGGTTGCTGTAAATATAACAGCCATTGTTTTGTCCCAAAGCCACAACTTCTAAAGTAATTAAAATTACTAAACAACTCATTCATCAAATTTATTTAGAATGAGCAACCATGCCACAACCAGAGAGAAAGGAGGCTATTTGGAGATCTCCATTTGAGTTATGGAAGAACTGGGAAGGTTGTGTTATAGTTAGCACAAGCCATGCTCAGGTAAGGACTTGCAAAGACTGGGTTGAAGCTGAGTGGGTGGAAAGATGCAAGAAAAACTTTCCCATGAGGATCTGCTGAAGTGGATGGATCATGCTGTATGTTTTGCAGAACTTGTTACAGATAAATCAGCTTCAGTGTTTTTTGCACATTAGACATTCTCTGGGGATGCCCAATCGACACACAATCCTAATTATGAAGAGGTCTTGAGAAGAAACGTAATTTGCAAATGCGGTACCAGGCATCCCATGGGAAGAATATGAAAAGTACAAGGTAATCTTTATAAATTGTCACTACTCTACAAATAGCAAAACAGTTGACATATAATGGATAGAGCTAAATTAAATTCCCACTAGACAGGTTACATTTAGTAGTATTATGGAAAAAGCTGAAAACTCATGTCAGTCTTAACAATGCACACACTTCAATTTCAAATGCAGATTGGTTTTTATACCTTGTTACTGATGAGCTTTTAACATCTCTCCCAGTACAACTATCTCCTCGGCAACACCAGAAAAATATAGTAAACAACCATTTCATCACCTCTTTAATTATCTGTCTGTGTTACCAATTTTTCCCTCCCGGTCTTCGTTTATTAACAAGATTAAAGACCTTGGATAAATCAATACATGATAGGATAATAATTACCACAGATCAATATGTAATATGGAAACAATATGAAGCTGGCTGCACAACAAGGAACAAAAGTCACATTATGTCCTCTTTCCAATATTGGTCTTTATTTAGAAAGGAAAGCTCCTGCTTTCAACAATTAATGTTTTATTTATCTGGGGCCATAGCCCATGAAAGGAGCCACATCTTGTCTGATTCACTCTTTAGTATCTCTTACCTGAAATGATCAGGTAGCAGCTGATGGAACAGATCTTGGGCCTTTTCTGCACTACACTGTTATAGTGCCTATATTCCACTTTCAATATCCTATGGAATCCTGGGGTTTGCAGTTTAGAGAGAGGCATTTTGAATTCTCAGCCAGAGAGCTCTTTGGCCTCAGTAAATTACAAATCCCAGAATTCCACATGATGTTGAAAGTGGAATAATAGCACTATAATAGTATAGGGCAGAAACGGCCTTAGGCCTTTTTCACACGTTACCTATTCTCACTGCTGGGTTGGGGTCCTCGCGCGAGAAGGCTTGGAAGGAATGCTGCCGCTTCCCTGCTGCTTCGGCTCCGCAGCTCCTTCCTCCTTGCCCGAGCACCCCGCCTCTTCCTTTCTCAGTGCAGCCTGGGACCTCGCAGGCTGCATTGAGGAGAGGACGCGCGACTGGCCCGGCTCCCGAAGCACCGCATGCCAGGTAAGTGCACGTGGGGCCCGGGAGCATTGTGCGATGGCGCACCATTTTCGGCTTTAAGCCAAAAATGAAAAGATGCATGCCCACTCTGTGTCTGGCCCTTAAGTGTCGCATAAATGTGAGTGCATCATGCAGACCGCTCCTCACATCTATGCGGCGCTCAAGGGGCCCTCTTGCTTCCAAAACACCATGCGAAAAGGGCCTAGTCTCAGCCCCTGGGGAAATACTACTGGCCAGTCAAATCAGATGACATGAGGCCAGATATCCCAACATTTGTCACCACTGGTAGGGCTTCTGGGAAATGAAGTGCATCACCATCTCGAGGGCTTCAGGATTCCCACTCATGGGCTAGAAGAACAAAGAGCCTCAGTTGGTATTATGGTTGGTTTTAGCCATACAACATATATATAGAATCACAGAACTGGAAGAAGCCAAAGGGCCATCAAGTCCAATCCATTTTCATGCAGGAGTGCACCATTAAAGCATTCCCAAGAGACAGCCACCCAGCCTCTGTTTAAAAACTTTGGAAGAAGGAGACTCGATCACAGTATGAGACAGCGCATTCCACTGTCTAACTGCTTTACCATCAGAAAGTTTTTCCTTAAGTTTAGATAGAATCTGTAAACATTTATTTACTTATTTTACTTTTAGTAGCCTTCCATAGCACTCCCTATGTTATTGGTTATCTTTCATATAGCAAAACAAGGTTTGACTTCAAATGGTATCCAAAGCTGCTGCTCCTTCTCTGGTTTATTGCTCCTCCCCAGGCTTATGCTGCACAGACCCACTTTTATCCCTTTTGGCAAAGACTGGTTGAAAAGAAAAAGGCAATGGCTGTGGCTGTGCCTATGGGTTGTGGACTGAAAGAAGAATGAGTATGGGAAAGGAAGGAAAAGATTAGATGAGGCCATAGGGAATGAAAAAGAGCAGAAGACCACATACCATGAAAGAAAGAGGAAAGAAAGGACTATGAGGCAGGAATAGATGGAGAAGGTGAGTTAGCCAGCAAAAAAAGACACTAAGAAAGTTGAGTGGCACAGAGAAATTTGGCTGAAGTAGGCACTGAGTTGGCTGGCATGAGAAAACGATACTTATTCGCTGAGCTGGAGCACAGAATTCTTGGTTCAAATACAGGTTTGAGGCTCAGAGCATACCTCTCTCTTGTACTCAGTTTCTTGGACAACTTAATACTAGTCTTTCAGCCTTATCACTCCTCCTTCTGCACTGTACATCTTGTTACTGGCTGCCCTCACTCCCATCCACCATGGCAACCATTTGGTGACAGTGCTCACAGTATTTCCTCATAGTCCCAAATGTATCCATGGTCCCCCAAAAGTTGAAGACTCCTAGGGTAATCCTAAATTTGTTTACCAGGATGTAAGCAGAAGCACAAAACTAGCTGAGGAACAAAAGAAGGTGTGCAAACATACAAAGCCACAGACATCCAGGGGCTGAAATGAAATGTTATGCTAAACATGCCTGCTGCCAAGAAAAAGGTATCTTTTTGTGAATTATGGCCACCTTCATTGTTATTTATATGTTGCTTTATTGGCAATGAAGTCAAGGCAGCTGGCAATTCAAAATAATTGTGAATATTCAAAGAGACATGATACCATGGGGGGGGGGGACAAGGAAGGAAAAGGAAAAAAAAGGATACTCAGTTATACTTCTTGCACACTGTTACAGTACTTATGGCCTTTCCATACTACATTGTTATAGTGCTATTATTCCACTTTCAGCATCCTGTGGATGTTGAAGTTTGTGGTTTACTGAGGACAAAGAGCTCTCTGGCTGAGAATTCTAAATGCCCCTCCCTAAACTTCAAAGCCCAGGATTCCATAGGATGTTGAAAGTGGAATAATAGCACTATAATAGTGTAGTGCAGAAAGGCCCTAAGTGTTTATAAAGTGACCAGCTGGGACCATTCACACTACAGAATTATAGCAACATTATTCCACTTTAACTGTCATGGTTCCATCCTATGGAATCTTGGGACTGTAAATTTAGGGAGGAGCTCCGGTACCTCACCAAACTAGTAACCACAGAATTCCATAAGGTAGAACTATGGCAGCTAAAATGGTGTAACAGCACTATAATTCAGTAGTGTGAATGGACCTCAGGTAAAGTGATTTGGAAAAAATTCTGAAATGAACAGCCACATGGCAGCTAGTCCCAATAAGATGCATAGAGGGTTTTAATACCTCTACTCCACATAATTCACTAGCACTAACTGGAAAATGGAAAAAACGAATTCTATTATGTCATGACACTAATAAATAACATTAGATTATGGGAAGGGGACTTAAGTCCTTTTCGCACCTTAGCTGGTGCTGCTGGCATTGCACAGGGATCATGCAAAAAGCCTCCTTTGGGACAGAATCACGTCCCCTGCGCTTGCGTCCGCACCAGCCCCATGCTAGATGGAAGGAAGCACAATAGCTCCGCCCCTTCCTTCCGCAGCACAGCTGGGTACTTTCCCAGGCTGCGCTGGGGGAGGAAGTGTGGCCACCACACTTCCTGAGATTCTGCATGCCAGGTAAGTGCAGGAGGGATGTGAGAGGAATGCACCATCACGCATCATTTTTGGGAAAAAACTGAAAATGATATAATGCGCAACTGCCATGGGATCGCAACAGAGAACGTCATGCAGAACCGTCAAGATCACGAGAATGTCATGCAGAACCGTCCTCGCGATTCCGTGTCGCTCCTGTGGCCATTTCATGTTCAAAGTTGCATGTGAAAAGGGCCATAAATGTGGCAGCAATATATTCAATGTAATATCCAGCTGGGTTCTGAGTATTCAAGTAATTGATCTCCAACAGCTGCATTGTTGAAAACACATCAGAAGCAACAACCAATAGTTAGAGATGATACCATAATAAATCTGTTAGGCTTTAAGACATTCCAACACTCTGTTTTCCAAATTAACATGACCAGTCTTCAATAATAATTTCAAACAATAATTTGTTTCAACAGTGTCTACTGAAAAATCATTTTTATTAGCTCTAATGATCCTTTAAAGTAAAGTTATTCATTATGGCAGGGAGAATGCAGTTAATTAATATCATAAACAAATAATTGCAATCCCATTTACCTGATGATAGCTGTTCCTGAACCACAGTCAAACCTGAACTCCACATAGCTGTTTGCCATGCTAATAGACAGGAAGTCTTTGCTGCCTGTGTCAAAGCTGTACAGAAGGACACCGTCGCTTGCATCTGGGCGAAATGTAATCTCAAATTCCATGAACGAAAGATAGTTTTGTGGTTCCAACGGCCAGGGAATAGTAGCAAAGGATTTCAAGGTCTCATTGAATTGAGGTATGATGAGGCCATAAGCTAGAAAAACAAGACCAAAAAAAGGCAAGAAAGAAGTTTCTTCAATGCAAGGAAGCAAGAGACTCTCCCACTGTTTTGCCATTTCTTTTCTTCTTCTTCTTTTCTTCTTTTATAGTAGAGATGGAGAACCTTTGGCCCTCCAGATATCTGAAAGTTCAGATCCCACAAGCTCCATCTGAAGCAGGTGAACCAATAACTAAAATATCTGAGGTGATAAAGAGTCCCTCTCCTTTATTCTACACAGTAAAACTTCATTGCACAAATGAATACTAGAAGCTACACCACATAAAGTGTAATGTCTACAATCTAAATGCATCACTCGTAGCATGAAATATTCCTTTGATGTTCAGAAATGGACAAGACTGCTATCAATCAATCCTCAGCGTTCTAGTAATAAAATATTTACACAATTGCAAGACGAAACAATTGTTGCAAATTGTTGAACCCCCTCCCCACAACTTGATAACAGATGGCTTCTTAGAACACATACACAATCTTTTCATATAAACATACACAGTCTTTGCCATAACTCAGAGCTGTAATTTCCTTGAACATCTGTTGGTAATTTTCTTAAATATCTGTGGGTAATTATAACACTTTGCAACCCATTGTGAAGGAAGCTGGGGTTTGTCCACCCTTTGAATGGTTACTACTACTGACCTATTATGGTCAAAATGGCATCTGTAGGATTGGGATGAATCTGTCATTGTTTTCTCCTACATGGTTTTTTGAAAGCTCAAGTTTTCTCTGTCTCTATAGGAAGAAATTTACAAACATTGGTAAATTCACATTTAAAAAAAAAACGAGTTGAAGAACTGACAAATATTCTCATCAATCTACATTGGCCAAATTCAATAGGTATATTATTCCCCACATAGAGAGGACCACACCGATCTCTGATATAACTGTTTAAAAAGCCTCAAAGAAAAAAAGAGTGGCCAGCTGTAATTCACCATCACAAACATGATTTAATGCACCGAGATTCAAATCCAGATTAAATACCTAAGTTCTGGAAGCCCTCTTTGGGCACAGTTGGATGGATTTATCAGTTTCCCTTTCTCACATATTCCTTTTAAAAAAAAAAATCTCAAAAAACTTTCTATCTTCTTCATGAAGAGATTCTCAAATTTGGTAAGTTTTTGTCCAAAAAAAATCCCCAAACAAACCAAAGAAAATTCTCACTCATCTCTAATTTTCAGTCAGTGGAGACATACATGAGAGGCACAAGACCCATCCTCTTCATAAAAATCTGGAGCAAAGTGTTATAATCTAGTATTCATGAACTCTTGTTAAATGAAGCAGAAATAAGTTTGCATTGTAGTAGACAAACCACTGAGTCAATTCACACATAATGTTTAGTATGGTACGGAACTATGTGAAAGGGCCAAAATAAGCCCAAGCAAAGTGTTGGTCTCAGAGCTTAGTAAAGTTATCTTTTGGGATTATAACTTTCAGAATTCCTAAGTACCAATGTCAGTAGTCATATTGGCTAAAGAATTTGGGGAGCTTTAGTCCAAAACAACAGCAGCAGCAACAACAACAATCAATTTATTTTCCAAGCCCTCATTAAGATTTCACTTCTGGATCTTGGCTTAGGGCTATGTTTAAACCAGGGAGTTTGATTTCAAAAACAAGCTCTAGTTAGTTTAATAAGCTAGCTTTTGAACCCATTGTTGAATCTGGGTTGTTTAGAAACATATTAAAGAGTTCGCTTTAAGCCTGGCTCACTGGTTTGAATGTAATGCTAAAGTAGGATTCTTTAATGTTTAAAACTATTCCAAAATCCTCCTCCTGACTACACAGGAGGAGACAGAAAAGAAGAGGAGCAGCCATAAATGCCCCAAATTTTTCTCAGTCTCATCCATGGACCACTAAGGCCCATTTCACATGGCATTTGTCATGTGAAAGGGCCTCTGAAGCATCGCTCGATTGCAAGGAGCATTTCAGACAATGTCCTTGCAATCACGCAATGCTGCTGGGGCTGGCAGGCACCAATCGCGTACTATATCATTTTCGTCTTTTAGCCAAAAATGGTGCGCAATCGCACATCGCTCCAGAGCCCACACGCACTTACCTTGTGTGCGGAGCTCCGGAGTCGTGCCCTCGTGCTTCCTCCCCCAGTGCAACCTGGGAAAATACCCGGCTGCGCCGCAGAAGGAAGAGGCTGAGCCCTCACGTTGGCTGCCAGCCACAGGCAGCTCCTGCAGAGCCGAAGCAGCGGGGACATGACAGCCTCATGGAAGAGGCTGCTCGCATGATCCCCGCGCAACCGCGCCGGACAGAAGTAAAGTGCAAAAAGGGCCTAAGTTTAGCATTATATGTGAAACAACTCAGTGTCTTGACCTGGTGACAGTAAAAATGAGCAAGTCATTTTGTTTATTCTCATACTACACTCTAACAGTTTCCAGCTGGGTATGCTGTTGCAGTAAAAACAACAGAGTCTTACAGACTAAAAGTTTTATTTGGCATAAGTTTTTGTAACTTCAAAGTCTTTTCTTCTCCAAGCTAAACAAACGCAGCTCCCTAAGTTATTCCTCATAAGGCTTAGGTTCCAGATCTTTTACTATCTTGGTAGACCACCTCAGAACATGTTCCAGCTTGTCAGTATCATTCTTGAACTGTGGTGCCCAGAACTGGACACAGTAGTCCAAGTGAAGTTTGACCAAAGCCAAGTGTTGACTTACCAAGTTCCCATTGATTCACTGAGTCTACTTTTGCTGGGGCTAGCCACTAGGTTTAGGTTAGCTAACTGAAATCTAAATTCAGACAGCAGCCTGTAAGTCAACCTCTCACCTTCTTCACAGTGGCGGCCTTTAAATCCAAGGGGGCAAAAGCAGATGTATCGATCAGCTTTGCTTGCTGTGCAGGTGCCACCATTTATGCAAGATGCTTCATCACAAATTCCACTGCTGCATTCCCCTAAAAGCAGGCAAACAACATAAACAAAGATTTGTCATGCAAGTTACCCAAGGAATGGGTTAATTTAGATACTGGTTTTTATTACCTACACAAACCAACCCCAGTTTCCCATATAAATGAAACTCTTTCTGGGTGACATGCAAAACTATGTAGCAAATTAAGTGACTGAAGCTCCAGGCCACAAAGAAGATTCACAAGATGGCAGCAATACAAGCTAATTACGCTGACTTTCTAGAAGTGATTCCTTATCAGACTGACTGACGCCTTTCATATTTTGACAGTTTCTTTCTTTCTCTCATTGACTCTTTAAGCTCAGATTTCCAAACAGTCACTAAGCTATTTACATTACAAGTAGCACCAGGTTTCATTTTAACCTTAAATATTTTAAGTGCTTTTCTGTTACTTCTGTATTTGAGAAAAGCTGTCATAAGAGCTGGAAGTGATAAGCAGTGAGGTCTAAGGCCCTTTTCGCACCTTACCTGGTGCCACCGGCATTGCAAGGGGATCACATGAGAAGCCTCTTCTGAGAGGCACTAGCGTCCCCTCTGTTTCACCTCCACACCAGCTCCGTGTTGGCTGGAAGGAAGCGTGAGCACTCCGCCCCTTCCTTCCACAGCACAGCTGGGTACTTTCCCAGACTGTGCTGGGGGAAGAAGCGCGATGGCCGAATGTCCGGAGCCTCCACACACAAGGTAAGTGCGTGTGGGGCCCAGGAGGGACACGCAATCGCGTATCATTTTTGGCAATGAGCCGAAAATGATATAATGCATGGTCACCACCTACTGGCCTCAGGAGCATCGCGCAATTGTGAGGATGTCATATGAAATGGTCTTCGCAATTGCGCAAAGCTCCTGAGGCCATTTCGCAACAGGACTGGTGTGTGAAAAGGGCCTAAGTTTAGCTGTTATGCTGTTTGTAGTTTGTTGACCCGCCATGGAATGATGAGACCAGATGCAGAAAGTTAGGTTGAATAAGGATCACTTTATTTAACCTAAAACCTATTTAGTAAGTATGATGAACCTGGAAAGGAACAAGAAGAGGGGGCAACCTAGTATGGGATCAGCTGAGACAGTCATCACTGCTTGACTTCCTCTTTAGTCCTCCCTGGGGAAAACACCTGGGTCCTGAGGGCAATTCAATAGCAGGGTTGCTCCTTGTCTGGCCATCCGCTGGAAGGCAGACCCAAAGAACCCACCCATGCATCCAAGTCACAAGATTTCAAGTGAAGAAAAAATCTCCAGGCCAGACATAAGTGTAGCCTCCTTCCCCATCCTCCAGGCCCCAGGACCTAAAGAGGCAGTCCCAGAACCTTTCCCTTCACCAAAAAGGTGCCAAGATGTCTACCTTAACTCTTACTTTTCTCTCTCTACTGAGCTCTAAGCCACAAGGAAGATCTAAAACACGTCAGCGACAGGAGGTAACCACACTGACTTTCTAGAAGCAATTGCTTGTCAGACTGACTGGTGTCTTTCACATCCTGTTTTTTTTTTTCTTTCTCTCATGGACAGTCCAGGTTGTTCAAATCTCCAAATGGTCACTAGGCTGTTTACATTACAAGTAGCACCAACCTCCTCTTTAACCTTAATTATCTTAAGTGCTGTTTTGTTACTTCTGTATTTGAGAAAAGCCGTAGTAAGAGCTACGGGTGATAAGCAGCGAGGTCTAAGCTTATTAGCTGTTATGCTGTTTGTAGTTAACAATTCTATCTGGATGGCAGGTAATCCATACCGCCAACATACGGGCTTTTGTAATCAACATCTTTATCATCCTGGCATCTAACAGGAAGATGGCTGGAGGTAACAGTACAGAAGCTGTCAAAGACTGACAGATCTGAATGCCTCAGAGTTACTTCTGAAAAGCATTTAAATATTTCAGCACTTATCATCTTGTGAAATGTGCATTTAAAGTGATTTTTTAAAAAAGAAATGTACTAGTAATTTACACTGCCTCTCTTCCCCACAGTATGGTAAACCAAATTCAGAGTGGAGTTACAGATGATGCCATGCCACAGAACAATACCCTCTCAACAGAAACGCAAATAGAAGGAGTATGTTTCACTGTGATAGTAATGTCTCATGAAAAGTATTGAACAGTGGGAATTAAAATGCACAAATAATATTTCCTCCAAATTTTGACAAACTGGCAGTGCTGGATGAAGGATAAAAAAACATCTTAAGAACCCTAGGAACTTACTTATTTTTCAAATTTCTAACTCATGCTTCCTCCAAGTAGCTCAAGGAAATGCACAAGGTAAATGGAATTATCCCGATTTGTCTTCATGACAACACTCTGGGGTAGGTTACTCTGAGACAGAATGACTTTCCAAAAGTCACCCATGAAACTTTACATCTGAAAAGGAATTTGAAGCTTGCAAACAAACTTGCAAAAGAGGCCTCCTCCCCACAATGACACCATCACCCCTCCTATCATCTCATGAACCATGAACCATTGTTTGGATTCTTAAATTACATGTTTTATGCATCTGAAAAATGCTCATATTTTCTATTTTTAAAAAATAAAATACCACATCTCAGAGCCCTATAAGTTTGTTAATTGTTTTCCCAAAGAGACAGCTGTGCTAGTTTGTCACAGCATAAAATGGAAAATTGTCATGGGAAGAAGGAATCTGCTCGAACTTTGAGACTAATTGATTTATTTCATTATGATTTTCATGGATAAACTTTTGTGAAGTGGACTAATGTCCATGAAAGCTCAAGCTGAAATAAACCAGGTATTCTCAAAGTGCTTCTAGATGCCTTATTCCCATCATTTCCCTTTTTATGGTGTTTTTTGTAACTTTTTTTGTTGCATGCTTTCAATTTACTTCTGACTTATGCCAACCCTAAAGGTGAACCTATTATAGGATTTTCTTCACAAGATTTGTTCAGATGGGGTTTGACTCCACTTTCTGCTGAAACTGAAGGAGTGTGACTTCACCAGGTTCACTCAATCGGCTTCCATGGCCCAGTGGGGATTTGAACCCTGGTCTCTGGAGTCATAGTCCAACGCTCAAACCACTATACAACTCTAGATTTTAGGTTTCTAATAAAGTGATTATCCTGCCTATGGCCCTTTTCACACGGCATTTGCCATGAGAAAGGGTGCCTGGAGCATCGCACAATTGTGAGGAGCGATCTGCACAACGCACTCACAATCGCGCGACGCTCCAGGGTGGGCCAGGTGCCGCTCGCACACTTTTCCATTTTTGGCTTTCAGCTGAAAATGGTGCACAATCGCACACTGCTCCAGGGCCCCACGCGGACTTGCCGTGCATACAGTGCCTCCAGAGCTGTGGAGGCCGCGCTTCTGCCCCAGTGCAACCTGGGGAACTCCCAGGCTGCACTGCGGAAGGAAGAGGCGGGGCTTTCGCACTACCTGCTCAGGAGCAGGCAGCTCATGTGGAGCTGACACAGCGGGGACGCGAGAGCCTCCTCACACGATCCCCGCACCCCAATGCCAAAAAAAGGTAAGGTGTGGAAAGGGCCTATGTCTTGCTGTTTCTACCCTAATGGACCAACATGGCTAAAATACAGTTTTTCCCATGTGAGCTGGTCTGACTTTTACAGTCTTAGGTGAGGGCTTTTTCTTGTTTTTGTCACCTTCATAGGCGATAAGAACACAGGAGAGAACCTTCTCAGCAGCTGCTCCCAGAAGTAGAAATCTCTTCCACGGAATGTCTGGTTAGCCCCCTGCTCTTTTTCAGCTGGCAGGTTAAAACCTTTTCATTTAGGCAGGACTTTAACAGATTTTAATCATATGGCAGAACAGTATCAGAAGTGGGATGCTCTGTTTTTATTTTGTACAATTTCAATTATGTTTTAAATGTATTTTAAACCATTTTTAATGATGTGCTTTTAACAGAACTAATGTTTAATTCTCGTTTAAAAACCTTTGTAAATTTTTTAGCTAAAATTTTCTTTTGAATTTTGTAACCCGCCTTATGTCCCCTGGCAGAAGAAAGTTAGGTGCTAATAGAATGAACAAATGAACAATAAATAAATTGCATAATCATGCATTAGCTCCCTCACATCTGGCAATTACATTCAATGACTGAAATGGCGGCTACATGGCTTGTTATTGCCGCATCATAGAGTGGTTTTTGACAACAGATGAAGCTTCTTTCAACTTCTGCCACAGTCACAGGCAGTGTGGAAAACATCTGTAGGTCTATCCACACTTCACTGAAAATTAATTGCAGTTGTTTCTTGTAAATCTCACATTATTAAGTGGGGATCAGGGTTGCAATGTTGAGAATAGGAAAGGCCTCCTGCACCTTTTGTAGAAGAAGGAATTTCAGCAGATGTTGCTTACCACACAACCAGGTACAGTGGGCCCTGGGTATCCACTAGGGTTTGGTTCCACAACCCCCTCATGGATACCAAAATTCATGGATGCTCAAGTCCCATTATGTACAATGGTGTTGTAAAATGGCACTCCTTATATAAAATGGCAAAATAAAAATTTGAGGAGGTGGTGGATTTTTAACAAAAATAATTTCAAGCCATGGTTGGTTGAACCCATGGATACAAAACCCACAGATACAGAGACTGAAACAAGCGATACTTGCTGAAATTTCCCTCTTCTGCACAACAATTAAAGGCACAGGAGTCTTCTCCAGTTTTCACTCTGGCAAACACAGACTGGGGACAATGTTCATATTATTTTTCAAAAGAAGACTGGAAGATTTTCTTTTCCCTTTCTTTCTTTCTTTCTTTCTTTCTTTCTTTCTTTCTTTCTTTCTTTCACCACAATACTTCCCAAGAAAACCTTTGGAAAGATTAGCAGAATACTTGTGAAGCAGTCATCAAGAAATATTTTTTAGTTCCCCGAGCTTTTCTACCCTGCTTCTTCCCTCCTTTTTATAACATTACAATGGGTCATGCTACTTTTGTAATCTAACCTCATTACACTGTCATTTTTTATAATAATGACAAGTTACAAGTGACAACATTGCTTGTAATACATTACTATCAAGTTCTGACTAAATACCTTATCACACTGTATGTACTGTTACAGTGCTATATTGCACTTTAACTGCCATGGCAACATCCTGTGGAATTCTGGGGTTTGTAGTTTACGGAGGCCAAATAGCTCTCTGGCTGAGAATTCTAAATGCCCCTCCCTAAATTACAAACCTCAGAATTCCATAGGATGTCGGCAGGCAGCTTAAGTGGAATATAGGGCTATAACAATGTAGTGTGATACGGTTCTAATAAAGCTTATGCTCTCTCATAACTGATCTGAAGTATCAATCATAACTGATCTGAAGTATAATCTGTATCTGGATGAAACTCTTTGCAGGAGAAACTCTGTTCACAACAAAAGAAAATTTCTCCTGAGGAAAATTCAAAATTATGCCTCACTTGGCTTGTAACTTTTGGGAACTGCTAGACCAAGTCATTGTTAGATTCTTTCACACTTCATGATTCTTTGGCCCTTTCCACAGGATGGCGACATCCCATCATGGGGAAGTGAGAGGAGTGGGACCGCAACGATGCTTCTGCATGACATCGTCAAGGCCCCGCCTTTCTCACGTCACCAGCCGGTGGGATCACAGGGTGTATCCATCACTCCATCCATGACCCCCAATTGCACAAGCTTCCTCCTCCACTGCAGTATGGGAAGAAGGCCAGCTGCAGTTCAGAAAGAAGGGATGTGTCCTTCATGATCCCTTCTTCAGACAGCTGGTCGCATGTGAAGAGGAGCACTGGGGACACGCTCCCATCCCACCATAACCTTATTCATGTACTGCTGTACATACTCTCTATCAATTCTAATCTAATCAACAGTAAATCCCAGTGAGTTCAGCAGATTACTTTAATATGAAAGTCTTTTTAATTGCATTTTAATATTATAACTGATGATTTTAAGTCATTTCTTTTTTTTTCTTTTGAAACATGTTGTGAAATGCTTTGAGTCTCTAGTGTCTGAAGAAAATTAGAAGAAAAATAAATTAATATATTTAGCAGGAATCTTGAACATGTAGGCCTCCCAATGATGGGAGTGCAAATCCTGTTATCTTTCATCACTGCTAAATTGGCTGGTGTTTATGGAAGTTGCAGTCGAACAACAATTGGAGGGCTGCAGTGTATCCTATAGTGGATAGGACTGAAGCCAAAGTGTCTCAGTTTGTTCCCTGATAAAATCCAGCTCATAACTAAAGATTGATTGGTCAAGTTGATATAAATGCCACTAGCAACAAATCGTTCAACATGAAAAATAGCCTTCATAACATGCTGAAAAGGAAACATCATGGAGAGTGAGTGAGCTCAGTCTCAAGCTTTAATCAATCAAAGACAGTTTGAGACATATGCCATCAAGTGATCACTTCTTATTTTCCCATCTGTTCTCTCAATCAACATTATTGTTTTAATCTTCAGATTGGGACATTCAGGACAAGATATGGACTATGTATGGTCTAATTATGAATTTAATGAAGACTGCAAAAATACAAGTCTGTCTCTGAATTCTGAAAGACAATGTGCATAGCCCAATCCACCTTCTACAAAAATAGAATTACTTTCGAATCATAAAAAGGTATAATTGTGGATTTGAAGATATGGGTTTCTCTAATACTGGTTTGTCTCCATTCTTATGCTACTGCCTGAGGCTGGACAGGTATTTTTCCCTGGGGGATTCAGAGCACAAAGAATCAGGAACAAGCAAATCTCATAGGCACCAGATGCTGTCTGATCTTGGAAGTCAAGCTGGGTCGGCCCCGGTTAATACTTAGATAGGAGACCACCAATAAATATCAGATGCCATAGGCTATATTTCAGAAGAAGGAATTAGCAAAACCATCTCTGTGCATTTTGCCTAAGAAAACCCCTTGGGATTCATGGGGTGTCCATAAATCAACAGGCAACTTGAAGGCACACAAGCACACATTGTTGCTTGTAGTATGCAAAAACACCCCATTTGTTGATGAGGGAAGACATGCTGCTTTTCTAGTCATATACCTAATGTGTACCTACAATCAAATATGCAAATACAAACCAATGCCATTTTTAAATAACATTGAGTAAGGACCAAAAAAAGTCTCCTCTTTTCAGAAATGTAAATTAATTAAATAAATAAATTGTATATTACCAAAAATCTGTGTTCTAATATGTGGTGAGCTGCCCTCAGTGAAAAATGTTGACACATACCTGGTAGATAGACAGACAGACAGAGAGACAGACAGGTGTAGTTGTTAAGGTAACACCGGGACTGGAAAGTGCTACATCAGAGATCCAAAGACTTTTTGATAAGTTTCAGGTTCTATAAGTACTCCACAGATTCTCACTCTATCGTGAAATTGCTCTTTGTGCCTTTCTAAGGTGCTATTTTCTTCAGTGTCTGCTTTCTAGGCCACTCTATTAGCTTTTATATCTCTTCCTAGATATCTACCCCCTTTTTTATATCCAGAGGATAGTGCAGCTATTGCTACTGGTCACTGCCCTTTTCTGATACAGGGAAATACAGAAGAGAGAAAGAGATGAGCTTTTATCAAAGAAATGCTAGACTTGAAACTTGGATTTATATCTCCATCTACCTCTTACAAAGTGCAGTCACTTGAACAAGACTTTTGATCAGCTTAGTGATGTGAAGACTTTGTTCATTTATATTGTATATTTCTTGCCCATCCTAAACAAATGACAGGTTTTGTAAGACTTGACCTTACTCATCACATGCATCAGTTTCGTGGTAGACCAAGGAGTCAAACCAGACTCTTCTCCTTCATTTCAGAATGGCTACTGGTGAGACTCAACTAGACTACAGGATAGTTCCCAAGATGACAAGATCTCACCCTGGCTTCTTTACAAGTGAGTGGTAAAAACAAGGAACCCAAGAATGAGTTCAAAATCTTGTTGCAGGTATGGCCCAGAGCCAACTGAGAGCATAAGTATTCCTCTTGTCTTCATGGTGCTTCAAGCTCTAGCCCCTCTTAAGGACACTGACAGGGTTTAAATCAGAAGTGGGCAAAGTGTAATCTACAGGCCACATTCAGGGCAATTTCTGTGGACCCCAGGACCTCCAGAAGTACGAAAATGCTTCCAGGTTACTTCCTGTTATAAACAATGACTCTCCTTGGTCTAAAATGCCCTGGGGACCAAAAACATGCCAAGATGCTCCCAAACCTCATACAGCATGAGGCATTTAGGGGCAAAAAAATGACTTTTGGGGGGTGGGGAGGATGTAATGGGACCCAATATTATCTATGCTACAGGTTTTATAGTTATGTTATTCAAGATTGTTTTAACCGGTTTAAATTATCTGTTTTTAAATTGAAAAAATTAATGTATTTTAATCTTTTATTTGAAAACTTGTATAAATTTTCTGCTTGTGTAATTATTTATTGTTTTAAGATCTTTGAATAAAGGGCAGGATATTTCAGTCAATCAATCAATCAGCCCTTTAAGGTTGAATATGGTCCACTAACCTCTGAAAGCTGCCCACTCTTGGTTTAAATGGTGCCATACCCTCCTCTTTAGGTCAGGCATGGAGACCCTCAGGCTCTAGGACTTAATTTGGCACTTCTAGAGCTTCTAATCTGACCCTTTGATTTTCTGAAGATACCCACTTCCCTCTCCTCATGGCTTCACATTTTGTACGGGATTTTCCTTTCTTCTGTTTAAAAGGTTGAAATATCTCTCCTAAGATTTAGTTATTGGCCGTAAGAGCCTTACGTAAAATGTGCTGGCATTTCTGGTCTCTTTGCCTTTGGCCCTACACCTCCACACTAGTGGAATGCAGCCTCCAATAACTTCTTTGAAGCTGAACTTGGCCTATAGACTGAAGGTACCTCTTCATCTTGGTTGTCTGGTTGTGTCATTCCCGACTGCAGGTGGGTGGGTCTTGTATTTCCATTTGATGCGTGGTGTTACTAGGTGTATGTCTTTCTGTATGGACAAAAGTCCAGAAGAGAAGCATTCAGACTCAGAGAAGGAGGTAAGTATCCACCCTCAGGTTATGTAGACGAAGGCATCACGGTTACTCATCCTAATGATGAGACTGGGACTTCTGAAGCTCTCCATGGGAATGGTCCCTATGCCAAATCTTCTCTATCTTCTGAATCATTTTTTTATAGCAAATCCTACACAGCACTTAACATTGCATTAAAAAAATGTCACTAAACTTGCTGTGTTATATGCAGTTACTATACAGCTGTGCTCTACAGGTTTATTTACATCCTGAATTAACTCAAAAAGGATGATCTCCAGGTTTATATGCTGTGAAATAATGCAGTGGAATTTGATACTACAAATACTGTAGGTGGGTGGACCTTGGGGAGTGGACCTTGGGGAGCAAAACAGAGGGCTCAGCTTTTGTGCACATTCAAAATATGTGTTCAGAATGTCTGCAGTGAGGCAACTGGGATCTGGAAACCCACAAAGCTCAATGAAAAACAAACTTTATGAATGGCTGATGGGTGGGACAGTCAGTGGATCCCAAAACTGAAGCAGCAGCCAAATTAAAGTCAACATAACCCTTTGAATTGGCCTATGATTAAACAAATGGAATAACTGCAATAACAATTCTCCAGCTTTCTAGTTCCAGTAATATTATCAAACATTTCAGAGGACCATTATCATAGGAAACAGAAGTATGTTTTCACAAAACATATAGTTAAATTGTGCAATGCACTACCACACAGTGGCTATCAGTTTAGATAACTATAAAGGAAGACGAAACAATTTGATGGAGGCTGTGTCTATCTGTGGTTCCTGGCGATGATGGTTGCATTTTTTCCTTGATAGTGGCATGAGCAGAAAAGAATTTCAGAAATTTAGGATGACTATCAGCCTTGCTAAACAAAGACACATATCAGATCCTTGTAAATTATAAAAAGTGGATTGATTGTTTGTTTTTTCTACCTTACTTAAATAAGTGTTATTGTCTGTTGCCTCTGTTGTTTTCCACTTTGGGGACTTGGGATTATTTAGGGATGATGGGGGCATTTTCTATTTAGTCATAATTTCAAAGAGAAACCTCTGATAGTGCTCAGGCTATTCATTTAAATGATACAAACAAAGAGGGAAGAAATACAATAATGGATAAATTCTGTAATAGGAATGTTTTACTTGATGATGGGATTCTGTTCACAAAACCTGAGATTTTGTACACTTAACTCAAGTGGAAACAGCACATAAACCTTTCCAAGAGACCTCAACATTTTATGAATAAGTTATTCACCCAGCTTTTATGAATAAATTATTCTCCTACCCTAAGGCAGAGAAATATTGTTTATTGATTCATTGGTTCACTACATTCATATCCTACCTTTTCTCCAAGAAGCTTAAGATAGCATGTATGACCCTGTTTCCCATTTTCTCCTTACAGCAATCCTGTCAGCTTAGTTACGCTAAAAGACTACCAGCAGTTACATTTTGAAAAAGATGGCAAAATCTGTGTATATGCTATGTTGTGTTATGGGTCCAGTTCATTAGCAACAGCAACAGCTAATCTCTTTTCTAAGGAAGTTCCCATTTTACTAAGGCTTTTGCTAAGTTACAGATATGTTTACTCTGATTCAGGCTAGAGAGCTGGTTCATCTGCACTTTATTCAGACTTACCCCCTTTTCGCGTGGCATTTTTGATGCAAAAGGGCCCCTCGAGTGTCACGCACATGTGAGGAGCGGTCCACACAATGCACTCACATTTGCACAACACTCCAGGGCCTGGCAGGGACTGCTCACACATTTTTTCATTTTCAGCTTTAAGCTGAAAATGGGCGCTGTCACGCATCGTTCCAGGGCCCTGCGCGCACTTACCTTGCATGTGGAGCCTCAGGATTCGGGCCGGTCACGCTTCCTGTCCGGTGCACCCTGGGAAGATCCCAGCCTGCACTGCGAAAGGAAGAGGTGGGGCTCTCGCGCAAGCAGGAAGCTCGTGCGGAGCCGAAGCACCCCGGACACGAGAGCCTCTCTCTGGAGGCTGCTCGCACAAGCACCACACCCGAGTGCTGAGAAAAGGTGAGTTGCAGAAAGGGCCTTTGTCTGGAGAGCTCCATCTGCACCTACGAGGCTGCTTAAAGTTTAACACATTCAAGGGAAGGCTGTTTCTTGAATCTGCCGACCTCAGAATCACTTTTGGGGAGGATATAAGAAAGGGCCTTCTTAGTGGCTGATCCTAAGTTTGTGACGTTCCTTTCCAAGGGAATCTTATTCTCCCTCTGCCAGCAGGCAAAAGCTTTTGGAACAACCAGGCATTGGGCAACTTATGGCAATCCCCATGAATTTCATAGAGTCTTCTTGGGGAAGGAATATTCAGAGGTGGTTTGCCATTGCCTGCCTCTGAAATGTAACCTACAACACCTGGGGTTCCTTTGCAGTCTCCTATCCAAGTATTAACTAGACCTGACCCTGTTTAGCTTCCAAGATCAAATGGAATCTGGTACCTTCAGTGTACTTAGACCTCTGTTTAGCTGACTTGTTTTTTTAATCACGTTATGAATGGTCTTGGGTCTCAGTATTGGGACAGAGGTTCCAACAGATAGATGAACTAACAACTTTTCATATTCAGACTAATGGGTCTTTACTAAGTATGACTGACTCTGGATCCAACCCGATCAAGGCAAACAAAATATGACAGATCAGAAATAAGTCCAACGAAAATCAATCCCAACTATTATCAGAAAAAGTGGTTGGATTTTCTATATGGGAGATGGCAACTTGTTCTTCCTCTCTCCTTCACATGACTGAGAATGACATTGCACTTACCTACATCTGCTCCACTAAGAGCCTTTCCCAAAGGCCAAGGTCGCATGTCAATGATCTTTCCATTGATAGTGAGTGACTGGACACAGCCTTGAAAGCCACGGTTGATTCCTGCAGACCTTACAAGCCAATAGGCTGTAGGAGTACCTCCAAGATAGAAGGGAGTTCGGAAAGTAATTTTGCTGTATTGACCCTAGAAAAAGGATGGGAAGAGAAAACACCTATAGGAAATTGGGTATCCAAAAAGACTATGAAGCCTGTTATTTATTTATATCTTTCTTTTCCTTCAAAGGACTCAATCTTTTGAGCAGAAGATTCGTAGGCAGTTTCCTATCCAGCCATTTGAACGAGACCTCCTTAGTTTTAGCAATTTTTTTGCTTTCAGATGATGTTCTGGCCCATGACATAACTGCAGAATCTTATGTTCTGTGACAAAACAGGTCAAAATCAAGGCCAGTTTCAGGATTTGAGGAATGAAGGCAGTTTACAAGTTGCAGGCCAATTGTCTAGCAACTAACACATGGCCCTCAAAACAACTTTTATTTGGTTTCCAAATGTTCCAGTTAGTTTTCAACAGTAATTTCCAGTAAAATTACACACACATGCACACACGCACACACACATATATATAAAGAGAGAGAGAGAGGGAGAGAGAAAAAAAGTTTTACTTCTATGGAGAGAAGCAACAAAACTGTGCATAAGTCTTGCACATTTTATTGTACTCTTTTTAAAAAAAATCATGTACATTCTGGAAAAGTGCAGGACCATGACAATCTGCCTCTTAAGCAGATATTTTAGGCAACAGATGTGTCATTCAGTCACCCTACTGATCTCTGTTCAGCCAACTGCACATGCTCCTTACCTAAAACAGCAGAAGTGCTAGGTGACTGTGAGTTTTTCAACAGAATTGTGTCATGGAGATTTAAATGGTAAAATGGTAAATATTATATATAATATTAGTCTGTAGCCCTTTTCAGGCATCTAGAATAGGGTATAAAGATACTCTTGATCACGTTCCATGTGAGGATAGAGATTAGTAAAGGGAGTAGGACTAGCATACTCTGCTTCCTCACATACTGAACTAAAGCCCTTTCCACACATGGAGGGAGAAACAGGGGAAAATGCGCTGAAACGGAGCTTACCAGCAGCCAGGCAAGTCCGTCGCCACGTGGAGCAGCACGAGTTCACTGCTCCACACTCTCTGGAGACAAAAATGGAGGCTTCCGGTTGGCGGAGGCTCTCCACCAACTGGAGAAGCTCACCAGCCGGAAGCCTGCCCCCAGCAGATCTGCAGGCACGCACTTGCGCACGCCTGCAAATCTATACCGGGGTGCTGTGACGGAGTTGTACGGGGCTGCGCGCTCCATGCTTTTTAAAACCCTCTGAAAAGAGGTTTTTAAAAAACACGCGGTGCCACCACTTCTGGTTGCTTCAGAGCAGTTTGAGGTGTGGAACCTCAAAATTATAAACGACCCAGCGCACTCCACTGTGTAGACGACCTCCATTAGAGGTCACACTGCCCTGTTTTAATTACCCCATGTGGAAAGGGCTTAAATTCAGTTAGGAACACTCAATAAGGACTTTTTATCTGTAGGCTAAACTAGTTTTCTGAGTGTAACTGTTTAAAAAAAAATCAGTAGTCAGAGCAGGATCCCACAAGCTGACATACAGTCATTATATGGGAAAAGAAGTGATTTAATCCTTAATCTCTCTGTGGGATCCCAGTTAGAACAGGAGGCTCCCGAACCTGCCATCTTCAATAGCAAACAGCAGGTCCAGATCCTATTCCACTTGCAATCAGCATAGCCTCAGCAGCAAACAGCTAGGTCTCAACAGCAAACAGTTAAGTTTCTCTGTCCATGTCATGTTCCCCCATTGTGTGCTGACTAATTATTTTTCAAATAACTGCAAAATGAACTGCTTGACAAATGCCACATCTGATTTGGTCTACAGTGACCCAGTCTGCCTCACTCTCTAAAAAGCAAACATGCATTTTACTCCCAGGAGTTAATCTTTCTCTCAGCTTTGTGTTGTATCCTAAAACACACTATATCACTGCATCAGTTTCACAAGCATTTTCCTTTTAATATACAACTGAGCTGGCAACTGTGGAAGGACATCCCAGGGGCCAGAGTGCTGCAGGCCCTGACTGCCTCCATGTACAATGGATCTCCCTTGACTAGTGGTGGAAAGATCTACTGTCACTGCAGTGGATTGCAGTTTTATGTACTGGTTGCAGTTTTATGTCCTGAGTTTGTTAGTCAACTCAAAACATTCTAGTTAAGCAAACCAACATGTCTGGGACAATGATTATGATGATGGGCACTTTTATCCTATTCTTCATCTAAAAAAGTATCTCAAAGAAGTAGACAAGCTATCAATTAAAAAAAAAATCCCTTACAAACTTAGAATCAAAAAGAAGATATAACACAAAAAGAAAAATAGTGGGGAGGAAAGAGGTAGAAAAGCAAGTAACATTTCTGCAAGGCTTCTGGATTAACTGTGCTACTCACATCTAGGGTTGCCAAGTCTAGACTCAGCCTGAAACCTAAGGATGATGACCTGGGATGTCACAGGTCAGGGGTATAAGTGATGTTAAAAGGAAGAGAGTACTAAGGGCAGCTTCAGGTGACGGTCATTAAGAGTCATACTTTCAACTGCAGTTGCACGAAGTATTGCTGCTGTTGTGCACCTTCAGCTTGTTTCTGACTTATGTTGGCCCTAAGCTGAACCTATCACAGGGTTTTCTTGGAAATATTTGTTCAGAGGGAGCTTGTCTTTGCCTTTCTCTGAGTCTGAGAGAGAGTAACTTGCCCAAGGTCACCTGGTAAGTTTCCACGGATGAACAGGAATCCTGGTCTCTAGAGCTATAGTCCAGCGCTTAAACCACTACAGCATTCTGGCTCTTTGCACAAAGTATACATTTTCAATTTAAAAAAAAACATCAAGTTTTTTGGTGGGGAAAATGAAAAAAAAAATACATATGCACACAACATTCAAGGTAGCGCTCTTGACCTGAGATTCCTCTCCCTCACCTTGAAGACAAGAGAAGAACAGCCAGACCCCGAGATATGGAAATCCTTCTCGTGTCACCTCACTCTGCTGCAGGCTGCTGAATTACTGGCTAGTGGTGATGAGATTCTAACTAATCTTATCTCACCCCGATTTTCATGCCTTTAGCTTATTTGACACATTTTTGCAAAAGGTTGTATTAACCCTCTAGAAGACTGGAATTCTTTTGTGTTGTAACACAATATCCCAGAAATGTTTGTCCCTTGCCTCCAAATTACTTAATAGTCCCTTGCTACTCTTTAACTTGGTAGAAAATGGCAGTTATTGATCTGGGGATATTTTCAGAAGGATTTAGTCCCAGTGGTAAACCTAAAGCGACAATCCACATTTAATTAGGTTTATCAAGTGGCACTGAGGAGGCTTGGGTAAGGAGAGGTGGAAAGACTGTCACAAGCCTTGAATGATCTGGAGATTCTTCCTACCCACCTCTGTCTCCCAAATATAAAGCATCCTGTTGGGGATATAGAAAATGACTGTTCCTGGGTCTGAGGACTTCTTGGAATTTCAGCATGCTTCAGAACAAAAATACATTCATAGCTGTATCAGCTTTCACAAGCAGAATGACTCACCTGAGATTTACCAGCCACTGGAGGGCTGTTATCCAGTTTAAGCCAACCTTCCAATCCATCTCTGAACACAGTCACACTATGCCAATTGCCCAGTTTAACTCGGTTCTCACTGGTAATTACTGCAATTCCAGTGCCACAGTTGAATCTAAGACCAACACAGGAAAACATGACAATCTTCCATGAAATGACAAAATGTAATTGCCTCCAATTTAAGAGTTCCCCCACCCAAAGTCAGTACTTTGACACTTGTTATGCCCAAAAATTGTGTTTGAGAACCATACTCCTGGACACATTTCTCTTTGTAATAAAGCTAATACATAGTTAATACTACTATTTGCCAAGTTTGTCATCCCCATTGACAAAGGGTGTGGCAGTCTCTGATAAAAACTGTCAACCACCACAAGATTTCTACTATTTCAAGACTATTTATTTGTTTAAAAAAATTGTAGATGAAAGCTTATTTTTGTGAAAAAGACACCCACTTTGTTCGGAAACTAGAATCTTTGCACAGAATATGCCATATTCTGTTCAGAAGCATGAGGTTTTGCATGAAAATATGGGGAAGTTGCCTTGCAGAAAAAAATATCCTATAACATTTTTAAAAAATTGAAAAACTCTCATAGCTTCATCCAGTTCGTGGGAGAAACTTTTGAATTTTCATTCTTGTTTGCAAGAATGAAATAAAGAATGATTTATATCCCTAGTCTATATGAAGTGGTCTCCCATCCAAATTACTAACCATACCAGTCTAAATTTAAAATGCCAGTGTCAGGCATTCTTTGGCCATTGACTAGCCCCTACCTACATCTATTGTTGATTAAGAAGATTTATATTTTGTCTACACACAAGAAAGATCTACTGTTCTTTTTTTTGTGTGGAAAAAATATAAGTCTTCTTTAATTTCTTTTTTCCGCCCAAATCGAGGGCTTGGAGCTCTTTGCAACTTTTGACTACAAACTGGGAAGAAAGCAAGTATCACATATATAAAGAAACCAGATTATTATCCAAAGATTACTTGGAGATACACAATATTAGAACCTGACAGGCTAGCTTCCCAGAGAGAATTCTGCTGGCTCCCCAGTGAGAGGGAGAACTATATTAATATTTACCAGTATTCTATATGTGACATTCAAGCTGCTTGTGAGTTGATGGACTGGGGAGCCTCATGGAAAACCAATACAGAAATGGACAATTGAAAAATATCCTTTTAAAACAAAACCAAAAAAACCCCTCTTATTTTGTCTCCAGTGGGTGGGTGTGATTAAGAGAAAACAGAATATGGGTTTGTCACACCAGGACAAAGCTACACCAGCAGAAACTTCATGTGAAACGCAGTTTAGCTCTACTCTCTCTTATTTGTTTGTTTTCAAAACGCATACCTGAACTGGACATTTCTTCGGATGATTGCCACTGACATGAAGTCACCGCGCCCATGCTCATTTTCTCCACAATACAGGAGCAAACCGTCCTCAGCTTCAGGCTGGGAATGCAAAAAACAAACGAAAAGTAAATAGCATCCTGGTCCTGAAACACAATTACAAATAAACAGACGCATTTTATACAGTTCCACAGTGCAGTGAGGACGCAATGTTTCTTTACTTGCCAGCAAGGAGAACAGTTTTTGCCTCATTGCCTACATTCTGCCAAGTTGTTTGCTCATCCAAACATTCTTAGAAAAGAGTGGGAAGAAGCTATAAGGAAACCTTCCCCACACCACTGTGGATGTGTATGAAAGAGGCCCGAGCAATTCCAGTCATTTTATTCACTTACTACATTTTATTCCATCCCTCCTCCAAATTGACCAGGAGAATGCCTAGAACTCCATACTTTTATCCTTGACAGAAATGTGTAAGGTGGTATAAGCAAGAACTCGGGAGTGATACATCACAAGTGCAGTCATTCCCTGGAACTAATTACTTCCCCTGCCTTCCCTTTGGTAGCAAAGGCATAATGACATTGCATTGCAAAGTAACATTGTGATTTGTAATGTCACTTACTTATTTTTGGTGTAACAGGAATATTTTCTCACTGCTTTTCCTGTTACTTTTAAAGTAGACATTTGAGAGGAATTTTCAACAGTTATGCTCTTCTCTTCTTAATCCACTCTCTATTTGTTCTTCAAAAGTATTGAGCAATACAATATGGAAAAGAAGCAAGTTGCTAAAAATTGTTACAGTGACTGTACTTACCTACTTTGGGCTGCAGGAGGGAAGAGTTCCATAATGACTCCATAATGACTTACTTTCAGAAGAGGCTTTCAAAGTTTTGAGTATGGTTGAGAAAGAGAGACTAACAGGACCAAGTGAACTCTAATGGTTGGCAGAGGATTTGAACCTGACTTCCCTGATCATAAATCTAGATTCAAGATACCATGTCACACTGACTGTGCCAGACAATTGCTTTACATAATCTGTGATACCTGGCCCAAGGGTATTTGCAATGTGGCAAAAATGCTGTATCACAATTTTGGGCTTCAAATCAGCTGCTACAGTGACGACTATGCACAAAATTCTGATCTATGGCACTCAGAATGCACAGTGTTTTATTAGTTTTCATCAAAGTAGAGGTCTCTCTTAACAGCTGGTTGTTTTATGCATGCTTACAGGCTGGTCCATCCAGAGTACCTTGAATTCAGTAAAATGAAACTAGGCATAAGGAAATGTCCAAAGACCCCTATTAAGGCATCTACTTAGGATAAAAGCCACTGTGGTGTAGTGGTTTGAGCATTGGACTTCAATTCCCTGCTCATCCATGAAAACCCACTGGGTGACCATGAGCACATCACACGTTCTCAGTTTCCAGAAAACCCTGTGACAGGTTTGCTTTACGATCACATAAGTCAGAAATAACTTGAAAGCACACAACAAAAATCATAGAATCATAGAGTTGGAAGAGACCACAGGGGCCAACCACTCCAACTCCCTGCCATGCAGGAACCCACATCAAAGCACCTCTGACAGATGGCCATCCAGCCTCAGCTTAAAAACCTCCAAGGAAGGAGATTCCACCACACTCTGAGGCAGCATATTCCACTGCTGAGCAGCTCTGACCGTCAGGAAGTTCTTTCTGAGGTTTAAGTGGGTTCTCTTTTCCTGCAGCTTGAATCCATTGCTCCTTGTCCTAATCTCTGGAGTGGAAGAAAACAAGCCCGCTCCCTCCTCAACATGACATCCCTTCAAATATTTAAACATGGCTATCATGTCCTCTCTTAACCTTCTCTTCTGTAGACTAAACATACCCAGCTCCCTAAGCTGCTCCTCATAGGGCATGGCTTCCAGACCCTTCACCATTGTGGTCACCCTCCTCTGGATACCCTCCAGCTTGTCAATATCCTTCTTGGTGCCCAGAACTGGACACAGTATTCCAGATGAGGTCTAACCAAAGCAGAATAGAGTGTTACCATTACCTCTCTTGATCTAGACACCATACTCCTATTGATACAACCAAGGATTGCATTGGCTTTCTTGGTTGCTGTATCACACTGCTGACTCACGTTCAGCCTGTGATCCACCAAGACTCCTAGAGATCCCGTTCACATATATGGGTCCCCCATCCTATATTTGTGCATTCCATTTTTTTTTGTCCATGTGTCGGACCTTACATTTCTCTCTGTTGAAATTCATTTTCTTAGCTTATACTTAGGATACTTAGGATAAGTGAACATGCAAGGAGAAAAGCATGCTAGTCCACACCAGAAGAATGACTTGGTAACAGGGGGTCTCAATTAGCCATGGAAGTTCCCCATATATATTCTGTAGTCAATCCAACAAAACTCCAATGACTTCCAGCACAAAATTTTACCCATTTCTGCATGGCACAATTTCCTCATCATGTTTTAGAAGACTTGCGAAAATACATTCCAACCTAGTGCAGTTAACTTTCCACGACTCTCCTATATTTCCAATACAGATCTTCCCCTAGTTTCTTTAAATGGGAGCTGGGAAGCTGGGAACATCTTGTAAATCTCTTTGGAGTTGCTTGTTCTTAATATAACCCTATTGGCAGATTTTCTTTACATTGTGTCTCCATTAATCTAAATGTAATGAGACATTAAACATGATATTGCCCCAGGGCTGTACACACTTACCCTGAATTCGACTGTAATTTGGAATGTCTGGTAGGAATTTTTCAGAGGTTCAAAGGTGATGTATGAGTAGCCAAAGAACTGAGGATATTGAATATTAACATCTGAAAAATAACAATGAGGCTATGTTGCTTAGCAGTTAACTTCTGAACAAAATCAATAGATGCATTTTTAGAATCAAAGGACACTTCTATTTGAAGTTATATTTATCAGTAGTACTCAACAGACTGTCTCTGTCTTCCCTTTAGATTTTCACAATAGAATCCCTTATGCCACAGAGTTTGAAGGATCCACACCAGCTCCTCACTTCCAGTCCCACCCCAGACATGCCCAAGGACCAGTTGGTCAATCTGTGCTTCATTCCTACTGATATTTCAAGATAAGGCTCTACTTGTGTCTTCTTGGAGGGAAAGGAAATGAATACTTCACTAAATAACAATATTCATCAAGCTGTCTGGAGAGGCATTGCCAGAAAACTTCTCTCTTTTGTTTAGAGCTCAAAATAGTCTGGCATTTCCTCATACTTATACTCTTCACATAGATGGGCACCCCAGTTGCCATATCTAAATGGCAGCCCGGCACCGTTAAAAATATACAAAAACTAGCATATATACCCAGCGTTACCCAGATTTTATTTTCTAATAGGTAATCATTGTTAGAAAATTTGAGATCCTGTGTCTCTAACTCCCCAAACTGTCTTGTCCAGTACCTGTAACTTTTCCCCATATTCCCCAATCCAATCTGTATTCAGAATTACTAACATACAGAGGTTGGGTTCCTGAGGGAAATACACTGTCTCCTCCTTGCTGCTAGGCCTCATGTCCATAGCAACCGGACAGGCCCAAGAGCTCTCTGGCTGAGAATTCTAAAGGCCCTTCCCTAAACTGCAAACCCCAGGATTCCATAGAATCTTCTTAGGTAGCCAATCATATGAGGTCTTCTTGCCTGACATAGCCAATCATATGAGATCTTCTCTGTCTGACACGGACAAACGGACAAACTTTTACTTTTATATATTAGATAGATTATAACGAAAGAATTCAAAGCAGCAGAGAAAACAGACAAACAAAAGAGAGCCAACAACATTCAATTACCAGATAACAAAGGCTTTCTTCTGGTGATGGCAGAATACCAAAAGAGGGGACCAAATGAATTTAGAAGGATAGGAAGTTCTCTATCCTAATTGCTACAACATAAAACATCATTTCTTTCACCTTTGCCAGGTATACCTTAGAATGTGTTAAAACATGCAGAAAGATCTCACCAATTGCCCTTTAGTAGATGAATAGATTCATATGGGAGTACACAGTCTTTCAGATATCCTGATCATACACCACTGGTGCAGGGATAGGAATAACCCATGAAACTGTTATAGCAAAGGAGTAAAATGCTCCAGGAAAAAAAGGACAGTGCATATCAAAACTCCTGGTGCTGCATTTCTAGACAGTTTTCAAGGACAGGCCTATGTACAGTGCACTGCAGGAGCACAAGTAGTGGCAGGTGGTACTTTCCACATTAGTGGGGCCATGAATCCACTCTTGTTTTCAGAGCTTTAAAGGGGTTGTCCAAGTCACTGAAGTACCTCTCCAATTTGGACCAGCACCTTGGACAGGTCCATTGAACTATGGGCTAAAAAAGATTCAAGATGCACCACCCCACAGACAGGGAAGCTATCAATGCAACTGTGTGAAACATAAATGTAACCATGTATGAAACAGCTATATCTGTATTACCCACACATGCACACAGATGGTGCACTATGGTGACCTCCAGCAGCCTTGCCTTTGAAAGCTAATACAACCGACAAGCAGATGTTTGGGGAAAACAACAAACATGTCTGTTTTCACTGTGACATGCTTGTGAACTTTCCATGAACATCTGGTAAGTGAATCTTCAAAATTCAAGTTCAGAGTTTGGCAGTGTTCCTAGAGCCTACATTGCTTTAGATTCCCAGTCACCAGTCCCTTTGAACCTCAGAGAAAAGGCAGAGTATAAATACAGTGATTGATTGATTGACTGGTTGAATTGGGAATCTAAAATTAATGTCACAATGAACACAAACATTTCTGGTTGTTTGTCCCAAACATTTGGTCACTGATTGCATCACCTCTCAAGCAACATAGTAGACACGTAATAAATGATCTCTAGATTAGTGAAGCTCATCACCTGCCTACTAGTCAGATGTGCCTTTTACAACTATGCTTCCTGTTCATCTGCTATTGCACTAAAGTGCCAAACAAAATATGTGACCAAATATATGCAATGCTGCTTTCAAAACCTGTTCTAAGCAAAGCAACAAATTGTCAGTGGCTTCTAAATAAACCAACCTTCTGAACAACTCTCTCCTCCTTTGCCAAGGTTGCAGTGGCAACGAGACCCGCTCCTTTCATAATCATTGACACAAAAACTATCAGTAGAGCAGATGGTTTCATCACAGGACTGATCAGACTGCCGTACCACTGAAGCCACTCCATTCCTCCTGGGGGTCTTAGAGTAGTGCTAGTAGCAGTGGTGGTGGTACGAGGTGGTAGCGTAGTTGTTGCAGGGAAAGTAACGGGAGATGGTGTAGATGAAAGGAGCCGCGAAAGGAGCCTTACAGTAGACCCTTGTGAGATCTTGGTTTCAACCAAAAACTTCCTATTCCCTCCTTTGATAGCGGGAAGTGGTTTGAGCTGATAAAAGATAAGAACAGTAGCACATTTAGTATAGCAAGGGGATAACCCTGCAGAATCTGCAGCTATTGCATAGTGGCTCCCGTCTCAGTTGCCAGGAAGCTTGGAGTCCTGCTGGATGACTGCCTATCTCTACATCCCTTTATCAGGGCTACAGCAATGGCATATAACTTCCATCTTTTAAACATCCACAGGATCTGGAAGTCCCTGACTGTAGAAACTGCCCATCTGCTCATCCAGGCCTTGGTTATCTCATGCCTGGATTATTGTAACAGTTTACTAGCAAGTTTGCCTTCCGGTTCCCTTCTTCCTCTGGTTTAATTCAGAACAATACTGTCCAAGTTGTTTTAAATCTGCCGAAATATTCACCTGTTTCTCTTCCCCATAGATCCCTTCACTGGCTACCAGTTCGGGCCAGGGTCTGTTACAAATTTTTGGTCCTGGTACTTAGAGCTTTGCATTCTAACCTCCCTCAGCTTGGCTTGCAGCTTGGCTTGTGTGGTATGTTCCAGCCAGGAATTTGAGATCTAGAGGCAAAGGATTATTGCCTGTTCCACCAGGTCATACAGCAATGTCAAGGCTGCGAGCCTTTGCAGATCTGGCTCCGCATTTGTGGAACGGTCTTCCTTTGGACTTCCAGTTGGAGGAGGATCTCACCCATTTTTGTAAATGATTGAAGACCTTCCTCTTTGACTCACCATCTTAAGCCACTGAGTTGTGTTTAAGGGGCTGAGATGGGTAGCAACTGGTGGGGTGTTGGGGATTTCATTTCATGTATTGTCGTGGTGTTCTATTTATTGTTCCTGATTGTATATGTCAATGTTCCACCCTTTGGTGTAAAGCGCATTATAAATAAACATTATTATTAAATAAATGTTATTTATTTGCTTGTTTGATCGATTGATTGACAGATAGATAGACAGACAGACAGACAGACACCTGAATCGTGACCCAGTCAGGTTTTCATACTTTAGAACTGGTACCTTGAATCCAGTGGCTCAATGTGTAGGCTCTCTTTAATCCTTTAGGCTTTCTTTAGTCTCTCCCACCCACTCACCCCATTCAGAAAATGTGATGGCAGGAGGAAGGAAAAGTTCAGACTGAGTCAAAATAAAGGAATATATTTAGAATGAGACAATATGTCACCAAACCATTGATTAATTCATATATCTGTGCCCTGCCTTTCTCAGACCTCCTTTTCCAAATGCTATGCACACAAAAAATCTTGAATGAACTGAAATGCCAGCATGACTGGCGCCATTTCATTTACCTCATCAATGTAAATGTCATAGTCTGAATCATCAATCTCAATTCCATCATCATCACCATTTCCAGTGTCTGTGACGTACCGATGTCCATAGCTTCCACTCCCTAGCTCTTCTGGGCCTGAGAAGACAAAACAGACATAGATGTAACTCAATGATAGTCACAGAAATATGATTTCAGTAGAGATTCAAAAGTGTGCATATATCCTGGAAGTACAATGTTACAAATAACACAGCCACCTGCAAAAAGTTATTTTCTTGGTAATGAGGTCACCAGAATAGTTATACTTCAAAAGTAATCTAATCAGTCGAAAGAATACTACTTTATCAGCATAACGAGCAACATTTTCTAATCGTACCTCAAAATTACATTTTAAGGACATTTTTAATTTTTCAAGTTTTATGTCATTTTCTTATCAGTCCTAGGAACTTGAAATGAAAAGAAATGAAAAGCAACAAGAAAAAGTAATGTGTAGCATCCTGAACAACGTAGCAAGCAACCTTTCAAACAGCTTAACTTACAAAATGGTGAATTGCCTGATGAACAAGAACTAATGGAACAGATTACTTTTTAAAAGTAACTTTCCAAGTTCTGCTCATGTTAATAGAACAGCAGTCCTGTACATGCGGTAATTAACATAGACTTGAACCCCCAATATATCAGCCACAATACAAAAAGAATAAAAGGAAAAAAACCCAACTCTGTTTCCTTTGGTACTTTAAATATATATACATATATATATACACATACATACACATACATACCTACATACAATAGCCCCTCCACATTTGCAAGGGGTAGGGGCACAGGACTCTCATCAAAGTGGAAAAATTTCAAATAACTTCCCCCTCCTGTAATTCCCCTCCAGAGCCCCCCTACCATTCCATTTGCCTCTGGCCCCAGCTTTGGGGCAGGGGGAGAAAAAAAGACACAGTAAAGGGTTCACTGGTACTTTCCCCTTAAAGAGAGAAGAGCAGAGTTCTTTTCTAGTTATTTCTGGTAGCCATCTTGAAACGGAAGGGGTAGGAGCAAAGAGAGCACCTGACCAAGCAGCAGCCACTACATAGCAGAAAGTGCGGCCACATGGCAGAGAGGACATACCGCCAGCAAAGTGAGGGGGGCTTTGCTCACCCAAAAAGAAAAAAAATGGCAATTTTAAACACAATCCTCCCAAGCCTGGGGTGAGGAATGCAAAAGGACTGGAGGAGGAAAATGTCCAGGGAGGCAAGCATGTGCCTCATGAATAATCAAATTCGCGAAGGTCTAACCTGCGAATGTAGAGGGAGGACTGTACAGCAATGTGTTTAAGAGAGTGGTATATTAAGAGGGTAATACATTAAGAAGGTGGTATCATGGTTTGAGTGTTGGACTAAGACTCTAGGAGACCAGGGCTCAGCCATGGAAACCCACTGGGTGATCTTGGGCAAGTTACATTCTTTCAGTTTTGGACGAAGGTTATGGAAAACATCCTCTGAATCTTGCCAAGATAAGCCTATGATAGCATTGCCATAGGTCAAGTCAACTTGAAAGTAGATAACAACAGCAAGCTGTTTAAAGGGTGTCACAGGGGATCCAATCCCTATTAAGAGAGCCAGGGTGATGTAGCAGTTTGAGTGCAGTTCACATACTTTCAGCCACAGAAAACCATGTGATAGCTATGCCTTAGGATTGCCATAAGTCAGAAATGACTTGAAGGCACACAATGAGAACAACAATCTCTAAATGATCCGGTAATTGCTGGGGACTTCCATGACTGTGGGTATGAATCTGCTCCAGCTTTAAAAGAGCTGTCCAAGATGATGAAAACATTTTGAGGATAGGATTTAGTGGCAGCTACTATGGTGTAGTGGTTTGAGCGATGGAGTGCTGGAACCCTTGAGACTAGAGTTCAATTCCCTGTCTGGCCACGGAAGCTCACTGGGTGACCTTGGGCGCATCACACACTGTCAGCCTCAGAAAACCCCATGATAGGTTCACCTTCAGGCCATTGTAAGTTAGAAAAACTGAAGGCACGCAACAACAACATTCAGCACCTTGGATAGATCCTTAAAATTTGACTAAAACCAAGAGTAGAATCATTTTCCTCTTACATGGAATCTATCAGCTGCCACTGACATATACCTACATATCATTCTTTTCCTTCATTCATACAATATCATGTGAGGGTAGAACTCTGCAGGCAGCCCTTGATCAGAGGAGATAGTGTTTCACTCATCTGCTTTTCTAACTTTAAAATTAGTCTTACTTGCAACAGGGATCACGCTAGTGTTTATTTTCAGCTACCATTTCCTAGCTGATCATAGCTCCCTCCCAACTTCTTATTTGGAGCCATGATTAAACAAGGTGGATCAAAGAAAAAAAAGAGTTCTTCTAGTGTTTTGCTTTTTGAAATATCTTTGATAAACAACACATATTCCTTCTTGTATTCTTCTGTTTCTTGCTGTCTCAATGGGACTCATTTATGAGTAGTGATGTGGACATTTCTTAGACTCAATTTTGTTGCATTTTTTCAAAACTAAAATTAGATTTTCTGCCTATGCTAGTTTTGTATTGGGTTACAAGACTTTATTTTTTTCTTGCACGTTGAAAGCTGTAAATATTTTGCCTATTCTGCATTTAGTTATGCAATTTAGCTAATGTAGGCATGCATTTATGCATTTTACCAAATTTATGTATGCCCCCACTGTGTTTGTGCATATTTTTCAATTGTATACATTTCAGCAGCTCATTTTTTAAAATGTGCGCATTGATTTGTGTGCATTTGATTTCCCAAAGGTAAGGTGCCTTTCCTCTAGCAGTCAGTTTTAAATCCACTGCATAAGCATAACCTTCAGCAAGGCAATTAAACTGACTGTAATTCTTTTGCATCTCTGTTCCTGAATTATACTGCTATCCTAGCCCCTCAGGCAGCTGTCCAAAGGGGATTAGGATGCTTAAGGAGGGAATCACAGGGGCAGAAAACAGCTGCAACAGCTGGAAAGCTCCAGAGGCGTAAGGTTACTCCCAGCAGTAATCACACAAGTGGCAATTTGGGTTAGGCTATGAAACAGGGTAAGATGAATATCCTGGATGCAAAGCTCCTTTGCTAATGGAGAGGACCTAGAGTTCCCCCATTACCAGTGTGGATCCAGTGTAACTAGTAGTCTTCCAGTTGCAAAGAATAAGGGGGAAGAGAACTCTATCAAACAGGCCAATCTCATTCATGTGGAATGGTTGCTTATCTATTGGATGCTATGAGCAATCCCACTGAATGTGGGTAACAAAGTTGGGAATAAACATCCACCATTATCCATGATACCGACATTGTGGTCTCTACTCAAAAACAGACGTGTAGAACTTCAGATACCTGCAAAACCTGATAGACAACTGACAGACAGGAACCATGACTACAAGCAGCGATTTCTTTAAAACCAGACTTTATCATACCCTTTTATCACAATTAACTAACTTATGCTGATTAAAGAAGTATCCTCTAAGCCAGAGCTTTCCAAACTGTGTGTCATGATACGTTAAGTGTGTTGGCTGCAGTGTGTCACTCGAACATAATGGGTGAGGGAACTGCCTCTCCAGCCACTGCCACCCTGGGTCAAGGAAGACCCTGGCAAGGATGTCAGCAGTGGCAGGCCAGGCTTGAGTGGAGGGGCTGCCTCCGCTCACTGAATTACTTACTGAATTACTGTGTCACAAAATGATGCATGTCTATAAAGTGTGTCACTAACATGAAAAGTTTGGAAAGCTCTGCTCTAAGCAAAGCGTCAAACCATGTATTTTTGCTGTTTCTTTTTTGCTTGGTACCTTCAGGCTTCAGGATGAAACTACTGCATACCCCATAGTGTTCCCAGTTCTTGTTCTGTCATTTCCCCCATCCAATCATGTCATGCAATAAAACCACAGTTTTACACACCATTGTCTCTCTAAAAGCAAGCAGGTGAATTTGTAAAAATTCTGCTATTCCCAGGTGAGAATAAGAGTACATTTTAGGTAACTGATGAAGAGCTCATTAGTTCCTAATGGGTAGCTAAGCAATTGTTGTTCAGCAGCGGTGTTTCTATGAAAGCCCAAACAATGGAGAGTAGAAATCATGATCTGCTTCATTACAAGGGCCTTTAATGTAGATCCTTAGCGTGCAACAAACTGATGTCTACTTAAGACGCTCTACCAACCCCTAATCCTGTGCCCATAATTAACTGAAAACCCTGCAGGGAAGCATTAAAAAAAAGCCTCTTTCCAAATAATCAAGGATTAGGTTACATCAAATAACCCCTGTTAAAATAAACAAGAACCTAAGTAAACTTCCTGCTGTTGCTAATTAAGTGGCAACTGAATATCAATCAATAGCTTACAAAGTCAATTTATTAAGAGGCCAATGTTACACATTTATGGCACTTGCATTTGGAAAATAATTGAGCTCTCCTTGTGTATATGAGGAGTTTTTGTTTAGTGGCAACAACTGAGTGGAAACACCAGCTACTTCAACCTTCATTCAGTGGGTAATTTATTGGCCTTCAATTCCATTCACTGATTAATTTATTGCTTTTGGAACTGGGAAATCCTTGCTCTCCGTTTCCATTCACAGTGTGTAGCAATAGCAGCATGTCACTAAACACTTACTTCATCAAGGCTAAAGCCAACCTGATAAGATACAACTTCATGATGTCTTATTTATCGATCTAGGCATATTCTTGGCTCTCTTTGGCATTTTGGTCCCCTTTAGCCTATAATTGCTATTGCTGTTCTTTGATTATTTGAAATCTGTCCAGCAGTGTGATGGTACGGTGTGGAGCAGGCAGGTTTGTATATTTTCAAAACCTTTGGGTGACTGCATTCTACACTGTACTTGTAGGGCAAGCTCAAAACATTTTGCTGACTGAGGTGAAGAACAAAATAGCACCTCCTTATTTATCCTACAGAAGCCGATCAGAGTAGCAGTTGAATCTTACTAGTAATGGGACAACACCCACCCCTCCAGTAGGCTACCTTAGGGGTGCAGAGCAGGCTGCCTGGAACACACAGCTCTGCATGGATACAGCAACAGAAGAGTAAGGTCTGGGGCCACTGGCTCATCCATACTATGAAGCAATTCTAGGCTTGGGTTATGGCATAACTCTCCCTAATGGCAAAGTTGGCCAAGCAAATAGGACATCTGGATGTCAAGTTGATGGCATCCAGAAGTACTCATAGAGGCAAATTTTCATCCATTATAGCCAACTTTCCAAGAGCAGCTTCTTACTATTCCCCATAAAACTGAATGGCAACTGCTCCCCCAACTATACAAAGTAAAGATTTTTTTTACATGAGGATGGAGAGGGTAAACTTATTTTTTACCAGCCTGTGATTGCAGTGAATAGGAGTCAAGCCTGCTCCTGTATAGCTCCAACTGAGTTCTATTTCTTAGTTACTCTGGCTTTGAAAATCGGATGTATCTATTCTTATCTCTGCATCTCTTTCTACAGATCTTTCTTTATATCCATTTAACTATTTATATGCACACACACCAACGCAAAACATTTATCATCATAGGGCATTATCAGATTCCTGTTTGAGAAAGCAGCTACCCCTGCTTAAATTAACACAGTAAAAGAATTTTATCTTCAGTTACAAAAGGATTCAAAACATTTTGTGCCTACAGATAAACAGGATGTGGAAAGAGCGTGTGAACAGCAATACAGACAATCTTCTGTGATGATCGCCAGGCTACAAATCCCAGACACCATGCTGTACCTTGAAGACTTTTCCATAAACATTTTGTTCAGAAGCTAAATTTAAACCCCAAGAAACATCAAATAAGTAAAACAATAAAAAAAAATCCATGAAATAGGCAACAAAGGTGTCTCAATGGGACTGGGAAAGTCAACCAGGACCAAAGCAGATGAAAGAAGCTGGCATGAAAAGGAGTTTACAGTTAAAAAACAAAAATAGAACCAATAACATGATCCATAAATAGCAAAATACAGATTTAATAACGTGGTTCTGGTCATTTGGAATCTTGCTTTGCTTTCTGTCAATCACAAAAAATCCACCATGAATTTGCTGAATCCAAACCTTCAAGCTGTCTACACAGAGCTTGAAATTGAACACTGGCCCTTTCCACATGCGGGGGAGAGAAACGGGGGGAAACGGGGCAGCGCACGCGGAAACGGAGCTTACCTTAATCCAGGTAGCCCCGTTGCTGAGAGGAGCACCGCATGTTCGCCGCTCCACACTGCGGCGGTGGCCGGCAGTGGCAGGCGGCACCCAAAATGGTGGCTTCCGGTTTCCGGCAGCTCTCTGCCAATCGGAGAAGCGTGCCAGCCGGAAGCCGCCCCCCCGGCAGCTCCGCAGGGCCGCGCTTGCGCGCGCCTGCAATCCTACACAGAGCACTGCGACGGGGTAGCGCGCTCGTGTTTTATAAAGACCACATGAAATATGGTCTTTAAAAACCATGCGGCGCCACCCCTGCGGCCACGTGAGGGCAGTTTGAGGTGTGGAACCTCACAATTAATAACCACTCTCGCACACTCCACGGTGTGGATGACCTCCTACACCATATTTTTTACCCCGTGTGGAAAGGGCCTAAGAGAAAAGCAGCAAGCCTGTGTTGACACCCCCATCTTTCAAACTAAGTAGTCCATGTGTCCTGATGCTGTTAACCCTGTCTTTGATTCTACTGGGGACAGCCAAAAACATGGACCTAGGTGCACTCTAAACATATCTTTACCTATTGTAGACTGCAATACCTTCCTTCCTTCCTTCCTTCCTTCCTTCCTTCCTTCCTTCCTTCCTTCCTTCCTTTGTTCTACTCATTGTGGGTGAAGACTAAAAGCAACCTCAGTCCAAAGGTTAATCCCATCTACAGTAAAGTACTTGAAACAATAGGATTTACATAAGTGTTGATTTACCATTCAGGAACTGATTCAACAGGTCTACTCTAGCTAGCAGTAGCAATTAGATCTAGGCCTAAATTGGATGGTTCTGACAGTAAAGCTACCTCTTTTGTGATTTACTTCTTGTTCCTAACAAAGGGAGAGGGCTCCTTTCTGCTATCTTCAACATACTGTGGAAACCTCAATTCATTCTGGGACTTCACATTCCTGACTTCCTGAAATCATCCTTACAGATCTGGCAACTCTACCATAAGTTGATGTATGCCACTGGGTTGCGTGTTAAGAGAAAGAAGGAACATAAATAAAATAAAAATAAAAATTTTCCTCTTGATTATAAGAGCATTCTTCCTCCTACCCATGTCCCTTCCAAGTCTCAGATCATCCAAATCCTCTATGCAGTCATACTCGTCTCTGAGTTTTTCTGCTCATAGGAACAATACATGATTACATTTCAGTATTTCTTCTTCCTGGCTGGACAGTTCATTAACTGTCACAACCAGAGTTTTGACAAGCTTTCTGGACTGCCACTCCCAGAATCCCACAACTAAATAGCCATACTTGCTGGTGCGTTCTGATTGTTATAGTCCAGAAAAATAACATTTTCATGATCATTATTCTTGTTTCTCTGTCCTTCTAGCTTTACTTGAACAGTCATCCAGCATGAGACTGCTGGTTTTGGCAGCAGACCCTTGCCCCATATTTCTTTTTGCTCTTTCTTTCCCCCGCATTCAAAGCATGTCAACGAACTTTTAGACTCTTCTGACAGCAGCTAGTCACCAAGCTAATTTGAAAGGAATGATTCCCTCCCCAAATACAGCCTTCATTCCAGCAACATCTGATCAAAACCCAGGCACCAGCTAACTCACACCATTATCCAAGTCAATTTCAAGTCAATGCTTGAAACTGCAAGCATCCTCCAACTCTCTTTCATGGTATCACAGTTTTACTTTGGTCTTTTGCTGTGGTAGCTTTTAAATTATGCATGTAATATATAGAATTCCGTTTCAAAGAATGGCATGAGGAGGTGAACAATAGGCTTGTCAATGTTACTTCTCCTTAAGATGTTCCTTATCAATTACGTATGAATCTCTCTCTCTCTCTCTCTCATTCTCTCTCTCTCTCTCTCTCTCCCTCCCTCCCTCCCTCTCTCTCTCTCTCACACACACACTGTGTATTCAGACACATATAGAAATGAAAAGTTTGCAGTAGCACAGGAGCAGCATGCTCCCATTTTCAGCCCAGAGCTTTCTTTAATTCCACCCATGGTTTGACTTTTATAGATTTCTAGAAACTACCAGCCCTTCCTTGCTGAAGGATGGGGAAGAAGTAGAAGAAAGAATGAGACTGTCCATTAAAAAATATGACTGCTGTCACCTTTTTTTTTTTTTTTTTGAAACGCAAGTGGATGGTGGCTTCTATGTTGGAGTGTGTGGGAATCCACTCTGAGATTTAGTCCAAAGTTTTAGATTCAGCACACATACTCTCCAGCTTTTCACAGATGAAAACTGGAATATATTTGGTCAAGCGATATCACAGTGTGGCCAAAATGACAAAATTATTCATCAGGTCGAGTATGCAAGCTAGGAGAGTCTGCAGCAGCTCACTTTTGCCTGAGCTGACTGGAAAGGGCAAGATTCTGCCCCTCTGCCATTTTAAAAGCAGCTGAAAAAGTAGGATGACAGAGGATTAATTGGGACACTTGACAAGTATGAGCACAAAAGATAGTTCTTTCAAAATTCCATCTAAAACCTGGAATGGATGACATAGAAGCCACTAGTAGCCACTGGTTTTAGTGCCAAGCAATGAAAGATGAATCTTTTACTCACTGAACATTCTGATAGTGTCACTGGGAGCACTAGGCTGACTGGTTCCGAATGAATTTGCTGCTCGGACTGCAAACTGGTACTTGTTGTTCGGAGTTAGCCCCTTCAGGACCATGGAGTCCATCTGGATCTGTTCTCTAATTACTGTCCAGTTGGTATCAATATCAGGTCTGATTAGAAGAAAGAAACAGTATAAGTACCATTAAAAGTAGGGTTTTTAAAGATCTTGAGTCAAATCTTTTAAAGAATTCAATATTTGCCAACCTTGCCATTTTAACTTGAATTTTGAATGTGAAATTGCAGAAAGTTCCAGGTTGGCCATGGTCCAAAAAGTAATGATTCCAAGTGCAACATATGAACATTTTGGCAGCAATATTGAGCACTCAAAACTACAGAGCCAGCCCAGCAGGAGAGAAGCTACACTGACTTCTTCTACAAGACCACTCCTCACACTGTTTTGTACATTCAAGCAAGACTGCACCACATATTATTTCTACATAGGGCCTCCTTTTAAAAGGATATGAACATGACAAGCCCTGAATTGACTTCCAAAGATAAGATTAAACTGCTTTTCCCCTTGCCCCCATTCTTGGATGTCCTTGTACTATTAATGACAGGAAATAACCTTCAGGCCTTAGATCTACTGTTGTTTATATACAGCACTAGTTGCAAAGAACTCTGGAGTTATTTTAATTTTAAAAAGTAGCACAAGGCAAAATTTCCACGTACATTTGAAGCCCATGTACATTTGGAGCTCAAAGGTGCTGCCAAAACTGACTCACACCATTTTTAAATAGGTCAATGCAAGAGTGATTTAGTTATTTGAGAGTCATTTCTATTGAGCACGAAGGGAGGACATGGTGATAAAAAGAGAGTAATTTGGACTCTTCCTTTCAACTTGGTCTGTACTCTGTGAACTTGAGAAACCAAATTGTCTAGTCACAGGGGACAAACAAGGAAAGCAAAGGAAAGCATTTCTAAAAAGGAAATAAAAAAACAACCTCCATCCAACAGGCCAATGACTCAACCTTAAAATATTGCCTTGTCTCAGTCCTCAGTGATTGCTTTAAAAGAAAAGAAATCACTAACATGTTGCCTTCCCTGGGCCCACTCAAAAAAGAAAGGGGCAGCCTATTAATCTGTACATATCTGAGTACTGAAATTTTAATTTTGATTCAGACCTTGGGCTTCACTCTTTTTAACAATTAAGAGCATCTGTTCCCTCTTCTGTTTAATAGCAGCTTTAGCTTTTATAGGTGAATGGTTTTTTCCCCCATTGCTTAAATCTTTTACTTGTTAAAAATGATATTGTGCATGCAATGCATACTGCTTTAACATACACTGGAACAGGAAGGATATCACCATCTGAAGGCATTCTCATTTTGAGATGCTGTTTGAGACATTACGGAAATGTGTTTGCTCTCCGAAATGAAAAATAAATGTCTCCACTGGTTTGCTGTTTTATGCAGAAAGCTCTCTTCATAGAAAACATTCTTTCTTTGTACATAAATGAATTCTCTAAACATTCATGAAGGCGGCCTGGGAAAATGCTGCTAACTGGATTTGCAGTATATAAAATGCTCAGTATGGAAAGAACAGGTTGCTTACCTGTAACTGTGGTTCTTCGAGTGGTCATCTGTGATCTCACAAAAATGGGTTTCGCGTCTGTGCAGAAACAGCATTCGGAATCTTCTAGAGCCTACCGTTGGCTTTTTGGCAGTTGACCCATCTGCCATCCCCTCAGGGCATATAAGCCCCCGCCTCGTGTAACGGTCAGTTCTGTCGCCGCACGTGTGACAGCAACAGAACTACCGCACAGCAGGACATATGAGGGGAGGAGGGAGGGGTTGTGTGAGTTCGCAGATGACCACTCGAAGAACCACAGTTAGAAGTGAGCAACCTCTTCTTCTTCTTCATGGTCTCTGTGACTCACAAAAATGGGAGACTAGCAAGCTGACCAGAAAGGATGGAGGGGATGTCATGCTGCTGAAAAAGCACTTATGTCAATTTCCGGTTCCCCATTTTCCTTTCCTTTCCCTTTTTTTTTTTAGTCAGCACCAACATGTAAGATAATAAATAACATTTATTAATAAAACAGACAATATTGTCTCCTTCATCCCACAGAGGAAAACAATACAGCTCTCCCAAAACCTGCGTCATTCCTAGAATGGTTGTCAACTCTATAATGATTGATAAATGTATGAAGTTGAGATCAGGTAGTTGCTTTGCAGACTTCATAGAGATACCCCGTGCAAAAAGGCCGCAGAAGCTGCCATAGATCTTGTGGAATGAGCTTGTATAGAATCAGGGAGTTTCTTTTTTGCTAGTTCATAAGATAACTTGATGGTGGAAACCACCCATTTAAAGAGCCTTTGAGGCAAAACTGGATTACCCTGTTTAGATACTGAATAACAACCAAATAACTTATTTGAATTTGTAATTGAAGAAGTGCATTGAACATAAAACGCCAATGCCCTTCTGACATCCAAAGAATGCAGAGTTTTCTCCATGTCTTGAACCAGGATTTTGCATGAAAGCTGGTAATACTATATCTTGGTTCAGACGGAAATATATGATACCACTTTCAGCAAGAATGTTATGTCTGGTCTTAACACCACCTTATCTTTGTGGAATCACAAATAAGAAAGATCAACCCTGAATGCACATAGTTCACTAGCCCTCCTTGCAGATGTTATTGCAACCAAAAAAGGCACTTTTCCATGCAAGCAGTCACATGTCACAGGTTGCCATAGGCTCAAAGGGCATAGCAGCCAGGTGTTTCAGCACCAAATTCAAGTTCCAACCCGGGAGAGGTGGTTGGATTGGAGGATGTAACTGTTTTGCCCTGGGTAAACCTCTTAATTAGGGGGTCCAAAAAACAAGATGGTTTACCCTGTCTTTGAAAATTACATGAAATTGCGGCTAAATAACATTTCATTGAGGATAAAGACAAACCCTGAATCAACAACTCTCCTAGAAAGGACAAGACATGCACATTGTCATAATCTGTAGGAGAAACACCTTGCTGTTTCAAGTAATCACAGAATTTACCCTACTTATACGCATAAGACTTCAACGTTGAGGGCTTATGCGCAGCCAACACGATACATCTTATGGCATCGGGTAGGCTATTACAGTAGATTCCATGCAGTCAAGCACAGTGTTTGAAAGTCGGGGTGGAAGATGGTACTGTTGTGAATGCTGAGCAGATCTTCTCTACATGGCAACAGTTGGTACCTCCCCTGCAAGAACTGAAGGTATGCGTGCCTGCCGATGGTGAAAGCAAGAAACTGTTTGTGCTCCGGTCTTATGGCTATATGGAAATATGCATCCTTTAGAACCAAGGTTGCAAACCAATCGCCCCTTTTTAAGAGTGGCAGGATAGCAGTCAAAGTCACCATTCTGAACCTTTTTGGTCGGATGTAGTAGTTGATGCCTCTCAGGTGCAATATAGGCTAGAGGCCTCCATCTTTTTTCTTCACCAGAAAATACCTCGAAGAGAAGAGAAGCTTCTTTTCAACTGGTGATTTTTTTTCTATTGTTCCTTTTTGGAGCAATATTGGTATCTCCTCTTCTAGCTCTGGAGATGGCACAGTCCTCCAAATTCAACCTGTCAGTGCTAGACATCGAAACTCTATGGCATACCCATACTTTATGATGTCTAGGACCCAAGAATCCGAGGTGATCATTGACCAAACCTCAGCATGGTAGCTTAGTCTTTCCCCAAAGGGTGGTTTGGAATGGAGACTTGGATGCTGTGTCTGAATGCAAGTCCGCAACAGAAAGGATGAGCTGTCTTTGTCGAAGGCCAGTATTCATCAGAAACATCTCATGGCATTGGTTGTCAAACCCTTACGCTTGCTCTACTCTGACTGCCGTTTCTTATATTGAGGCTGCTTGTACTTTGCTGATGGAAACTTCTGTGTCAAGAGTTGTTGAGGTGTGCTCTGTCTATGTTGAGGCGGAGTCGGACTCAATGTTTTCCTCAGAAACTGCTGGTATCAATGGTATCAGTATCGCTGTTGATATGTAGATGCTGGGAACCCATAATTCTTGGCCGTTGAACACATTTTCTGGGTATGTTCCAGCTTTTCGTCAGTACCAGTGTTGAACAACCCTAAAGAATCAAAGGGTAGGTCTTCAATCATCATCTTGGCTCGCTGAGACAACCCAGACGAGCAAAGTCATGCATGCTGTCGGACTGCTATGGCACCTGCTACAGCTTTACTACTACAGTCTGTGATGTGTTTAGCTGTAGTGATTTGTTGAGATGACAAACGGTAAGCCTCACTATATAATGCAGTGGCAGTCTTCTTTTCAGTATCAGCAAGCATTTCCAGATAGGGTTTGATTCTGTCCCACAGGAACTGCTGGTATGTGCCCATGTAAGTGGCATAATCTGAAATCCTAAACAGCAAGGCTGCATTCGAATAGGATTTCTTACCAATGTTGTCCAATTTTTTCCCCTCACGATCAGCAGGGACAGCATGTAGTCTCTGTGATTGCTTTGACTGGGCCACCACAATAGAGTTTGGTTTGGGATGTTGGACCCACCAATCATCCTCAGCCTCAACAAGATGATACAGAGACTCCAGCTTCTTAGACGTAGACGGTACTGAAGATGATGTCAACTATGATTTCTTCACTGTCTGTGACAGATATGGAAACGGTGCAATTATAGATGGTACTAGAGCATGGTCCTGCAAATCTTGGAAGACTGGATCTTTCAGATCCTCCTTGTCATCTTCAATTTGCAAGTTCAATGATCTGGCCATTCGGAGAACAAGGTCCAAAAACAATCACACATCATCAGTAGGTGAAATCCTCTTGGCAGTGGAGACAAATTTGGACTTGACATCTAGTCCATGGGACACTACCAAAGATACGGAGGATGGTACCGATGGCGATCAGATCAGACAACCTTGAGGGGACATAGCGGTAGACTCTCTCCTCCTTCCCTCTGGGAAGCATTCTTGATGTCTGTCATCTGCAGTTCGATCTCGCCTGGCGGACTTAGACGTGTGCCAGAAGACGCTATCACCTGCCGATATGGAGGAGTCTTCGACAAAGAATTGGGTGTGTGTGACATGACAGTATCGGTCATCAGGAACATCTCGATACCGATGATGTCATTCATATAGCTCCAAATCATCCATATAAGGGAACATATCGCTCGAATCATACGAAACATCATCATGGTATGGACAGGGAGATCTTTCGCTATAATATTGATACCAATATAAGGAAGTGCTGACCGACCGATCGTCCTGGTAGGCAGACCTAGGGGGCGAAGGCAGAGTACGCCAAAGCATCCTGGATCACTTGGCTGAAGATCTTTTGTGCCCAGAAGGTCTTACAACAGGGGATAGCATTCTGTGGACTGAAGGTGACCTGACAGAAATCTGAGGGAAGGTTTCCAATATCTCTCCCTCTGAACCAATACACACTTCCTCAATTTACTCAGAAGGTATAACATCTTGGGATCCCTGATGTTGAGGGGCCCATGCGTCCTCTGAGGGAGACCCTTGAGGAGTTGCCTTCCTCGCTGGAGATGAAGGATGTGCCTTAGGCTTAGCCCTTCCTCCTCTGTCTCTTACCTTCTGTCGAAGCAGCCTCCTTATTCTTCCTCTTCTGATCCTTCTCCTTCCTAGGCAGTTCGGTACAAGGTGGAGGAGAAGGATGGCCTCGATGATCATCAGCATTACCAGACAAAGCCTGATCTCAAGGCCTCAATGTCGAACGAGATCTCGGTCTCAACGACGGTACTGATACATTTCATCAGGAAGTGGAGGACGAAGTAGAATGGGCCATACTGGATGGTAAGTGAGTAGATTCAGGCCGCTTGGGCAGTTCTGAAGCAGTCAGCACATTCTCCCACAATAGGGCTTTCAGCCAAGTGGCCCTATTGCGATGAGTTTGCGGAATAAATAGCTGACAATGACGACAAGCTCCCATGTTGTGGCCCTCACCTAAACAAAGGAGGCACTTTGAGTGTCCGTCCTTATCAGGTATTTTACCTCCACATGCCAAGCAACGCTTAAATACAGCTGTTGCCATGCAACTTGCCAAACAACACAATCCAAAAGAATAATCCAAGTCCGATCCGAAGCTGAAACAACCAGTCCAAAATGCCAGAAATTAGGGAAAAATCCCATTCACACCAGCGAAGAGGCTCCTATACGCTGCACACGCAGTGAATAAAAAGGAACTGACCTTTACACGAGGCGGGGGCTTATATACCCTGAGGGGATGGGGGATGGGTCAACCACCAAAACGCCAACGATAGACTCTAGAAGGTTCCGAATGCTGTTTCTGCGCAGGCGCGAAACCCATTTGTGTGAGTCACAGAGACCATGAAGAAGAAAAAGAGTTCTGAATTACAGATTTGGGTGTTCTTTCTGGCAAGTGATGATATCAATGTAGAACAGGGATAGAGAACTTTTAGCTCACAGAATTAAGCCCATTCCTGAAGCCTCACCCCATCAGACCAGTGAAAAGCAGCAGGAAAAGCCAGTAAGTCATAGCCTTGAGGACAACACCTCACCTACAATCAACTTGCCACTTCCTCAACTAGAGAAGCCAAAGGAGGAGCAAGGTTGGCTCATGGTTTTGCTGCTGTCCCAGGCAGCAGCTCGATCCTTCTACCCTCTCTTTTATGTCCCAATTTGAGCAAAAATTCAAGGACCACCTCAAAAAATTGCTCCTCCCTGTGCCAATGAAATGCTTTTCTCTGTGCTGAGTGAGGCATGGCTAAATCGCTCTCTCTCTGTCTGTCTTCACAAAGAGAGGGAAAATAACCATGGATATCAGAGACGAGGCCTTGGAGAACGGGGCAGGATTGAGGAGAGGAGGTCAATCCTCAGATGTCATGTGGCCTTCTGGTTCTGGCAGACACCATGCTGCCTACCTTTAGCAGCAGTATCAAAGTGTGCTTAAAAAAGAGACCAAGCAACTTGCAAAGTGTCTTCAAAGTCAGAAGTCCATAATATGGCATCTTAAGAACACAGCATCCATAAAGCTTAAAGAACCAATTTCTGTCCTGATGTGGCTTTGAAAGAAATTTCACAATAATCCAGCACAAATATATTAAAATTTCCAACACAGATATAGTAACCACTTCACATCTAATATTTGCAAGTGCATCTGGGAGGAAAATTCTGTCTTTAAAACAGAACTTGTACCACCTGTTTTATAACTTTACAAACATCATTATTGATTAATCTCTAGCTGCATTTAGAAAAAAAATCTTCTCTTCTATAGTTGTGTTCAATATTAAAAGTTTATTTTTGAACACATACACACAAACACATGAAAAGAAATTATTTTCATAATTCAAAATGTAAAATTAACCAGAGCTTGGGAAGTTAATTTTAAAAGTACTTCTTTTCTTTTCAGCCTCCAAAGCACTGATGGTTGCTGATAGGGAAATAGATCATATTTCTATTTAAATTTGCTTATGTACCTACATTATTGTTGTGTGCCTTCAAATTGTTTCAAAATTATGGTGACTCTAAGGCAAATATATCACAAGGTTTTCTTGGCAAGATTTCTTCTGAGGGAGTTTGGCTTTAAGAATGTGATTTGCCAAAGGTCATCCAGTGGGTTTTCATGGCTGAGTGGGGATTCAAACCCTGGTCTCCAGAATCATGATGCAGTACTCAAACTATTACACCATACTACCTACACATTAAATTATTCCAATTTTATAAAAATCTATATCATCTTTTGTCATCTTTCTTTGGTGGTGCATTGCCTCTTCTTTAACAATGTCTAAATGACCACTCAATACACAATTACATCTGTGATCTGTAGAAGAGACTGCTCAGATTCATTAGTTACATACTTTTGGGGGAAGGTCTTTTCTACCAGATTAGCTAGGGGAATCCCAACCTCTGGCTAGGATAGATAAGGATGTCTTGAGCCGTAAAACATTTCTTCCCCCTGGCTTTTATTTTTAGGCTGTTCCAGGGCTCCTGATAACTAAGGGGTGGCAGCTATTAAGACCTTAATAATAGCTTAAAGTACTGAATGGGCTTGGAGCAAACCTTTTTCTTCCATGTACGTTCAATTTAACTTGAGGAAGCTTACTAAAACATCTATTGTTTGGTTGATAGAGGATTGAATGCTCAAGTGTTCCCCAGAGTTTAGAAAAACAATGTGCACCTATGGAAAGCTTGCATGTAGAAAAAAAGGTTCAAGAGCAGTCTGCTCTGAAAAGCAAGTTTTGTATGTCCCAGGATAATTTTTATATTATTATTATTGCTAAAAATGTCTCACTTTTTCCCCAAAACTGGGCTTCAAATCAACTCAGAATTTAAGAAGCAGTGCAATTAAAAACATACAAAAAGTGAATAATTAAAACAGAATTAAATTAGTTACAGTATTAAGAACACCCGATTACAAAATAAAAATGAAATTAAGAAACAAAAAAAATCTCTCAAAACAGTTCAGTTAAAACAATACCTTGTTATTAATCCTTTTTTAACTTTTGTAAACTAAGGTTTTAGCTTAATCTTTTTTAAATGATTGTAAGCTGCCTTGAATCTCATCTCCGGAGAAAGATAAGATATAAATTCAATGAAACAAAATAAAATAAAATATGTGTGCCTGCATATTGAAACTTTTTTGGGAACTCCAAAATGCTGTGGCCAGAACCCTGATTAGGGATACAGAAAACTAGACTGGTCCCCTCTCTGTGCTCCTTTTGCCATCAGGCAAAGGCTTTTTGTTCAAACAGGCTTTTAATGAGTAACTACTTTCAAGGAGCCATTTTATGGGGGCAGTGTGCTCTTTTGAGCTGTGTTATACTTTTGAATAAGTTTATACTTTTTTAAAAAAAATTAAAATTGTAACATGAGGATCTTTTTTAAAGCTGTGTTTTAATTTGTATTGTCAGGTTTTTAGCCGATTGTGTTTTTAGTTTTTGTGAGCTAGCTGCCCATGCCTGGAGAAAGGTGGCATGTGAATGGCATGAATGAATAAATAAACAATGCTTGGAAGAGGTATACCTGAATCCACACAGTATGAGTACTAGCCCCCGGGAACTGCTTATTGGAAAGTGACTTGCGCTTGAGTGTCATACAAAAATATATTCGGTGCAAAGAAAAAGACAGTCACTATCAGCTAAACTCATTTAATAGCAAACTGGTGGGAAGCAATGAACACACAGAATTTCTCCATCTGCTGCTGCTCTCCTTGTAGAATTGTCCCTGTGCTCTGACAGTACTTTGTAAACAATGAAACAAATATGACGGCTGGCATTCTGCTAGGAATTTATGTCTTTGTAAGTGGTAAGTGCACAAAATTGAATTGAGCAGGTTTGCAACATCTGTATTCACCTAGGAGCTGCCATGACATTAAAACATTGGGCAAATGTAGCTAGTGGAGTGACTTGTACCATGACCCACAGTGTACAGTGGGCACTGATGTGCAATGTTGTGCTTCATCCAGACACTGTCTATGAAGTGCCATTTGCACATCACAACTCTCTTGCTGATGCCCAGATGTGCATGAGTCTATATAATTCAGTATCAGGGTTTCATTGCATTTCTTCAATTTAACTATGTATTCATAAAATTACAAAATGTGCAAATTTTGGCCTCTGTCCATTTCTGTCAAACAAGGAAGCTTCTCCCTACTCATAGAAATTGTACAGCTTCCCTGAATGTGAATTTCATAATACACATTTGAGTACACACAAAATTCTGTGTAGGTGCAAATTCTGTTTCTGTACTTATGGCTAAATAAAAACAATAAAAAAAAACTCAACCTAGGTCCACACCTTATTCTGTGATCATCACACTCTGTAAAATGCTCTTTGAGTCAGTCATTTTTGCATCGTATTTCAAACATGGGATGGGGGACATTTGATTTAATACTAAAGCATATGATGAATTTCTGACCCTCAGGCTGCAGATCTGGGGTCAAAGGTACAAGGTCCACATATAATTCAGTCCCTTCCCTGTAGACTATGAAAGCCCATGAGTCACATTACAGAAACATCTTTAGTGTACAGTTTCTTGGCTTCCAAATCATGTTGCTGCCATGGGTCATGGGAAAAGCTTCAGAATGCAGTTACACAAACAAAAAAGTTTGGAAACCACTTGGATAAATTCAGTTGCAGAACTGAAAATTTATTACAGCAACTTGAGCGAAGTTGAACTGCAAGAAAAGAAAATTACCAGATCAACAAAGAAAAGAGGGATATAATAGGAACTAGCCTTTAGATTGGATCAGAAGTGATCTACTAAAGTATTATTTGGAGTACCAAATCAACAGAGCTTTGAGCTTTCTTTTATTTCATGTTACTTAAAAGACAAACTTAATTTAAAGTAAGAAGTAATACATGACAATCATAGAATCATAGAATCATAGAGTTGGAAGAGACCCCAGGGGCCATTAAGTCCAACCCCCCTGCTATGCTGGAACACGCATCAAAGCATTCCCAACAGATGGCCATCCAGCTTCTGATTAAAAACTTCCAGAGAAGGAGACGTTACCACACTATGAGGCACCACATTCCACTGCTGGACAGCTCTGATCATCAGGAAGTTCTTCCTGAAGTTCAAGTGGAATCTCCTTTCCTGCAGCTTGAATCCATTGCTCCTTGTCCTAGTCTCTGGAGTGGCAGAGAAAAAGCCCGTGCCCTCCTCAACATGACATCCCTTCAAATATTTAAACATGGCTATCATGTCCCCTCTTAACCTTCTCTTCTGCAGACTAAACATACCCAGCTCCCTAAGCTGTTCCTCATAGGGCATGGCTTCCAGACCCCTCACCATTTTGGTCGCCCTCCTTTGGTCATGTTCCAGCTTGTTGATATCCTTCTTGAATTGAGGTGCCCAGAACTGGACACAGTAGTCCAAATGAGGGCTAACCAATGCAGAATAGAATGGTACCATTACCTCCCTTGATCTAGACACCATATTCCTGTTGATGCAACCAAGAATCGTGTTGGCTTTCTTGGCTGCCGCATCACATTGCTGACTCATGTTCAGCTTATAATCTACCAAGACTCCTAGATCCCTTTCACACGTACTGCTATCCAGCCACACGTCCCCCATCCTACATTTGTGCATTCCATTTTTTCTGCCTAAGTGCAGGACCTTACATTTCTCTCTGTTGAATTTCATTTTGTTAGCTTTAGCCCAGCTCTCCAATCTGTTAAGATCATTTTGAATTTTGATCCTGTCCTCTGGTGTATTAGCAACCCCTCTCAATTTGGTATCATCTGCAAATTTGATCAGCTTGCCCTCCACTCCTTCATCCAAGTCATTGATGAAGATGTCGAACAGCACTGGGCCCAGGACAGAACACTGTGGCACCCCACTAGTCACTTCTCTCCAGGATGAAAAGCAGTCATTTGTGATCATCCTTTGGGTTCGGTCAGTCAACCAATTACAAATCCACCTAACAGTAGCCCTGTCTAGCCCTCATTTTACTAGTTTCTTTGCAAGAAAAGAAACAATGTACTAACTTTAAAATCTTAACTATCTTAGGTAAACCAAAATTTTTAACAAGAAGTTTAATACAGATTTTGGCACATGCATAATTATATATAAGAACATGGAAATATCAAAATAGCTGGGACATTTCTACAATGGACAAAGAGCTGAAATTTGCCCAGGACACCCTAATTACTATGCAAGTTTGAAAAATGGATATTTCTGAAATAGCCAAAATGCACAATGTCCTCTTCAAAATACTATCAAGCAGCCCAATAGAGAACAAGCCAATCCACACATACAATGGAATAACAGGTGTGTTATGTGTAGGAGTTCTCCATTTGCACAATTGATTTGCCCTTAGACTGAAGGAGAGTGGATTTGCAATGGTAGCCAAGAACATGAGTCAGAAAAAAGCACAACACATGAAATACAATAGAAGAGTTTTGGAGTACATCCATCACACACCTTTAATAATCTTCACACTATGGCAGAAGAAAAACATCTGATAAGAATCAGATCTATAGATGCCTGCTTGTACAAAGCAAGGTCTGTTAGGAAGTATTTAGTGTACATTCACATAGGCATATGCATTAAAATGTATGAGTTACTTGTAATTTTATATGCAAACTTCAGCTATATGGACATTTAAATATTTTACATTTTTCTGCATGTAAAGATCACTACTATCTACTTGGTGATTATTAATAAACCATTATAAAATGGCTATCCCAATAGCGGGTTTAAAAAGAAAAAGCACATTGCATTCATAAATACTGCTGTTCGCTTGTGCTTACTAAAAAAATTGCAGACCAACTGAGCCAATTTACATAAAGATGATTACAGCAAGGATTTGTATGATTTCATTTAACTAAATATTTTTTGTTCTCATTTTGTACTCAGTTTCTTAGCACAAGGACTGTTGTGACATCAGAGCAATTAAGCATCAGAGACTGGACGTTTGACCTACATCCATCACAGGACCAAGATTTTACCAAAACAGGTAAGACACAAACCTGATGCTGCCAATACTCATATTCAATACAATACCATAAAACATAGGCCCTTTCCACACAGCATTTTCCATGCAAAAGGGTGCCTGGAGCATCCTGCGATTGTGAGGAGTGATCTGCATGATGCACTCACAATCGCACAACACTCCAGGGGCCAGCAGGTGCTGATTGCGCACCTTTTCATTTTAGGCTGCAAGCCGAAAATGGTGCGTGATCACTCATTGGTCCTGGGCCCCACACGCACTTACCTGGCGCGCGGAGCCTCTGGAACCGCGCCGGTCGCGCATCCTGTCCCAGCGCAGCCTGGGAAACTCCCAGGCTGGGCCACAGAAGGAAGAGGCGGGGCTCTCGCACGAGCAGGCAGCTCGTGTGGAGCCGAAGGACCCCGGACGCAAGAGCCTCTCGCCGGAGGCTGCTCGCACAATCCCCGCACCCCAGCGCCGGAAGAAGGTAAGATGCGGAAAGGGCCATATATATTAACATCTAGAATAATCTTCCTCAATGTGGTGACCTACAATGGCCAAGGATGATGGCAGCTGTAGTTTAAAAGTTGTGAAGGACACCAAGTTGAGAAAGTCTGACCTAGAACCGGCTATTATAAACCTCAGCTCCCAGACACTGAAAGGAAGGAGGTACTAAGTGGTTTGAGAATGTTTCTGAAAGATGTTCAGCCTTTTAGGAGTCTGTAGAGGTTGAGAATGGTAGAGATGTCACAGAAAAGCAGCGTTTTGGTTATTTCTGCTGTTCAGAAAGAAGCCCATGGGAGGCATTATGACTTGCTCTTGATAATTTCAAAAAGAAAGAGGAGAGGAAAAAAGTCTTAGATATTTTTATTGCCTTGTGCATTTTAAAACAATTCATATCTTGCCTTTTTTCTAAGAAGTTCTAGGCAGCTTACAGGAAAGTCAATAATTTAACGATTGCAAAAATGGCTGAGATCCTGTAATGAATTTATAGTGATATAAAAGTTGTTATGAATTCCCTAAGCAATCAACCCCCAAAACCTACCTTAATCTTCAGGGAATCCCTCCAAGTGATAGGAGTCTGCAGCATGGTCAAGTCAGGCACTTCAGTAAGTGGCTCGAAGGGCAATTATCCCCACCATCCTGAAATGCCCCACTGAGCCATACCACACATCTCCACTCAGACCAGCTCCCTGGAGTTTAAGATGAGTTGTGGGGGGTATTTATGATCATGGTAATTTCAGGATTGTGAAAATGGAATTACATGAATTCCTAAGTTACGAATCTAACTGCAAAGCAAGATACCAGCCCATCTTTCCAGTTTACATAATAACACTTAGAAAACAGCAGCAGGAAACAGTTCAACAGTAATCAGTATATTTTAAATACTTTTAAAAATAGAAACTGATATTTCAGTTTACATATTGTATGCCTTCAGCGAAAGAAGACTCTCTAGGAGATTCTGAAAGGTTGTGAACAAGAAGACAAGATGGGCCTGTCTTAGAAGGAAATTCCAGAGCTTAAGGGCAGCCACAGGAAAGGGTGAACTATATAGATACTAAGTCACATGAAGTGCAAGACAGAGACCATTTCCACACAATACTGTTATAGTGCTATTATTCCACTTTCAACATCCTGTGAAATTCTAGGGTTTGTAGTTCACTGAGGCCAAAGAGCTCTCTGGCTGAGAATTCTAAAGGCCCCTCCCTAGGATTCCATAGGATGTTGAAAGCAGAATAATAGCACTATAACAGTCTAGTGTGGAAAGGCCCAGAATTTTGTGTGTCCCATCACACTGAACATACTCAATTTTGCCTGTCTTTAAAAGCTGTGCAGGGTCAAGCCTGATTTAAGTACTTGGATGGGAGAGCAACAAAGAATGACAAGAATCTCCAGGTAGTGCTAAGAAACAATCCTATCTGAAACACTGAAGATCCACTGTTAGTCAAATATGACAACACTGGGCTGGATGAATCAATATACAACTGCTTCCTAAACAAGTGCCCCAAGGAGGGACCTAAGCCACTGTACTACCAAGGCCTCAACATTATCTCCATGACCTACTTCCGAAGGATATCATGGTTGATGGTACTGAAACCCACGGATAGGTCCAGCACAACCAATGGAGTGTACTCCTCCTATCCAGTTCCTGGCACACGTCATCTACCAAAGCCTAAAGACAGACTAAAATGAATCTAGATGATCCCTTTTATTCAAAAAATCTTGGAGCTGAGATATGGTTGACCCAAGCCATTATAAACACTGAATGAACAATAAACTCAGCTCTTGATGACACCTATATGAAGCAGTTGTCAGCTCATACAAATCCATATTACCCTCATATGCATATCCCATAAACAAGATCACCTGATAAATTCCACTGTGTAGTACTCAATTGGAGAACTTCCTTCTCTAGGTCCTGGTTTCCATGTCAGTGCAACTTCTGAGTCAGAAACAACAATAACTTGAGGCTGATACGGTGGGTCTGGAGGCATACATTTATCTAAAACAAAAGAAGTACAAGTGTCTAATGAGTTATATTTTGAAAGGGGGAAAGCCAGAACTGTTCCTCATTTCGTTCATGTGTTCTCCCAAAAGATAAAGAGGGGATGGGGCTGAACATATTAGACAGGCTCTCTCAGGTTCCCAACATTGCCATGTTAATTAGCAAGATCTGAAAGGGAGTTTCACTCATATTTGCCTGAATGCAATTAAGGTTCTCAACACAACTTGGAATCATGACACCTCTGCAGACCTTGCTGCTCAAGAGAATGAAAAATAATATCTAAGCTTGCTTGGGCTTCATGAACATATTCACATATATGATTGAGTAAGCAAAAATTTGGTAAATCTTTACCAAAATGTGAACCAAACCAAATTCTCTCTCAACCTATATTTTCCTTCTTTGTGCCCCCTTCTAACATCTTTTAAATCTTAAATCTTGTATCCCTTAATTCATTCTTACAAGACAGAAAGAAGGATTTGAATGGTTTTCTCCCTGGCAGGTGAGGTTATAAGATTTTGTGCATTTTCAGCCTTTTCCACCCCGCCTTTGGAGGAGAGGAGGAAAGAAAAAGATATTTATGCAAAACACCTTGTCTTTTGGGTCAACGCTATTTTTTTAACCTACACCCAACCAAAAAGGTTAAAAAAATCTAATAATGGTTAACCATTTTCTCAATGGCGAGTGGAATAGGTCAATACACTCTTTCTCTCTGAGACTGAGGAAATTAGTGAGGAATATCCATTTCCCTGTTTAGCACCAGTCATGGTTCTGATCCACTCCAAGCATTCTTATGTTTGAAAACAGGATGCTCAAATGGGATGAGATCTCTGAAGCAGAGACTGAGGAAGGAAAGATCAGGAACAGAGAACGTGCCAGAGAATCTTGAAATGCTAACTCAATTAGGACTAATGAAGCAGAACAAAATGAAAAGTCCTATGGAATTTTAAAGATTAAAGAACACATAGAAGTCCCACAAATTGCAACTTTCCATGCTGTCAATAATTATGAACCTCTCCAGCAACTACCTTCTCAACTCAAGCCCAGTCTGAGGCATCTGTAGCCTATACAGAATTCTTCATGCATCACAGACAACTTGAAGCAGTGTGCCTCAATTTGTACCAGATGGAAGGCTGGAAAGTCTCTGTGTTTGTGTTGGGCTTTGCACACATTCTTAAGCAGCAAGGATACTTCTCACTTTTTCTATATGTTTTCAAAACACACAGCACAGCAAATGTATAACAACATTCCCCCCCTTTTTTTAAAGTTCTAAAGGACTCAGGAGGTAAAGTCTCAACAACAGCTGCAACCATGGCTGGCTATCAAGAAGCAATGTTTTAATCAAATATAATTATGCTGTAAACTTTACATACTGCTGAAATATGTGGCAACATATTCATTCACTGTGTAAACTGAGAACGGACTCTGGGGTGGATTGATCTGATTTTCACTCTGGTAATTTCAAAAGCAGGTTCAAATTCTGTTAACTGTAAATAATAAAAAGGAATCCTGTGGGATGCAGAAGACCAACAAACTAATTTTGGAAGAGAATTTTATGGATTAGAAAATGTTTATGCTAATACAAACCTGCATGTTGCTGATGAAGTACGTATACTTAATGACAGTACCAAACAACAGTGATTACCTTCAAGCATGCAGCGAGCCTATATATTTACAGACATTTTATAAAATATGAACTGTTTTGGCATGAAATGTCAGCTTCAGACACATTTTATATAGTCTTTATGTTTACAGAATTTTTTAACATTTTGCAGATAGGATCTGTGGTTGATTACATTGTAGTTGTCTTCAAGTTCCTGGTTTTCAAAGGCCCACTGATTATACATTTTAAGTTAAGCAGAGACAAATGGTAGATCAGAGTCTACAGGTAGGGATTTACTTCTTCACTAATTTTGTTTTCAAGCAATTGTCTTCCTGCTGTGAGAAAGTCTTCAGAAATGGCAGTTTTTGAAGGCTATTTGCAGCTTGGGACTTATTCTGTACAAAATTCACATGTAGCATTTTTACACAGAAAATAGCATTTTCTGCATAGAAATTGTATTTTCTGTGCAGAAAAGGCTGATTTCTGGGCAAAAATACCAGGCATGATTTTTTTCAGAGAAGAAGCCATGAACGCCAAAGATTCTCATCAGTTTAAGATTCCACTTTTCAGAATATTTTAAATTTTTTTCCATCCCTTATCTACAGGTAGATCTCTGGGTGATTGGCAGTAAATCAGCAGTGATCCTAACTATTAATTGTCTAAGGCCCTTTCCACATGGCATTTTCCATGCGAAAGGGCGCCTGGAGCATCGTGCAATTGTGAGGAGTGATCTGCACAACGCACTCACAATCACGCAATGCTCCAGGGGCCGGCAGGAGCTGATCATGCGCCTTTTCATTTTCGGCTAGAAGCCAAAAATGGTGCACGATTGCGCATTGCTCCTGTGCCCCACGCACACTTACCTGGCGTGCAGAGCCTCCGGAACCATGCCGGTCGCGCTTCCTGCCCCAGCGTAGCCTGGGAAATTCCCAGGATGAACTGCGGAAGGAAGAGACAGGGCTCTCGCGCGAGCAGGTAGCTTGTGCAGAGCCAAAGGACCCCAGACGCGAGAGCCTCTCGCCAGAGGCTGCTCGCGCAATCCCTGCACCCCGGCGCTGGAAGAAGGTAAGGTGCAGAAAGGGCCTAATAGCAGCAGCAGCTTAGAAGCTTTCTCCTCCTAAATGATGCTACTGAATTGGAATGCTCTGGGCAAAAAATCAATAGCAGATATCCATGTGATTCTCTGAAATTATTAGTGGTGCATATTAGAAGTATTCTCTTCCTTTCGGTACATTTCTGCCCATCTGAACCACTATTCTACATCTGGCTCCAGACAGGTGGAGAGCAAGCTTCTAGTAAAAAGTCAGTTCATTGCTTTCACACATCCACACTAACAGACCACCATAAATATCTGAGAGACCTGTATCACTTCACCCAGCCCTTTGAAAGTTTAGGGCAAGAGATACATGATTTGCATCTTTTGGGATCCTATTACATTCTATCCCACTCCCACAACCCGGGGCTTTAATTTCACTCTGTACTGCATCTGAACAAGTGGGTTTGTATCCATGGAAGCTCATGCTAAACTAAAACCATTTAGTTTTAAATGTCCTGTTAACCTCTTTCCTCCCCATCTCCCTCCCCCTTCCTCCTTTTTATGCTGCAAGAGGCTAACAAGTCTACTCCTTTGAAGTCTAAAAAGACCCAAGAAGACCACATAAACCTGGCGTTTGTTCATCTCTGAGTTAAAGAGTCAGATTCAGCTTTTAAAAGTCTCCTGATGCAAAACAATATAACCCTGGTGGGAAAAGTAGATTTGGTTGTGGCGAGGAGAGACCAGAAAGCAACTGACGCAGAATCACATTTATTCATCCCACAGAACAACCATCTTTACTCAGAAGTAAATCATGCTGTGTTCAGTGGAGCTTACTCCTGTGTAAGTGTACATAGCAACGTAGTCTAAAAGGCTCAAATAGAATTAGTTCCTATATATTAAAATCAAGTTGGTTGTGGGAGAAGTTCTGCTTTAGCTGACTTGGGCCCTTTCTGCAGGATGACGCTCTTGCTCATTGTCCCATCGCAATCCCAGCACTGCCTCTGCTGGGATGGCAGCATGTCCTCAGTGCTCCTCTCCGCACCCCACCAGCTGCCTACAGAAGGGAGCACAAGGGACATGCCCCTTCCTTCCATGCTGCACCTGGCCTTCTTCCCATGTTGCTGTAGGGATCACGCTTCCAGCTCTTTTGCATGATCGGTTGTGACGGAACGGTCTCGCGACTGGCGATCATTGACAGAGTTTTTCCATCAATGATATACCCTGTGACTGCACCAGCTGGCAACACAAGAAGAGCAGGACTGTAATGATGTCATGTGGGAGTGACGTCACGGTCCCACTCCTCCGCATCCCCATGCCAGGAGGATGCCGTGCTGCGGAAAGGGCCTTGGTCTATGGATGAGATAGGCAATGTATACAGCCATGACAAAGAATAGTTAGAAATTGCTAGAAATTTACTGGTGGAGCTGTTCCAAAGTAAAAGAAATCTCCCCATGCCTTCCTGGTTAAAAACAAACAAACTTTTCAAGGGAGTTTACAAAGGTAAAAGAAAAGTACATCAGTCTGTGTCTATCCTTTCAAATCTTTAATTATACTTCTGACTGTTCCACCACTCCAACTACATCTTGCCCTGTGACCAGATGTACCTTTGAAATGCCCATTGCTTTCCACATTGGCATTTACTTGTGTCTCCATCCACGTACGTTCCAGGAAACAGAAAATGCAAGGCTTGACATTACCACTGCCCCAGTCAACATCCCTGATGGGAAAATATTCACACAGCTTTTACCTTGTGATAAAGTTGTTACATTTCTAGGCATGCTGGGTCTACCTTTTCCCGCCCAGCCATAAGCTCCTACGCTTACACGATGGAGGGTGCCTGGTTTCAAATCCCCAATAATGACTTCCTGTTTTGAAAAAAAAAATATAGGGGAGAAGTAGAAAAGATAAATTAAAGAGCAGTAACAGAAATAACTGTGTAATTGAACATTAAGCAACATTTCATATAATCCAATGAGTTTAAAAGACATCTCGTGCGCAGCTTGTTGGTGGGAGGTCCTAGCAGTTGGAGCCTAACACATGCAGCGTGCACTAAGCTAAGGCCATGTCCGCACTAGACTGTTATAGCTCTATCATTCCACTTTCAACATCCTATGGAATCCTGGGGTTTGCAGTTCAGGGAGGGGCCAGCCGGCCTCTCCCTGAACTGCAAACCCCAGGATTCCATAGGATGTTGAAAGTGGAATGACAGCGCTATAACAGTCTAGTGCAGACATGGCCTAAGAAAAGTGGCTCTTGGGCGAAGACTAGGTATAGCACTGTCCATGAGCTGTGGCTAAAAACAGCAACCCCATGTTAGAAAATTTTGCAAACCACCCTTCAATATAACTCCTTTTGGTAGAATACTATTAAAAGAATAACCCTATACAGTAAAAACTCTTACAAGAAAACACATAGCAGGAATCAATAAAAGAGTGGGCTAAAACAGTAAACAGCAACTAAAACAGATGTTCAACATGCTGAAATGTTTGGACGTTTTTTTAAAAAAAAAAACTTTCTCAGAGTGAAGAGTAAACGCCATTCCAAAAGCAAAGTGCCACAATCAAGAATCATAGAATCATAGAATCATAGAAATGTAGAGTTGGAAGAGACCACAAGGGCCATCCAGTCCAACCCCCTGCCATTCAGGAAAACCCTCAAAGCCCTCCCGACAAGTGGCCATCCAGCCTCCGCTTAAAAACCTCCAAAGAAGGAGACTCCACCACACTCTGTGGCAGCACATTCCACTGCCGGACAGCCCTGACTGTCAGGAAATTCCTCCTGAGGTTCAGGCGGAATCTCCCCTCCTGCAGCTTGCATCCATTGCTCCTTGTCCTGGTCTCAAGAGCAGGAGAAAACAAGCCCACTCCCTCCTCGACATGACATCCCTTCAAATATTTAAACATGGCTATCATGTCCCCTCTCAACCTTCTCTTCTGCAGACTAAACATACCCAGCTCTCTAAGTCTGTCCTCATAGGGCATGGCTTCCAGGCCCCTCACCATTTTGGTTGCCCTCCTCTGGACCTGCTCCAGCTTATCCATATCCTTCTTGAATTGGGGTGCCCAGAACTGGACACAGTATTCAAGATGAGGTCTAACCAATGCAGAATAGAGTGGTACCAATATCTCCCTCGATCTAGACACCATACTCCTATTGATGCAACCAAGAATTGCGTTGGCCTTCTTGGCTGCCGCATCACACTGCTGACTCATGTTCAGCTTGTGGTCTATGAAGACTCCTAGATCCCTTTCACACGTACTGTTAGCCAGCCACGTGTCCCCCATCCTATATTTCTGCATACCATTTTTTCTGCCTAAGTGTAGGACCTTACATTTCTCTCTGTTGAAGTTCATTTTGTTAGCCTTGGCCCAGCTCTCCAATCTGTCCAGGTCCTTTTGAATTTTGATCCTGTCATCAGGCGTATTAGCAACCCCTCCCAATTTGGTGTCATCTGCAAATTTGATCAGCGTGCTCTCTATTCCTTCATCCAAGTCATTAATGAAGATATTGAACAGCACCGGGCCCAGGACAGAACCCTGTGGCACCCCACTAGTCACTTCTCTCCAGGATGAGAATCTGCCATTGGTGACCACTCTTTGGGTACGGTCAGTCAACCAGTTACAAATCCACCTGACAGTAGCCCTGTCCAGCCCACATCTTACTAGCTTCTTTGCAAGAATGTCATGGGGAACTTTGTCAAAGGCCTTACTGAAATCAAGATATACTATGTCCACAGCATTCCCTTCATCTATCAAGCAAGTAACTCTATCATAAAAAGAGATAAGATTAGTCTGGCATGACCTATTTTTGAGAAATCCATGTTGACTTTTCGTAATGACGGCATTGTTTTCTAAGTAATTAGAAACTGACTGTTTGATGATCCGCTCCAGGATCTTTCCAGGTACTGATGTCAGGTTGACTGGGCGATAATTATTTGGGTCCTCTTTTTTTCCCTTCTTGAAGATGGGGACAACATTTGCCCTCCTCCAGTCTGCCGGAACTTCTCCGGTCCGCCAAGAAGACCCTCTCTGGTCGCAATGCACCTACTACGTTTACTGTTGAACCAGAAGAATGGCTGATACCAGCAAGGCCAGGGAAGTAGTCCTTCTAGCAGCTGAGACCCAAGTCATTTAATCATTCATAACCTCCTTTGCAGGTATAGTAAGCAAAATGCAGGAAGTCATGCATTTTTTTGCATTTCTCTGCTTGTGACCTCAATAAAAAGATCAGCTAAGAACATAGAGCAGAAGGCCAAAATGTATATGATGAGGTGATACAGGTAGAGCCTCCCTTATCTGGAAATCTGTAATCTGAAAACTCCAAAACCCCAAAATTTTTGCCAGCAGTTGCCTGCTTCTGCCTTCAAGGCAGTGGCTGCAGAGCTCCTGCTCGTTCATCTCTCAGATCTCCTATCTCTCTCTTTTTGCTACTAGCTGCCTGCTTCCACCTTCAAGGCAGTGGCTGCAGTGCTCAGATCTGAGCTGCCACTTCAAAGGTAGAATTGGGTGACTGGTGGGAAAAAGAAAGAGCCTAAGGACCTGTGAAATGTCAGGAAGCATGGACTTCTGCTGAGTACTACTCTTGGATTTCCACCATTTCACAGTTTACTAGTCTCCTTCCAGCCTCATGTCTCATACGCAACACAAGTAAAATACATAACAGTTATGGTCCCAAGCATTTTGGATAAGAGAGACTGAACTTGTATATATATTTAATTAGCTATTTGTTAGGGCTAGAGCACAGAAGGGGAATGTATGCCCCTCCAGATATTGCTAGACTACAATTTCCTTCATCCCTAAACATAGGCCATTTCCACACTAGGCTGTTATAGTGCTATTATTCCAGTTTCAACATCCTATGGAATCCTGGGGTTTGCAGTTTAGGGAGGAGCCTTTGAGGCCCCCTTTGAGGTCTTTCCCTAAACTGCAAAGCCCAGGATTCCATAGGATGTTGCAAGTAGAATAATAGCACTATAACAGCCTAGTGTGGAAATGGCCATGGTCTATTGTGAGATATGATAGGAACTGCAGTTGGGCAACAGCTGAAAGAGCACACATACCCCATCTCTGGCCTAAAGGAAGCAGAACACAACACAGGGCTGCTATTGTCAGCACCAAACCCACAATCAATATCATGTCTGCTTTGACTTGTTGATTGTTATTATCCAGAGAAATCTCCTTAGACTGTAAGGGCAATTCTTTCTTATTTTTCCTGTTTCTGTGCAGACAAAGAGAAAATAGAAGCAATGACTAGCGGTGCTCAGGTGCAATGTGTTCTCCATTTGGTCATGGCTAAATGTCTTCTTTTCTTCATCTAAGTCTTACAGAGGCTTGCTGTTGAAAGCAAGGTGACACAGCCTCCTGCTGTACCATCAAAAGGCAACATAAATGCATGATCTAGTTTAATTTTGAACCAACAGAGAAGAAAACCATATAGCAGCATGAAGTGAAGTTCTAACAACTTCAGCACCCACAAGGACACAATAGAAACAGATGTTCTAATCTGAAATTTCCGTCAAAGACAACTAAGTTGTACATTACAAAAGCTTAGAAAAGTTATCATTTTGGACTTCAACTTCCAGATTTCCCAAGATTCCAAAAAGTAACTTTTCCAAACTCTGATTTTAATTCCTTTCGTTAGGAGGATTTGGATAATGAGTTTGACATTCTTCTATAAACACTGAAAGTTCTATGCTCCGACTCTCCCTAGTTTTTCATGGATTGCTTTATATTCTAGAACTCACCAGCTGCACAAGTTTTGGGAAAGTCTACACTAGGGCAATGATAGCATGGCACTGTGGATGGTGCCGTGTCTTATTGGTGCATTCTACATTTGACTAACAGTGTCCAGTGACATGATCAACACCTGCCACAGTAATGCCTAACTGTTCTGGAGAGTGTTTGTCATACCCTCCAACTGTCCTGATGTGCGAGGAACAGTCCCAATTAATCCTCTGTTGTTGCACTTTCTCAACCGCTTTTAAAATGTCCCAGTTTCTCTCTCCTCCTCTCACTTTCCTCCTTGGTCCTCCATTTACAGTGCCCCCCTACTTTTATGAGGGTTTGGGTCACAGAACCTTCCCAAAAGTAGAGACACTGTGAATAGCTCCCTCCCATGATCCCCTCCTATTCCCATCCGGGGCTTCCCCCTCCCTTTCCCTTCCCTTTGGTGTGCTAGGGTCAGAGCCAAGGGAATGGGAGGGGGGAGCTCAGAGGGGGAGAAGAAAGGTACATGTGTGCCTTCCTCTCCATTTCCTTGCATTCTGTCCAGATCTTGCATTCCTTCTCCATGCCCAGCAAAACACAAGGGAATGGGAGGAGGAGAATGCGGGGTAGGGGGGAGGCACGTGCGCATGCCTTGCAAATAATTTGTGAAGGTCAAGCCTCTGAATGTGGAAAGAGGACTGCAGTAGGACCTCTGTATCCATGGGGGATTAGTCCTGGCCCCCCTGTGGATATTGAAATCCGGGGACAGTAGAGAACACCCTGTCAACACCCCAAAAGAACAATTTTAAAGTACAGTTCTCCCATAGTGGCTATCGCCGCATTCCTGCATGCCCAGGGTCTGAGCTTGTGTGGGTACCTGGGACCAGGCCCGCAGCGGCATGTAGGGCCAGTGTTCGCCGCATCCCTGCACGTCCCAGGGCCTCAGCTCGCTCGCTTCAGCCAGCAGGGGTGAGCAGAGTGGGCCATCGCCCAATCTCTGCATGTCCGTCGCCGCCGCCTGTGAGAGCATGCTAGTTCCAGCCGGCAAAGGCATGCAGAGTGGGCAATCTCCCGTTCTCTGCATGCCTGTCACCAACTGCGGATAACTGAAACAGCGGATAATGAATCTGTGGATATGGGGGTTCTACTGTGTACTTTAACTGCTGCAAACTGAGTTCAAAATGCAAAAGTAGTTTGCACTCAATTAATTCAGCAGGGGGGAGGGGAGGCGGTAGAAGTGGCTCTTCCCAGCAGACTCAGACAAAAGCAAAGTGCTGGAGCCTCTTCTAGCTCATGCATTCTTCCTTATTAATAACTCTTGCCATCTTGGCCATGCTGATGTCGCTCAGTCACAGATGTCCCAGTTTTCATCCGTAAAACTTTGGACAGTCTGGTCTATTGATGTTGCTACATTAGCTGTTCTTTCTATGGCTGTTCTGCCTTCCTTCTCAAAGTGCTGAGGATGACAATGACACTAAGCCAGCAGGGGTCATAGCATGGTATCTTTTTAGCATAGCAAGATCAGAGGATTGTTTTAGTAGCCAGGAGGGGTTTTATCCTAAAAATGTGACTTATACCTTTTTAAAAGAAATAAATGTCTGAGATAATTTGAAATAAAGAGTACATGGAAATTTCAATTATGACATGTCAGAGCCATTCTGCAAGTTTTATTTTTTTTCAGTTCTCCTCCCCTGTGCCTACCCTTTTCATTTCTAAACACTTAAAAGTCTTACCCACAGTACATGGAAAACCACAGCAGCTTCAAAACAGCTTGAAATAGTATTTCCAGGTGCAGAAAGCAAGTCATTTGTTTGTCAAATCTCATTGTGTTCTTCTTCTCCCCTCCCTCCTACTGATTCCCTTGTCAATAGAATGCATATGGAGACTCAGCCACAGCTTCTTAGTTCACGCCCCCGAGACAACTGGAGAGGGGGAGGGAATGAAAATTGCTTTATTTACTAAAGCCAAGCCTGGAAGTCCAGAGTCAAAGCTCTCAGGCCCATAGGCTAGCTACTGGAGTGCAGCATCAGCTGTTTTAAAGTGATTCATCTCTCACAACAGGGAAGCAAAAGAACAGGAACTTTTCATTTTTTTCTAGTGGTCTTTTACCAAAGCTGGGTAATAGCCCTTGGGCATAAATGCTGTGCCTAGGATGGCAAAGGATACGGAAAACCTGCCACTTTCCAGGAACGGTCCTTATTTCCTTATTCATTTCTTTACTGAAGCATGGAAAAGACAATACTGAGGCCCTTTTCGCACCTTACCTTGTTCACGGTACCGTCACGCGGGGATCGTGCAAAAAGCCTCTTGAGGGAGGGAATCACATCCTCTGCACTTCCCTCTGCACCAGCTCCATGCTGGATGGAAGGAAATGCGACAGCTCCGCCCCTTCCTTTTGCAGAGCTGCCAGGTATTTTCCCAGGCTGTGCTGGGGGAGTAAGCGCGCTCATCGCGCTTCTTGAGGTTCTGCATGCCAGGTAAGTGCAGGAGGGACACGGGAGGAATGCACAATCGCAAGTCATTTTTGGCAAAGAGCCAAAAATGATATAATCTGTGATTGCCACAGGATTACTAAGGGAGTGCCGCACGATCACAAGAGTATCACACAGAACTGTCCTCGTGATTGTGCGTTGCTCCTGTGGCCATTTCGCATTTGAAGTGGCATGTGAAAAGGCCTGAGAGGTGTCATTATAGCCATCTTTCAGTATTTGAAGGGATATTATGGAGAAGATGGAGTGGGCTTGTTTTCTGCTGCTTCAGAGGCTACAACATAAGCCAATGGATTCCAATTACTATGGCCCTTTTAGCATGCCTTTTTTTTGCGCAAGCGCCCCTTGAGCATCGCGTGAATGGGAGCGTCACTCTGTATGACACACTCCCACTCATGTGACGCTCACGAGGCTAAAGCAGGGCACGCGTGCATTTTTTTATTTTTGGCCGTAAGCCGCAAATACTGCGCACTCGTGCAATGCTCGCGGTGCCCTCGCGCATTTACCTGTGTGCGGTGCTTCGGCGAACCAGGCCAGTCGCGCTTCCTTTACCCAGCGCAGCCTATAGCTCCCACACTGCGCTGCGGAAGAAAGGGGCGGGGCGCTAGCACGACGGTCGCGCTACGAGGAAGCCGATGCGGGAGGCAGAAGGGCTGTCGTGAATGGCAAGCGCGAGCGGCTGCTTGTGTGAGCACCGCTCCCCACTGCCGCGATGAGGTAAGGTGTGAAAAGGGCCAATATCAGGAAGACCTTCTTGACGTTAAGAACCAGTTCAAGAGTGCAACAGGTTGCTTCAGAGGACGATCAACTCTCCTTCTTTGTAGATCTTTAAACAGAGGTTGGATGGCCATCTTTCAGAAGTGCTTTAGTCAAATATTCCTGCATGGCAACAGGCTGGACTAGATGGGCTTTTTGGTTCCTTCCAACTCTAACTGTCTATGATTCTATGAAAATTTCACTCTTGCCTCCCCAAGAAAAGAGCTTACAATGTTACTTCATAACAGTAATTTGTTTCTTTTGTTTTGTTTTGTTTTAACTTCTTAGCAGCGTTTGGGGAGTAACCGATTGTCACTACATATTAACAGTGTTGAAAAAGTAACTTGTGGCATTATTCACTGCAGTGTCCATTGCTTGTTATTATTTGCTTTTTAAAAACAACCTTATGACTAACAACACGGCACAAATTCCAGGCAAAATGCTGACTTGCAGCGCCCTTTAGAAATAATAAAACTTGGTTTGTTCCATCAGTAAAATAACTTGTTCCTATTACATTATTTTCAGAATGCACCTTCATTACGTTCTCATTGTTCCCTCAAAATAAATAGTTACAGGGAACTTTGTTTATTCTACTCCTAAATTCCAAATCCTTCCAAACAGTAACTCTGACCACTGACGATACATTTTATTATTTATTCAAGTACATGTTTCCAAACTCAGCTACTATTTACCTTTTCAACCCAGTTTGTACGCCATCTAAAATTGACCTGCACCTTCGGTAATATTTACAGAAAAACCAGCTGCATTCTCGTCCACTTTTGTCCTCCACCTTACAAGGAGCCTATGTTTTTTAACGGCGGCAGAAACAGATTCCCCTCAAAAATGGGGAAATATGCATTGACCATCATTACCCATAGGGCATACTGACCACAGTCGCCCATATTGACAGCCGGGCTATTGTTTGTTTAATTCTAGCTGCTGGCTGTGTTTAAATGCACCCTTTCAGCCAAGAAATGCTTTATTAGCCTTTCACAAACCACAATCAGAAATCATGGTTTGTTGATGGCTTGCAAACTCTGGCTTCTCATTACACTTGAATCCACAGATATTGCCTTGACTCCTGCAGGCTTGACAACTGCTGCTCTGTTAACATTTATGTTTTATATTTCAAGCAGTATGGGAGATAAGGCACAGCCTGGACTGGACTCTTTTATGCCAACACACACACACTTTGCATGACCCATGCACTCAATTCCTGCAGTAGGTTTGTTGTTATTTTTTTTCTTTTGTTTTTTAAAAATAATAAATAATACTCACAAAAATTGCTTGACCATCCATTGGACCCTGGCAAAAGAAAAAAAATTCTTTAAAAAGTGCCATAATTACATCCCTAAAAGTGTTTATTAAATATATATAGTCTGTAATGTGGGTGGAAGTGAGAAGGCATCATTCATTCATGCAAAGTATGTATGAGGCATTTTTACAGCTTACAGAGTAATCTACTCAAAATGAATACGGTACCTCACAGAGTGATGAAAGAAAATAAAACACTTTAAGCACAGATACAGCAATAGTTGAATAAGAAAACTTGGGAACATATAGCTATCAAATTTATTTAGGAAAAAAAAACCAGAAAAGCAATTCACTTTGAAGGATCTTTTAAAGGCCTTATGGTGAATTGAACGTGAAAAGACATTCTGCTCTAAGGCCTCACTGCACTCTGTCATACCCTCCAACTGTCCCAATTTGACAGGGACAGCTCTGAATAATGGCCAGGTCATGATGCTTCCCTGCCACAATATTTTATGGAAACAGATAGACGGGACCATGGTTTCATTCATACATATAAATATATATACATGCATATGTGTATATACTTATGTTACATTGCACAGCCTATATTCTGCTGAATGCTATGCTTGCTGTCATGTATAAGACTCCACTTGCAAATTACCTGTATGTATGGAATTGCTATGATATAACCACACAAGTGGGAGGGGGCTGCAGAGCAAAGGCAAGAAAAGAAATCTGAAGTGTGTTATGAGAACAAAGTGTTGTTGATATAATGGAGAGGACTCAGGGAGTAAGTCAACAACTGCTCAGGGTAGAGAAAGTCTGGGAAAAGCACCCTTCTGGGAAATACAGGATAACACTTTAGTAACCAGTGAAAGCTTAGCCCACACAAATTTGTAATGGGTTGCTCATAAGAAAATGTAAGCTGGCTGTACAATTCAGTTCTGGCAAGTTCTGTGGAAGTGTGCAGCTGTTACCCATGACTATCCTTGGATTAAACTACTGTTAACTTCAGAGTGTGTTCTCTGGATCAGAGGTTATCCTGTACATGACAATAATCCTCTGTTATCCCAGTTCTTCAACTACTTTTAGTATGTCCCAGATTCTCTCTCCTCCTCCCACCTTCCCCCTTAGTTTCTCTCTCTCCTCCTCCCATTTTCCCCCTTAGTTTCTTTCTCCTCCCCCCACTTTCCTCAGCTTATTGCAATTGCTGCAAACTGAGTTCCATGTGCAAAAGTAGTTTGCAACTCAATTAGTTCATCAAGGAGGAAAAGAGAGGAGGTGCCCTTCCCAGTAGCTCAGGCAAAAGCAAACTGCTGCAGCCTCTCCTAGCTTGTGTGTTCTCATTAATAACTTTCATCATCTTGAACACAGCCGGGTGTTGCAAGGCCACATGTGTCCTGGCTTTCACCTGTGAAAATGTTGGAGGACGCTTAACAAATTTCCTCAGCAAGGGGTAGCAAGAGGTTGTGGGAGAGCAATGTAACTCTTTCATACCATAAAGCTGCACACTGTACAGAAGGAATTTGTGCTGAAGAGGTAAAGGGGCATATGATTTTTCAAAATGCAGTTATGACACCGTCTCCTCTTCTTCTACAATAATGCTACAACAAAACAGGTTCACAACTGCAGGAAACAAAACTCAAATGCAAAAATTTTGCAGATGTGGAAGGAGATTTGCCTCGTGTAATCCAGGCTGTCACTAAGGCCCTTTCCACATGGCATTTGCCATGTGAAAGGGTGCCTGGAGCGTCACGCGATTGTGAGGAGCAATCTGCACGACGCACTCACAATTGCGCAAGGCTCCAGGGGCCGGCAGGCGCCGATTGCACACCTTTTCATTTTCAGCTGGAAGCAGAAAACAGTGCATGATTGCGCATTGTTCCTGGGCCCCATGCACACTTACCTGGCATGCAGAGCCTCCGGAGCCACAGCGGTCGCACTTCCTGCCCCAGTGCAGCCTAGGAAACTCCCAGGCTGCACTGTGGAAGGAAAAGCTGGGGCTCTCGTGCGAGCAGGCAGCTTGTGCGGAGCTGAAGCAGCAGGGGCGCAACAGCCTCTCGCTGGAGGCTGCTCACGTGATCCCCGCACCCCAGCACCGGAAGAAGGTAAGGTGCGGAAAGGGCCTAAGAAGCAGACATCTCTATGCAGAGGGATTTCCAGGTGCAAACAACCACATGCTGTTATTACCAGAAATGGGGCTAGGCTGGTAAAGTACATCTACTTATCTGTTCAGGTAAATCAGCAGAAAGAAAGGGGGTTTATTAGGAAGAGGCAATGGAAGAGAGACGAATATTGAAAAAAAAATCAGAAGTGCTGGGAGAGTGATGGTGGAAGCCAGGAGGAAGCAGAGAGGAGAGGGCAGTGAGAAGACTGTGGGTCTTTCTGCACTATCCTGCTATAGTGCTATCATTCCACTTTCAACATCCTGTGGAATTCTGGGATTTGTCATTTACTGAGGCCAAAGAGCTCTCTGGCTGAGAATACTAAATGCCCCTTCCTAAACTGCAAACCCCATAGGATATTGAAAGTGGAATGATAGCACCATAAACAGTGTAGAGAAGAAATGTCCTGCAATCATTTTGCTCCACAGTGAGTCACCTCTTAGTACTGAAAATCTCTCCCAATCAGAAACTTTGGGGGCTGGCTTTATAAGCTGCAGAGCTTGGAACAGTTACCTTTTTGGATGACCACTCTGAGAATTCCAAACTCATGCTGACTGGGGGATTCTGGGAGCTGTAGTCTAAAAAATAACTTTTCCAAGCTCTGTTTATTAGGGTTATGTTTATCGGGTAGCCAAGAAGGATGGTTTGTCTAACTATTCTATAGCAGCAACAGGCATATATGAACAGAGTAGGACAACATTTGGACCAGCTGTCTCATTAAGAGCAGTCTGCTAGGCAGTATTCAGCAAGCAGTAATGTGTCAGAAGCTAATTTGTGCTTAGGAAGTTCTTGTTAAGAACCCAGGAACTGACCAGCTGCCAACCTTACTTGTGAATAAGAGGAGGCAGAGGAAGCCTCCTTCCTTTCAGAACTGAAGTTCTGAGGAGAGCAATACTATTATTATCATACTTATGTATATCCTGCCTTTTTTCCAGTCTGAGACTCAACAGACTCAAGTTGACAAAAGAAAGCACGACACAAATAAAAGCAGAACAGAAATGAAGAAATCATAGTCCTCAGTGTATTTCTGGGCTCACTTGCTTAAATGGGGCTTGTAGGTGTACATGAAAGGACTGAAATCTCACTCCTTAAGGAATTAAACACCTACAAGCCAGCAGCATTCATCAGCAAAGAAGAGCATCACAGACAGCTATTTTTAAATTCCATCCCACCTACAAAGATAAAGTCCTATTAGCACACAGAGCACACAGTGTTACAGTTTAATATGCTCTGTTGCTCATTCAGTAACTGTTTTATTTCTGGTGCACAGAAATGGCATGAAGATACCTTAATACAATATTTTACATGGAAAAGTACTGATTGGTGCCATATGTCACAGCTCACTGTGCAAGATTAATGTAGCTATTCACTTACTTATGCCTTATCCCCATCTGACTGTCCTGATTTGGCAGGGACAGTCCCAATTAATTCTCTGCCATTCCATTTTTTTAGCTGCTTTTAAAATATCCCAGTATCTCCCTCCTCTTCCCACTCCCCCCTTCAGTTTTTCAATGCCACAAACTGAGGCCCTTTTCGCACGCAGTTTTTTTTTTTTGCACGAGGGCCCCTTGAGTGTCATGTAAATGGGAGCGTCAGTCCGTACAATGCACTCCCACTCATGCGACGCTCAGGCGTCTAAAGCGGGCCACGCGCGCATTTTTTTATTTTTGGCTCTAAGCCGAAAATACTGCGCAGTCGCGCAATGCTTGTGGGGCCCTCGCGCACTTACCTGCGTGCAGTGCGTCGAACAAGCCAGCCGGGTCGCGCTTCCTTCCCCAGAGCAGCCTACAGCTCCCAGACTGCGCTGCGGAAGGAAGGGGCGGGGCACTAGCGCGATGGTTGCGCTACCAGGAAGTGACCTGCGGGACAAAGGAGCGGGGAAGCGGCAGCTTTCCAGCTGAGGCTTTTCGCGCAAGACGCCCCCCCAGCCACGCAAATGGGTAACGTGCGAAAAGGGCCAAAGTGGAAAAAGTAGCTTGCACTCCATTAACTCAGCATGGGGAGAGGAGAGAAAGGGACAGCATGTTGCTCTTTCCAGGAAGCTCAGGAAAAAGCAAATGCTGCAGCTTCTCCTAGCTTGTTTGTTCTTTCTCATTAATAACTTTTACTATCTTGACCACAATCTGGACAAGTTGGTGTGGATGTTGGTTGGCCACATGCATCCCAGTTTTCATCTGTGGAATGTTGGAGGGTATGACTCAGTGGGTGAGCTTAGGGAAGTTACACTCTCTCAACCTCAGAGAGAAGCAAAAACAACCTGCCTCTGAACAAATCTTGCCAAGAAAACCCCATGATAGGTTTGTCTTAGGATCACCATAAGTTGGAAACAACTTGAAGGCACATAACAACAATGGTATATGCATACTGGCTTCTCCTTAATTAAAATGCCATGCTTGGAATCAGAATATGGAAGGATGCCGCATATATTTTACACACAGATAGAAAAATTCCTTAAATTTTAGCTTCTCAAAACCGAGCATTTTAAACAGTGAAGGTGAAGGATAACAACAAAATCAGATGCTTGTTTTCTTTAAGAAATACTACCACTTTCTGCTATGATTTAAAGTCCAGAGCAGGACTACACAGTCATAGCCTTCTAGATGTTTCTGGACTACAGTTCCTATAAGCCCTCAGCATCGGCTATGCTGTTCATCTTATAGGAGTTAGATGCCAAAAACATTAAGATGGCAACAGTCATAGCCTCTGTCTTTGTTCTTTGAAGCTGCTGTGAAGAGCTGCATGGCATAAGACTCTACAAAAGGTGTGATTTTTTTTTGCAGTGGCAGAAAAATTCACATGCGCTGACTTTCTGCTTATTATGTAGTGATAAGTCAAAGGAGTTCCAGGAGAAAAAGAAGAGGGCAATCCTAACTCCCAAGTACTGGCACAGAGACAGAAAATGGAAAGGAATGACAAACAGTGACACCTTCTATCAAACACAGAAAACCTCCATTTTGAAACCCAGCCCTCCCCATGTGTCCCTGTGTAACCCTCTTTTCCTCAAAATATTTTGCAGCCCATAAGAGGCACGGGGAAAATTCTGCCATCATTTTGGACTCCCTGAACTGTTTTTTGGCCCAGGAGAGAGTTTTTTTTTAAACAGGAATGAACTGGGAACCACACTGAGTTTGGAAAAAGGCCTCTTTGGTCTTAAAATAGTCTGGGAAGATCCAAAAGCATGGCCGTATTGTCCCCTCCAACAGCTCTAATATATGCAGGGTACAATGTGAATTAAACCAAATTATTTCTGCCACTTGAAAAATATCAGGGATGGGGGCTCTTGAGGGCTGCAAAAACAGCTTGGGTGGCCACTTGCAGGTTTACATTACAAAAATAGTGTGATATGTGTGTTGAAAGGGACAATTCTGTCCATTCTGGTTTCTCTCAATTCCTCTTCTTCACTTCAGTTCATCCCAGACACTGGTATTTTCTTAAAAGTTTGCATGAAAAATTGTGTGTGTTTTTGGGCATGTTTTCCCAAACACATGCATGTTTGTATGTGCTTTTTTTGTTTTCCATTGGAGAACCTCACTGCAAAGTTCAGAGAAATATACATTTCACAGCACAATTTCATTTCTGTGGAGTTATGCAAGTCTGCATTAAAATGCAAACCAAATGAATTTTCTCTCCCATCCTTATGTATATCTAACTGAATCCTTTTTCTGTCTCTGTAGTACTGGACCACATCAAAACAGAGCCCATTTGTTGATAAACATTCCATTTATCAGATGACCGACATACAAAAGCTCCAGTCATTTACATATACATAAAGTTAGGTACTCACCATGCCAAGCATGTCCAGGCTGAGAGGCACATCATGAGACTGCTGTCTAATTGGTTTATCCGCCTTGACCTCAGCATAATAGACCTTGGGAAGGTGACAGTTAAGAGAGGTAAAGTAGTAAGAATGCCACTGCATTAGCACTATGCAGGTTCAAACAGATTACTCTTTTTAGGAAGTAAAATGATCGGCTCTCCAGCAAACATATTTATGCACATATAACACTAAAGACACAAATTTTCAAAAGTACACAAACACATTTCAATTGCAATACTATATACCGCCTACCTGATTAATTGCCTCTTTACAACAAGACAGGGTCCCAACATGCCTGAAGGAGGCTGTGGTAGGACTTCCTCTGAAAAAGCCTTCCTAGGATCCTACTATACTAGATAACTATAGGCCAATCTCTAACCTTTCATTTTTGGGCAAGTTATTAGAGTACGTGGTGGTTTTGCGACTCCAGAGGTTTCTGGATAAGGTGGATTATCAAGATCCATTTCAGTCTGGTTTCAGGCCTGGTTATGGAACAGAGACAGCACTGATCACCTTGGTACTCAAGGAACTAGAAACTGGAAGTTTCTGGACCTCTCAGTGGCTTTCAGTACCATTGACCATGCTATCCTTCTGAGTTACCTTGCTGGAATGGGGCTTGGAGGTGCTGTTTTACAGTAGCTCCATTCTTTCCTGGAGGGGCCCTCTCAGAGGGTGTTGTGAGGGATTGCTGCTCAACAACTTGGCCACTAACCTGTGAAGTCCCTCAGGGTTCAAGCATGCCCTCATGTTATATAACATCTTCATGAAACTACTGGGGGAGGCTGTCTGGAGTTTTGGAGTCAGGTGTTACCATATGCTGACAATACCCAGCTCTATTTACTTCCTTTCTACCTAATTCCAAGGAAACTGTTCCTGTGCTAAATTGGTGTTTGGCAACTGTAATGCACTGGATGACCGCAAGCAAATTGAAGCTTAATCCAGACAAGACAGAGGTCTTCCTGGTCAATCAATAGCAAATTCAACCTGTGCTAGATGGGGTTATATTCCTCTTGAAAATACAGGTTTGCAGTTTGGGCGTACTCCTGAATTCAGCTCTGAGTGTGGGGGCCCGGTGACTAGGAGTGCTTTTACACAGTTAAAGCTAGTGTGCCAATTGCACCCATTCCCAAGAAGTCAAATCTGGTCATGACAGTACATGCCTTGATTGTATCATGTTTGGATTACTGTAACGCGTTCTATGTGGGATTGCCTTTGAAAAGTGCAGAGAAACTACAGTAGGCCCAAAGAGTTGCAGCCAGGTTGTTAACTGGAGCTATCTACAGGGACCACACGACTCCCTCATTGCAACAGATCCACTGGCTTCTGGTCTGTTTTCAGGCAGTGCTGTTTTACCTATAAAACTCTATATGGCTTGGGCCCAGGTTATTTGAAGGACTGCATCTCCTTTTATGAGCCCATTAGAGCTCTAGGATCATCTGGAGAGGCCCTTCTCTCTGCCACACCACTCTCTCAGGCATGTTTGATGAGAACAAGGGAGAGGCCCTTCTCAGAGGCTGCTCTCAGACCTTGGAACTCCTTCCCTAGAGAGGCCCCTTTTATGAATGTTTGTGCTGTTTTTAATTTGTATTGTTTTAATGTTGTTAGCTGTCTTGAGTCCCATTATTGGGAGAAAGGTGGGATATAAATGGATAAAATGATCATCATCATCATCACCACCATCATCATCATCCCTGTGTCATCGAACTCAATAGGATTTGTTTCTGAGTAGAAATGTATAGGGTTGTATTAAGTGTATTTCTACAAGACCATGAAGTATAATCAGGCAAAAGAAAATGAATTCTATAATGGGGATAGTTCTGCAGGTGCTGGTCTTCTGGATATGTAACTTCCCAGGGAGGGATGAGACTAACAGCTCAACCTGCCAGGATTCCTTTTCCTACACAGCTATTAAAGCTATAATAATCCTATCCACCTTTACAATCTACATGATAATGAGCATATCTACTTTAAACCCTTATAGCAGTTTTATGCTACTTTAGTTTTCATTGCTCCATCCAAAAGAATCCCAGGTACCTGTGGAACTGAGGCCCTTTCTGCACCCTACCTTGCCCATAGTCTTCTGGTCGTGATTTCAGCAGTGTCTCTGATGGGAAGGGAGTGCGATGGGAATGCTCCCCTCTGCACTGGACCAGCGCCCTGCAGAAGGGAACATGATGGACATGCCTCTTCCTTCTGCAGTGCAGCCAGGCTCTTTCCCGGGCTGCACTGGAGCAGGAAGCACCTCCATAGCACTTCTGGGCCTTCCACAGGGCAGCTAAGTACAGGAGAGTTGAGTGATTGCAGGCCATTGATGGGGAAATCCCATTAATGATTTCCTCCATGATCGTGCCAGCTGGCAAAGGGAGAAGGACAGGACTGTGACATCTTGAGAAAGCATTATTGTGGTCCCGCTCCTTTCATGTCCCCACGCCAAGACATAGGCCTCCTGCAGAAAGGGTCTGAAAGAGAACCAGTGCGATGTAGTGGTTTGAGCATTGGACTACCAGCCTGGAGATCAGGGTTTCATTCCCTGCTTCACCATGCAAACCCACTGGGTGACTTTGGGTGCATCATATCCTCTCTGCTCCAGAAAACTCTGTGATAGGTTTGCCTTAGGGTTACCATAAGTCAGAAATGACCTGAAGGCACAGCAACAGCAGTAGTACTAAGAATGGTCTTCTAAGCAGCTTTAGTGCTGTAGTCAGGGAGTGCAATAGGGGTCCCTAGCAGAAAATTCTAAGAATCTCACAAAACTACAAATCTCAAGATTCTGTAGGATGAAGCAATGAAGGTTAAAGTGCTGTGAAACTGCTATAATGCTAGAATATAAATACATCATATGTTAAAGACATGCAAGAATTTGGCACAATTTGCAATGTATAATACAGCAACCCATCTGGCTAGATTTCATCAAAATACATAGTGAAATTTTCACTAGAACAGGGTAGGAACAGCAAACCTAAAAACAGTGCATTAACTCCACAACACTGGTTACACTTGTGGACTGCCACTTGCAGTACCATCTAGCCAGCATTGCCATGGCTATACTAGTTAGAGATAGGAGCTGCAGTTCAAAAAAAGTAAGTTTCCCAAGTTTAGAATGTTAAATTCTATCATATAACCTAGAAAACTGTCCAAAATGAATGCGTAGCTCTGTTAAAAAAAAGAAAAAAGGCAAAAGAAAAGCTACACAATCAATATGCAAAGATCAAGAACAGGAAATCAAGAAACATTTAACATGAAAAAAAAAATTCTAGACCCTCATCCCTTGGCAGCTGAAATGTATGGTAAGCCTGGATTCCCCTTCCCCTTATACAGTCTGAATGAATCGTGCTAGCAATACTTCCCATCTGCTTGAAATCTAACACTACTTTAGCAGGCACAGGAGAGTTTGGACAGCTGGACCACCAAAAGACTTGACTATGCATTAAGAGCAGCAGAGGAATCCAGACCTGCTGTGCTTTCTCTTTTCAAAGTAACACAATCCCCCTACCGCAGATCAAGTGCAACCCTACACAACATCACACATGTATGTGCTTCCTTTTTCTGTGCTTCACTCTGGCAAGGCTTGTCCTGATTTGCATTTATTGCATTTCAATTTTGAGAGGACTTTAAGGATAATAAAACAATAATAGTGGTAGTTAAAATCATGACAATTGCTATTAGTATGATCACTAAGAGACTGCTCTTTATTAAGGTTACCAAATCCTACAGGTACAGATGGCTGTACTTTTTTAATTATTTAAAACGGACACTGCAGATTCCACATTTTCCTTCATCAGAGGTTGGAAGAGGCACATTTTGTTGTCATTCTCCTTTCTATTCCATGAACTATCTGGGGAACTAGCTTCACTAAGAAAGTAAAAAAATGTTGACAAATTTTCTCATTCTCAAAAAGAAAGGGTTTCTCTACACACAGATGCTTAATCTCAGAGATATTTGCACTTTGCAAGTTGTCCAAGAAAACCCCAACACTTTGTGCAGAAAAATATATTTTGTACCAAATACACTTTTATGCACAAAAATGGTGTTTAAAATGTTGTTTTGCAAGAAGATTAGTTTTTTACAATCTGCCTCCCCATGTAAAAAATTGTCCAAAAATACACAAAAATTCTCCCTTCCCAGTAGGGAGAAAAGATTTAACCTCTTCTGTTCTTGCAGGTAAGAATAAAATAAGTGAAGGTTTATATCCCAGTTCTTCACTCTGTTTTTTCCAATGCCACTCCTTCCTGCTTCTCTAAGTCCTCAGACAGATCCAGCTGCCACCAATAACATTCATACAGGCTTTACAATAAGGCCAAATCAAACGTTCTGGACCTCATGAGATCGGCAGGTGAATTCCTCCCACGAGCTTGCTTTTTTCCCTTGTTTTGGCATAGCCTGAGCATAAGGAGAGATTTGCTGGCCAATCTCAGGGAGATTGAAAGCTCATCAACAGAGCACTACCTTTTCGGGTTTACCTTTGCTGGAACCACTGCAATGTAGTCTACCCACTAATAGAATGCCACTAAAAAAGAGATCAGTGGATCACAGTGGATTCCTGAATGCTCTGGAGGATTTTCTAGCTGTTGATCTTGTTGATATCTTGTTTGATACGTGAAATGGGGAAATAGCCCAGAGTAATGAGATGATCCCTCCTAAGCATACTTTAGTTAAGTGCAGAGCTGGGCCTCCTTGATTCTGTAGGAAGTTCAGGGCAGTGAAATGTTGGGGTAGATGATCAGAGTAATGATGGAGCCCACTCTGCAGTGGTGAGGGCAGCAAAGAAGATGTTCTTGTTACTGCAATGGCATAACCAAGACAAGGAGCAATGGATTCAAGCTTCAGGAAAGGAGATTCCACTTGAACCTCAGGAAGAACTTCCTGACAGTCAGGGCTGTCCGGCAGTGGAATATGCTGCCTCGGAGTGTAGTGGGGTCTCCTTCCTTGGAGGTTTTTAAGCAGAGGCTAGATGGCCATCTGTCAGGAATGCTTTGAGGGTGTTCCTGCATAGCAAGGGGTTGGACTGGATGGCCCGTGTGGTCTCTTCCAACTCTACATTTCTATGATTCTATGATTCTATGATTCTATAATCTCATCCAGCAGAATTGTTTCAGCTAGCCAAGAAACTATTGCATTCTAAACTTCAGATTATTAAGGAAGCCTCTGAATTAAGCCTCTGAAACTCACTGCGATGAATTTGTATTTGCAAAGAAAATCACTTGGATCCATTCTGACTTGGACACAGACAACAGATTCTCAGGAGGCAATCAGGGGACACACTTGTCCAGTTCTGATGATAAGTTTCAGTTTCTTCAATTTGATAATGTAGACCAATGATCCTCAACCTTCTATCTTTGAGAAGTTTTGGACTTCAGCTCCCTCAATCTCTTATCATTGGCCAGGCTGGTGGAGCTTCTGGGAGTTGAAGTACAAAAGAGCTAGAGCATCAAAGGTCGAGAATCTCTGATGTAGACAATTGCCTAGAAAAGTGAGGATAATCACCTTGCTCATTTGACCAAAGTTCTACCTGGCTGATTAAAGTTGTCAGCATAGGGCTGGCCAATTGAATGGTGGAGATTGTCCTTCTTTGACATACAATGGGCCCTCAGTATCCACTGGAGTTAGTTCCAGGATCTCCCATGGATACCAAAATCCATGGATGCTCAAGTCCCAGTAGATACAATGGTGGAGTAAAATGGCATCACTTATATGAAATGATGAACAACTCAAAGGTTTGCTTTTTAGTGTTTTTTTTTAAAATTTATATATTTTCAAACCGTGGTTGGTTGAATCCATGGATACAGACTCTGTGGATATGGAGGGCCAACTGTATTTATCTCCCAGTTCCTCTAAACGAAGCAGTTAAGATCTCCATGAAAAATTCTTCACTGGACAGCACACTCTAGATAAGAATCAGCCATTTTCTCTTTTAAGTCTTCCTTTTTAAAAGTAAGGTCTTAGACCAAGTGATAGCTGCACAACTTCAAGCTTTCCTGGATGAAACTGGTTACTTTGATCCATTCCAGTCTGGGTTCAGACCTAGCTTGGGGAGAGAAACCCCTTAGCCTCCCTGGTAGATCGTCTATGCCAGAAACTGGTTAGGAGAGGAGATGTGAATCTATTGGTTCTACTGGACTTCTCAGCAGCATTTGATGCCTTCAGTAATAGTCTCCTTCTGCATCATTTGCCTCATAAAGAACTTGGGGGCACCATTTTGTGGTAGTTCTGGGGCTATTTGCCTGAATACTTCCAGAAGGCAGTATTGAGGGTCTGTTGTTTGGCCTCATCACCATTAGCCTGTGGAGTTCCAGAAGGAATGCTGAATAAGGTTTAATGACGGTTAAATAAACTGAGGCTTCTGTGATGTCACAAGTCTGTATATAAAAATGTTGCTTGATTTATTTGTGTGTTATGAGGTAAGTCCCTGTTGGAAGGACAGAAGTGGAGTGTTGAAGTAAATGCTGATTGAAGTAATGTTTGAGGAGATTTGCATGGGGCAGTTGGTGACTGGCAGTTAAGAGTTTGAGGCCATTTCTGCACTACAGTGTTATAGTGTGATTATTCCACATTCAACACCCTATGGAATCCTGGGGTTTGTAGTTTAGGGAGAGGCATTTAGAATTTTCAGCCAGATTGCTCTTTGGCCTCAGTAAACTACAAATGCCAGAATTCCATAGGATGTTGGAAGTGGAATAACAGCATTATAAGTGTAGTGCAGAAATGGTCTGAATTTGAGAGTAGTCAGTTTTGCCTGGGGTTTGAGAAGGGTGCAAGTGGGAAAGTGTTTGAGAGGCCTTTGTGGAAGACTAGAGTTGGAGTGAGAGAAAGGAGTTTGAATTGTGTGATTGGTAAGAGTCTGATTTAGGTTGAGAGGAGAAAATTAGGTATTTCTGATGTTATATATAAACAATCTACTTTTTTATGGCTACAATCTGCAAATATTGTTTTTCTTTTTCTATATACTTTTGGGCCTCTGGAATTGCTATCATTCTAAAAGCTTGGGTTCAGACAAAGTGTCTGTGGTGGTAGCAGCACTGAAGGTGGAAGGGTTACGTCCTGCTGGGGATAACAGTAGTATAAATTCTCATATGACCCTTGAGTGTATATAGAGTGAACCCACAGTTGGATTGGAGCCAGCAAGGGAGGCAGGAGGATGTCTTTATGTGTGACAGATGTAGGGATCAAGGAAAGCCATCATACTGTTTGCAGTGAGGACTGGGAGGCTTCAAATTTGATGGGTTTAGTATAAAGACTCCTCACACGTGGCCACAGTGGTGGGACTGCCTGAGAGGAATCCCCACAGATGATGTGATTGCCTCAGTGGAAAGCTCCACATTTGTTGTGTACAATGGTGGGATAAAGGGTAGCATCTTCACATAAAGGGTGGAAACCTGCACATCTGATGTAGGCAGATGTGCCTAAGATTTCCATATTTGGCGGCAGCAGTAGAATTACTAAAGAGTAACACCCACAGCTCCATCAAGAAAAGACAGGAGGACCAGTAGGAAAACCAACCAAGGGTTTGATTTACACCTTGTTCTGGCTGGGGCTGCACACCCTCAGAAAGAGCAGATTCCCAGCTTGAAGGTTCTCTTTTACCCACCATTGCTCCTAGAATATTTGACTGCTATGGCCAGAAGTGCCTCTTCTCAATTTTGGCTGGTGTGCCAGCTGTGCTCCTTCCAATGGACATCAGTTTTGGCCACAGTGATTCATGACTGAAATATCTCCTGATTAGACCATTATAACATGCTCTAGATGGAGTAGATCTTGAAGAGTGTTCAGAAGTCAGCCCGAAATGCAATAGCCAGACTCCTACTGGTGAGTAGAGAGTATAGGCCTTGTACCATCTACATTGACTTCCAATTTGTTTCAAAGCCAAGTCGAAGCTGTTGGTTTTGATCTCCAAAGCCCTAAATAGCCTTAGGAGAGGACATCTGCAATAGAGATGTAGTTCTTCACAAATCTCATTTTTGAAGGGAACAATAATTTCAACAATTTTCTTCTCACTGCAAGAAAGCCTGCAAAAACCACAGTTTTCTTTTTAAAAAATATTTTTAACGATGAAATATATACACAAATCAACAAAAAATACTGAAACAAATCTCATAAGACATGAAATACAATAATATAAACAAGAAATATAGGGAAAGCAGGGAGAATAGAAGGGATAAATAGAAAAAAAACCATACCAACAAGTCAATTGAACAAAATAATTTACACAAATAATTACAGATATTTGGATGCTTCCATCTGGAATGCGGATACTGCCTTGATAAATCCTCACAATCGGAGAAACTAGTAATCTCTCCGTCCTAGGAAAGGGGACAATCTTACTTAGCTGCTCTTTCAGAAAACAGCTAATTAGGTTTAAAACTGTTACCATTAATATTCCATCATCTTTATCCTATATAGTCAAATGGTAACCCTATGAAACTTATTCCCTTTAACATTCCAAATTCAAAAACAACGGTGACTTATCTTCTACTACTATTTTCACCCTCCAAGGCTTTAATGACAGGTGAGCATAAATACATTACCTAACTATAGTAATAATACTCTGATCTGCTCCCTCACATAAAAAGGAAACAGTTAAAAAAATTAGATTTCAATTAGAGTTCTTCATTAATTGAAAATACAGATCAGGAATGAAAAGCAAGAACAGAAATCTTTTTACTTTGTAGAAATGTCGTTAGTGGCTCCCATGCCTTGTAAAATTTACTGTCTACCATATTTCCTAGTCTGTAAGTCATCTTATCTATTTCTGCAATCTCCATAACCTTTTCCAACCACTCTTCAGTTGTAGGGATAGAAGTCAATTTCCAGTGCCTGGCAAAAACTATTCTAACTGCAGCCATAAGGTGCCACATTAATCTTCTGATCTGGAAGTTGGGCCTTGGTTCAGTTCTCCATATACCCAGCAGAAAAAGTTCTGGTATTAATTCAATGTTCATTTTTAAAATCTTTTGTATATTAGAACGAACAGTAAACCAGAATTTCTTTGCTCTGTCACATCCCCACCACATGTGAAAAAAGGTGCCAACTTGATTCGCACATTTCTAGCAATGATTTTTCATCTCGTTATTCATCTTTGCAAGTCTATTTGGTGCCGTGTACCACCAATGCACCATCTTTAAAGTGTTTTCTTGCAATGCATAAGATCTTGAGTCTGTCATATTATCTTTCCAGATTTCTTACTCTTACAACAGGACATTACGGCCTAAGTCTCTTGCCCATTTTATCATACATTCCTTTATAGCCTCATCCTTCAAATTAATGGTTAGTAACATTCTATACAACCTAGAGAGTAGATGTTTTTCCCCTTTTAACAAGCAAGCTTCTAATTCAGTAGGCCTCAGCCCAACCCCTCCATTTTGGCAGTCTTTTTTGAACCTCTCCTTTATTTGCAGATATGGAAGCCATTGTATTGAAAAACCTTCTCCCACCAGCTGTTGTTGGTCTTTCAGTAGGGTAAAATCTCCTCTTTGCTTTAGCAATTCCTTATAGGTAATCCAGTTACCATCTCTTCTAAGTCCGGGAATGGAGAGCACTTCCGCAGGTGATACCCATGATGGTAATTTTGGGCAAAGCAGGGGTTTATATCTTTCCCAAACCCTGATAAGAGCTCTGTGGATAACATGGTTTTTAAAAGACTTCTGAACTTTAGACTTTCCATACCATAGGTATGCATGCCAGCCAAAATGAAGGTCATGTCCTTCCAGTGCCAGAAGCTGCCTGTCATCCAACAGAATCCACAGCTTCATCCACAGAAGGCAAGCTGCATTGTAGTACAAATTTAAGTCCAGTACTGCAAAGCCTCCTTGTCGCCTTGTATCTGTCATCAACTTATATTTCATCCGAGGTTTCTTCCCGTTCCAAATGAATTTGGAAAGGTCTTTTTTGCACTGGTGTAGCCAGCTTCTAGAGATTGTGATTGGAATCATTTGGAACAAAAATAGGATTTTAGGTAGAATCACCATTTTAATAACTGATATTCTTCTCAACAGGGATAAATCTAGTGATTTCCATCGTTCCAGTTTCTTCTGTATTGCCCTCCAGCTTTTTTGGTAATTATTCTTAAATAGATTATTGTTATTGTTAGTCAGCTCAATTCCCAAGCATTTTACTTTTTGTACACATTGTATATCTGCTTTCTTTTCAATTCATTCTTTTTGTAATGGGCTCAGGTTCTTTGCGAGGATCTTGGTTTTATATTTATTAATTTTGAAACCCACTAATTGCCCAAAATTGTTAAGTATTTCATTAACTTTGATAATTTGTCTTAGCAAATCTTCCAAAAATAACACCAAATCATTCGCGAATGCCTTATATTTAAATTCGTCTCGACTAAGCTTCATCCCTTTTATTAAGTCTTCATTCCTTATCCGCTTGAGTAAGACTTCCAATGTCAAAATGAACAGTAATGGTGATAACAGGCAACCTTGCCGGGTTCCTTTCGAAATTTTGATACTCTCCAGTGAATCACCATTGATTATTATTCAGGCCTTTTGTTCAGTATAGATTGTTTTTATCCAGTTTACAAAGATCTTCCCCATTTCCATATTTTCTATAACTTTAATAAGAAAGGGCCAGTTTACAAAGATCTTCCCCATTTCCATATTTTCTATAACTTTAATAAGAAAGGGCCAATTGACATTGTCAAAGGCCTTTTCTGCATCTAAAAAAATGAGAGCACCGTTTTTCCCAATATGAATCTCATAAAATTCTAGTATGTTGAGAACAGTCCTTATATTAGTTCTCATTTGTCTGCCTGGAATAAATCCACTCTGGTCTTCATGGAGACAATCTGAGAGAATCTTCTTCAAATGTTTAGCTAGGAGGGAGGCAAAAATTTTATAATCCACATTTAAAAGAGATATGGGTCAAAAATCTTTGCATGTTAAGTAAGAAGGGTCGTTTTTCGGTATTAATGTTATGTTAGCCTCTGTTCAGCTCTTCAGAATTGTACTTAAGTCATTTATCGAGTTCATCATCATCTGCATGGGCTTTAGAAGATGCTCCTTAAACTGTTTATAGAAACTTGCAGTCAGTCCATCCGGCCCTGGAGCTTTCTTTGCTTTAGCCCTATCTATTGCTTCACTGATCTCAGTAATAGTAACAGGTTTATTTAACAATTCTTGGTGACCCTGGGAGATCGCTAGAAGACACTTTGAACAAAGGTAATTGTCAAGGTCAGAGACCTGGGTGGCAAGCCAGCCCGGAGAAGAGAGTGGGAGAGCCAGCAAAGTCCAGCCAGGAGGAGACAAGCAAGCACTTACTCAAGGAAGTTCATTTACCAGAGCGCCAAGCAAAGCCGTAGTCAGAGTTCCAAAGCCAAGGGTCAAGAGTCCAGAGATCAATTCAAGGTATCAGGAACCAGGTGCTGGGAGCAAGGTACAAGCAAGAGGAGGGGAACTTATAAGAAGTTTGCCACAAGCAAAGGGAAGCTTCCAGGCAGGCAGTTATATAGCCCCAGGCACAGGTGTGTCCGGTCACTGCTTCTTAAACTTAGCCAAGGAAGCCTCCCTTTGCACAGCCCTCTTGAGTCTCCACCTTGATTGGGGGCTTATTGAACCAGGGTCCAGAGCCTCTTCAGAATCGGATCCCTGTTGCTCCAAAGGGGCAGGCACAGAATCAGATCCCTGTTGCTCTAAAGGAGCAGGCAGAGGGACGTCCACGCCTGCTTGGTCCATGGCAGCAGGGGGAGCTCTTGAGCTGCCGGACTCATCTCCAGCCAGAGCCACAGGGACCAACAGCTGCTGCTTGTCATCAGTAGCTCTGACAGGGGCTTCAGTTATCACACGAATCATGCACCTCTTCCAGCTTATTGAGCCCATTAACTTGGTATAGATTTTTAAAATAGTTACCAAGTATCTTCCTTATTTCTCTCATATCTGTAATACTTCGGTCTCCTTCTTTAATTCAGGGATAAGACGTTTCTTTTTCTCTTTCCATATCCTATATACTAGCCAATGTCCTGGGAAAACCACACAGTTTTCAAAGACCGCACACAGTTCAGAACTAAATTCCCACCTTTCTGGCACAGAACACAGCATTTTCTGCACAGAAAACACTATTTTTGTGTCAGTTATGTGCTTCTGTTGACACACATATTTTGTTCTAACTCCAGCAGAGATATTCATCCTTTCCAAATGCTTCAGGCTTCAGTTGTGTATTCATTTAACATTTATCTGACACCTTTTTAAAAAAACCAGACTTAATTACAGCAATTGAAGAAGCATTATAATTTATTACCATTTCACTCCGGCATGTTATTGGGGTTTATCCTGGACACAGAAATGCTTTTCCACCTGTTTCTTGCCTGAATAAAAATGTACTTACAGTATACCCAGTGATGGTGCTTGCATGCTGCCGAGGCATTCTCCATTGTATACTGAATGCTGTGCAGTTGAGAGAATCCAGTGTTATATCCAGAGGAGGGCCCAATCTATCTGTCTCAAAGAAATGGCAGAACAGAAGAAGGTACATGAGACAAAATTATCCTCTCTACACTCAAATAAAGCCAGTTCTACAGCTATACCTCAGCTACTGAAATTAATGTGTTCCTAAATGTTACTTCTTTAACAGAAGATTTGGTACCAGAGGCAGGAATAACAAAGAAAGAAGAAGGAGATACTCTTGCATTCCCCCAAACAAAGAGCAGTTCAACGTGTTTCTGCAAACTTTTTATCCAAAATTGTACATGAAAAATGAAACAACCAAGTCACGTAAGCCTTGAATAAGTGAAGAAAAACCTTCTGAACCCTCAAGGAACCACTTGAAAGCCTATTTCAAAATGTGTTTGATATTTTTTTTTCTCATTAGCCTCTGCTTCTCCTTATGATTTCCATTTTCATGACTGAACCTGTTGATCTATGCTTATGTAACATGATGCAGGGCAGCTGGTGAGGGAGGCTTATCTGCATTCCCCTTTTCTCTGTCCTGCCATCCACAAAAGCTCCATAAGGTACACTAGAGGCAGCTGCTGTTTACCTTCCCTGTTGTTGTAGTCAGGCACACACAGTTATAGTAGGATCGGCTAGAGGAGAATCCCATTCTTACCTGCCTCAAGTTTTTATTGCATTTTTTTACTGCAGACATGCTACTACAACTTGACACTAAAAGTCAGTGTTCCTCCAGTCTTCCTTCATCATCCTTCCAGTGCCAACACTACTAAAAACTTGCAGCTAGGCAGCAGACAAGGAGAAAAAGGGATACTGGCCAAGCATAAAAAGACTTTGTAAAAAGAAGCTATTTTGTCAGAGGTCTTGCTAACTGATGTACGCTTGTAGTCAGTTCAAAGGATGCTGTGTTTTTGTGTGCCTTCAAGTCCTATCACAAGGTCTTCTAGGGGTTGAGAGTAGTATGAATTCTCTCTATGGTCCCTGAAAAACTAGAGGGCTACTTCCAATGACACCGAAGCCATTTCTAGCTTTGCAGAGACCATAGAGAAGCCTCATACTACTGGACAGTACGAAGCCTCTCCACGGTCCCTGCAAAGCTAGAGGGTTACTACCTACCATATAGGTGCCTTTACCCAGAGATCAGTACCTTCCATTTAGTATATTCAGACTACGGGTAACTGAAACTGTGGAAAGTGAGACCCAGGATGAGGGGCAATCTCTATACTTTCCATGTAGACTGAACTGTTTTGAAATAAATTCTAAATGCTCAACACAATATTTTTTACTATGAGCATGAGTCCTCAGGACTAGAGATTATGATAAGTAGCATACCAATCAACAGCCAGAGATCCTGTGCAGCTATTATGCCCTCCTCATATTTTTTTTCCTTCCTTATCTCTTAAGAATCGTAGGAATTCACAAAATTCTAAACTCCGCCCCCCATCTTGCTTCACATGCATGCACAGTTCCAAAAACCTCACAGAAACTGACATTTTCTTCTGTCTGAATTCAAGCTGCTCATGACGACATTTGCAGCCTTTGGGACTTTAATACTTGAAGAAGTGCCTCTCCTTACATATACCTGCCTAAGAACGGTAGTCTACAGAAGGGACCCTCCTATGCATTCCACTGGTAGGGACAATATGTTGTAGGACCACATGGGAGAGGTCCTTCTTGGCTATGTCACCAAAATTGTGGAACGCCCTCCCCTCAGAGGTCCATCTTGTACCAATGTTGATTGCTTTCCAATACATCTGCACACGGTGTTAAACTGATGTAGTTTTTAAAAGTGGTTTTAAACTATTGCTTTTAAAGTGGTTTTATCCTGTTCAAATTATTTACATTTATCATCTGGAAATGTTTTAAATTGTTCATGCTATACACCATCCTGAGA